>JACRUU010000013.1:3287034-3337034 GCA_030449085.1 Kryptopterus vitreolus | reverse complement strand
CAAAAGTGCTTTTTTTCTCGTCTTTCTTGCTGAGATGAGACTATGCTGTAGAGTAAAATGGATTCGTAAAGTATAAATGGATTCCTTTTTTGTATTTAAGCATCTGAGTATTGAGTATTGAACAGCAATGCCTTTTCAGTGTTTTTGTTTTAGATCACATTGCCACACCGCCACACTGTAAAAGCGTATTAGAGTAGTTTACGTGCTTCTGCTGAGATCCAGTTCAGTGATTAGCTCTCAGGTTCCTCTGATCTTGCGATCAATGACATCAAAAGCCAATGTGTGATGAACAATTCCCTGACTGATAAAGTAAATCTAACATTGACCCAGATTACCATGTACAGCACTACTGCGGGTCACCCATGCACAGCCTCCTATTCCTCTGTGGACCAGAGATCTGTGTAGTGCAGGTAGGGTCATAAGGAGACATGGACCTGCTGTGGATGTGGGTAATCACTCCATCCTCTGTTCTTACACTCCACTATCTTCTGTTACTCCCTATTGCATCAACCACACTGCAGCCACTCAACTGGCTTTATGACGTCTATCTATCTATCTATCTATCTATCTATCTATCTATCATGATATGTGTGTCTGTCTGTCTCTATATATCTATCTATCATGATATGTGTATCTGTCTGTCTGTCTCTATCTATCTGTCTGTTTGTCTGTCTGTCTGTCTGCCTGCCTCTATCTCTCTGTCTGGTTCTATCTATCTATCTATCTATCTATCTATCTATCTATCTATCTATCTATCTATCATGATATGTGTATCTGTCTGTCTGTCTATATCTATCTGCCTGTCTGTCTGCCTCTATCTCTCCATCTGGTTCTATCTATCTATCTATCTATCTATCTATCTATCTATCTATCTATCTATCTATCTATCTCTATCTATCTATCTATCTATCTATCTATCTATCTATCTATCTATCTATCTATCTATCTATATATCTATCTATCTATCTATCTATCTATCTATCTATCTATCTATCTATCCATCCATCCATCCATCCATCTATCTATCTATCTGTCTGTCTGTTTTACTAAGTTGCATCCCAGACAGCCAAAACCTATATACAACCATCATCCTTTCTAATTTGAGAACTCTAAATCCGTCTGATTTGTACATAGAAATTGTATTTGTAAACTTATTCGGACATTTCTTTTGGTATACTGAATGATGTGTATACTGGGTCATTCATAATCCGAGGTTTGACTGTAAAGACCCCCCAACCCTACAAACGAGTTCCATTCCAAGAGTTCGTTTGTAGTATGTAGTTTTCCCGTGGCTTTCGCTATTGGCTACACACGTCTCCTAACTATGTTCCTAAATGCTGCACTTGAGAAAATGATAAAAACAATAACAGTAATACATTTAAAATGAATAAACAGAATACAGTAATGTACACAGTAATTACTGTACTTACCATGGAATGTCCTCTTTAATACGTGTGTTTATGGTGGGAGGCATTACAAGGGTATTACACTCGTCACTAGCTAGCGTACAGTGTTTATAAGGTGGGGAGCATCTGTATATTGAATATGGTCACTGCTATGATGATGTACACTCGAGGAAGATTCACTATAACAACCTTCACTTCACTCATGTCAGGTGTATAAACAAATAATGAGTCTGTGACATTTGAGACACAACATAGCTAAATGTTTTGATTTATTTGCACCCAGAGCTTACAGACACAACACTGACCAGTGAGATGGTTTCCCCACCAACAAATCTCTGCTACATGCAATTCCTTTCACCTTTTGGCTTCTCTTCCTTTTTTTTATATCATCATTTCATTTTATATTTTGAGTGACATTATACAAATATATCTGAGTAGTGTCTTGAAAAACTCTCTACACTACAAAAACCCTACACTCTCTGTCCTTCCTCTGTATTGAGCGGTTTCCTTATACACACATTCACTTTCCCACATTTATGTGGTGAGGGACTCGTCTCTGCAGGGGGAGGAACGTTCAGGGAAATACAGCTTTCAGCAGGGACACAAAAAAATGTATGCAGGTCCGGTCTTCGGATAGCCGCGACTTTTGACCTTTGCTAATGAAAAGTCCCAGTGAGAAATAGTTTAGTGCTCAGCGTGTGTGGAGAGCCATTATTACAGCGCTCGGAGCGTGTCGGCGGCCACCCGAGAGAGCCGGAACAAATGCCTGAAGAACGCCCGGAGCTACTCACTGAGGGAGGAGGCCCAGTCAAGACAGAGAGATTGTTTTTACCCACAATTCCTTTAGTCAGCAGCGACCTGTGATCCACACTGCTTTCGTTTTACCCACCCGAGGCCGAGGGAACTCGCGCCGACCTCGCGACATGGGACTTGGGAGTTCAGGGCAGAGGAAGGTGTTACCAGGATGAAACACTCATCAGGAGAGGCTTTGCGGTTCCACAGAGATGTAGCGTGAGTTCATGTAAGTTTTAGTGAAGGAGGTCTGGTCTCTAAGACAGTCTCTGAAGGAGGTGGGGCCTCTGAGGCAGTCTGGGTGAAGGAGATATGGCCTCTGAGGCAATCTCTGAAGGCCTCTGAGCTAGTCTAGGTGAAGGGGATGTGGCCTCTCAGGCAGTCTCTGAATTAGGTGTGGCCTCTGGGTCAGTCTCAGTGAAGGAGGTGTGGCCTCTGGGTCAGTTTCTGAAGGAGGTGTGGTCGCTGTGTCAGTCTAAGTCAAGGTTTCTAAAAGTCTCAGTCAAGGAAGTGTGGCCTCAGGAAAGTATGAGTAAGAAAGGTGTGCCTTGTGAAAGTTTCATGGAAGGAGGTGTGGCCTTTGTGCCAGTCTCAGTAAAGGTGTGGCCTCTGTGTTAATCTCTAAAGGAGGTGTGGCCTTTGTGTCCATCTCAGTGAAGGAGGTGTTGTTCCTGAAGTTCTTATTAAAGGAGGGAGGTGTGGCTTCTGATAGTCTCATTGAGGGAGGCGTGGTTACCGAATGAATCGCTGAAGGTTGGAGGTGTAGTTACTGAAGGTCTTGGTGAAGGAAGGAGGTGTGGCTTCAATGAGGGAGGTGTGGTTACTGAATTACTAGGTGAAGGAGGGCGGTGTGGTTACTGAAGGTCTCTGTGTGGCTTCTGATAGTCTCAGTGAGGGAGGTGTGTCCTGTGTTTCTCACAGTCTCAGTGAGGGAGGTGTGGCTTCTGATAGTCTCAGTGAGGGAGGTGTGGTTACTGAAGGTCTCAGTGAAGGAGGGAGGTGTGGCTTCTGATAGTCTCACAGAGGGAGGTTGTGGCCTGTGTATGTCAGTCTCAGTGAAGGCTTTTTGAAAGAAGTGTGGCATCTATTTGCTGTAGGTGTGTCCTGTCCATTTGTAAGACAGGGTGTAGATTTGGCCTCTTTTTTAGTCTCAGTGAAGGAGGTGTGGCCTGTGTCAAGGAAGGTGTTGCCTTTGCTTCAGCTGTGATGAAAGAGGGGTGGCTTTTTGTCTGTCATAAGGAAGGTGTGGCCTGTCTAAACAGTCTAAAATGAGTAGGCGTGTATTTTTATGAGTCTTAAAACACACACACACACCCACACACACCCTTACAGAAAGCTTATCTGTGGCAAAATGTCTATGGCAGCACACACACACACCACACACACACACACCACACACACACACACACACACACACACACACACACACACACACACACACACAGTTCCAATGAGTGAGCAAAAGACTGCAGAGGTTAACGAGTGCTAATCTGCCTTCATTAATTAGTCCAGGATGCCGCTTTCAGTCTAGGTAATTGGGATTGGCGTGTTTGTGTTTATATATGTGTGTGTGTGTGTGTGTGTGTGTGTGCGCGCAGGTGTGTGGGCACGCACACACACTCGTGCACCGCATAGTATAATGAAGTGAAAAGTGTGTATTATCATGGATACGGACACATCAGCATGGCCTCTAATGGCTGCTAATACCCTTTCCTGGTGTGCAGATCAGCATGACGCATTTTAATGCTCCCTCTCTCCTCATTTCTCACTCCCACCCTATCTGTTTTTCTCACTCTCTCTTCCTGTCTGTCTCTCCCCCTTTCTCTCTGAACCTCTTCACTAGCCCCTAATAACCTGCTGCTGTTGAACAGAGTTTGATGATTAGGGTTGTTATGGGTTTGTAGCAAACGTACGATTTGTGCTCTCTCTCTCTCTCTCTTTGTATCTCTCGAGTTAATTCATCATGTGATTGACAGCAGGACTTTGCTTGGCACGGGTCTGTGCGCGGTCTGTAAACAGAGATGTGACACTCGTCTCTGCAGTGGAGTGCTGATAGACTAATTAAGGCGCTACGTCTCTTTTCACAAACGCCTGAGAAAGTATTTACATTCCGTACTTGAATTCATTTGAATACTAATCACGCTGTATCCACCTTATCCAGACAGACAGGCAGCTTGTCATTCTTCATGTGCACACTTTTATATTAGGTTTGTAATCTTTTTATATCATATTATATCCACTACTGAAGGTAGTACATTCCCCAGGAAGAGGTGATGGCTCAGTGATTTAGGCTCTGGTTTACTGTTTGGCAGGTCAAGGGTTCAAACCCCAATATCAGCAACTGCTATCCTTAGGGCCCTTAAGCCTGGCCCTTAAACTCTCAGTTCTCCAAGCACACTATATGTTGTCTAACCTCAGCTTCCTAGCATCGCTGAGGTATAAGCAGAAGGAATTCCACTGTGCTTTACATTTATAAAGCGCCTTTCTTTATTTTTCTAAAGGGAAATCAGAGAAATATTCTTTTTTTTTGTAGATTCATATAAATGTTTTTACACATCATTGCTTTTTATCTTGGCAGATCCTGTCACACCAAGGACATATCGCTACGTTCATAATAATAATAATAAAGCCTGTCTTTTACGTCAGTTAAAACACCGTTTAAAACATTTACAAGGGTATTTTGATGAGTTTGGATTCACTAATAATAATAACACATTTACATAAAACATCTTGATTTGTCCATGAGCATATTGGAGTATTAAACAATTACACACTAAATACCAAAAGACCAAAAATGCATTCGTTTCATTTGGAAAAAGGTCAGACTAATCATTAGCTAACTCATGACATTCATGCGATTAATCGCGATGAAATATTTAAATTAATATTATTCTGAATATTTAACATTATATATATATATATATATATATATATATATATATATGTAAATATATGTAAATATATATAAACTAATAACATTTTATTTCTTGTATTATTATTATTATTATTATTATCATTTATTCACTCTTCTACCGCTTTATGCGATCTTCCCTCGGGTCACGGGGAGACTGTGCCTATCTCAGGCGTCTATGGGCATTAAGGCAGGATACACCCTGGATGGAATGCCAACCCATCGCAGGACACACACACACACACTCACAATCACACACACATTCATACACTAGGGACAATTTTCCAAGGTGCCAATCAACCTACCGTGCATGTTTTTGGACCAGGGGAAGGAAACCGGAGAACCCGGAGGAAAACTCCTGAGGCACGGGGAGAACATGCAAACTCCACACACACATGGCCGATTTTGAAGCGGGAATCGAACCCGGACCCTGCAGGTGTGAGGCAAAATGTGCTAACCACTAAGCCACCATGTCCCGATTATTATTATTATTATTATTATTATTATAGCAAGATATTTACTAGGATTGAGAAATTGAATGGAGAAATTAGACGAGACTGTAAACGATGCATTAAAAATGGCATTTTAATAAGAAAATCCTGACTATGTGTGAATTCGCACAACCTTAGGTTAATAGATAATGATATTTAGTTTATAACCCTGTCCCGGTGTGTGTATATACGTGTGTGTGTGTGTGTGTGTGTGTGATAGTCTGTAAGTGAGTTTATTACGAAGAGTCCGGACTAACCCTAAATCAGTTCCGCATGGGCTCGTAGAGACGTCCTGTAGGTCAGCTAAGTGCACCCGCGAGCGTCTCGCAGGAAACAATTTGCTCTGAATTATTGAGTGTTTCCATTGCGATGAAGCACATCCTCCTTGTCTAATGGAACACGCTGCGGAAGACCCGAACAGGAAAAACATGCACGGCTGCATTTCAATGAGAGAGTGTCCTCACGTTTTAAAACCAGTTTGACGTAAGAACTGGGGGGGGGGGGGGGGGGGGGGGGGCCATGAATAGTTGCTTCTTAGTCATAAACTCACAAACACACACACAGACTTACACACACACACACACCACACACACACACACACACAGACTTACACAGAGACTATCAGGAGGACATATTGCTCCAGGCCTCGATCAATTCCTGGTTGTCAGAGCACAGGACAGCTTTTGCGATTTCTGTTGTTGCACCCTGTCGATATGGACCCGGTCTCTGACACGTCACCTGTGGTCCACCATCCCTGGCTCTTATCTCTCTCTCTCTCTCTCTTTTTCTCTTTCGCCATCATTCTTTCTATACCTCTTCTTTCTCCATTCCATTTCGTCCCCATCCGACCTTAATCATATTACAGGTCGAGCGAATTATCTGTTTTTAAAATGGATTCTGAGTAAAACGACATCCCATGTAAAAACGACTGGTCTTTATTAGAAATAAAATAATAACAATGGTAATAAATATATAAAAACAGCACTGAATTATGAATACGGTTGATAAAAGGCGGGACATTTCAGGTACAATTTCCGTGTGAACTTCTTTTGAAGAATATTGTACATTTTCCAAGTTGGAAACTTACCAGAAATTTCTGGGAATATATTTGGATTGATTACAAGTTTTGTCTGTATTGTATACAAATATTTTTTGTCTGTATTGTATACAAATATTTATTTGGTCAAATGCAAATGTTTTTTCTCCGGGTTCTATTTAGGTTGATTCCAGATTTTCCTGTGGAAAATATTGCTAGTTTGAACTAGCTAGCAGGGGCTCTTCTTGTGTGCTTGAGTTTGTATTAACCTTTCTTGAATAAATCTTATCCTTAGATCGAGACCTAAAGCACTTCCTGTACGTCGCCCTGGATAAGGGCGTCTGCTAAATACCGCAAATGTAAATGTAAATGTCCTGCGATGGGTTGGTATTCCATCCAGGGTGTATCTTGCCTTAATGCCCATAGACGCCTGAGATAGGCACAGGCTCCCCGTGACCCGAGGGAAGATCGGATAAAGCGGTAGAAGATGAATGAATGAATGAACTAGCTAGCTGCATAAAATGTCAGTGAGCCTGCAACCCGGAAAAACTAATCATTATGGATATTTGTTGATAGCGGGTGCACTTAAAAAATCTGCAAAACTGATGCATCGGTCGGCCTCTACTTTATATGTCCTTTATATTTATATTATATTTCAATGATTAAGATGTTCAAATGCCAGCACCACAATATAGCCACTAGAGGGCACTTTAACAACCACTCAGCTTTATACAGTAAATCATATAATTCAGGCTCGATAATGGCGTCTGCGAAAATTCTTTAGAAGTCATTTTAATGTATTTTTTCCCCAGCATAATTGCATGTATTATGTTATTACTTCTGATAATAGACTCCTGAATTGCCATCTCTGTGTACACTCTAGAGACCATTGAGTGAAAATCCCAGCAGAGCAGGCAGTTCTGAAATAGAGAAACTAGACTTTAAGTGTCCCCGGAGTCCGAGTCAGATGTCTGACACGGATTTATTACACTGCAACTCCTTAATTTAGAATAGAATTGAATCAAATTCCTTATTTTCTTTGTAGAGGGAACAATTAAGTCACAGGGCTTAAAAATGGGAAAATATGAAGAATAATATTCAAATGAAAAATATTCTAATATAAAATCAATTCCATAATTATACTAAATTAGAATAGCCTTTATTTGTCACTTATACATTAAAGCACAGATAAATTCTTTCTTCGCATATCCCAGCTTGTTGTTGATAGTTGGGGTCAGAGCGCAGGGTCAGGCATGATATGGCAGCCCTGGAGCACACAGGGTTAAGGGTCTTGCTCAAGGACCCAATGGTGGCAGTTTGGCCATACCGGGGCTCGAACCCGTGTCTTCCGATCAGCATCCCAGCACCTTAGACCACTGAGCTGCACATCCCCCCGAAAATATTTTTATTATCAAAATATATTAAGAATTATAAATTGGGAATCAGTATTTTTCAATGAAATTAATCAATAAAATGAAATTATATAAGATTATATAATTATATTATATATATATATATATATATATATATATATATATATATATATATATATATATATATATATATATATATATATATATATATATATTATATATATATATATATATATAATATATATATATATATATATATATATATATATATATATATATATAATATATATATATATATATATATATATATATATATCTATATATATATATATATATATATATATATATATATATATACACACACACATACACACACACACACACACACACACACACACACTCATGTATTATGCCTTCTATCTTTACTCCGTCCATCTTTATGCACGTTCTCTCTGCCCAGAAGTGATTTTAATATCGAGTCACTATATATTTATAGCATCCTTCTAGTTTGTCAGGTGGCCATTACAACTCCTTCATCTTTTTTTTTTGTTTTTCTTTTACTCGCTGAAAAGCGGAGTTCTTATATACACCGATTTACGCGTCCGAAATCAATACCACTGTCACTTGATGTGAAAAAAAAAATCCGAACTGCTTATTTTCTTTTTCTTGTATCACGGCAGACGTGACAGAGCCGAAAGTGAACGTTAATTGTAAAGCGTATGCTCTAAAGCAAGGACACTGACATGTTTGGCTTGCGTTTCTCTTTCTCCTTTCCTTTAAAAGCTAAGAAGAAAAAAAAGATAGACAGATCAAATCTGCTCTCCGCGGTAATGAAATTGCGAGAAGACCGAGACAATTACGATCCTCGGGGGAGGACGTGACTGCTGTGTGGATTATTAGAATCGGTGTCACGCTGGGCTTTATATTGTACACAGAGAACAGTCACCTCCACACTTAGCTCCTCGTTTCTCCACTCTGCTTTCTGGCATTTAAAGGCCCGGGCGGCAGTCAATTCAAGGTGAGAGCCGAGTCTAATGGCGCACCGTGAAAATTGTCAAGGCCGATCTGCGCTTTAAGGCTTGCTTTTCTGTACAACAAACTACTCGTGGCTTTGGGGATGTAGTTGCGAGCCCGCACTGGATGAAGATTATCTCTTCATCGTGGCACCTGTTAGTGGTGGGATGTTATTAAGCGGCAATGTCATCAATGTCGAACAGGAAAAATGGTCAAGCGTTGGGATTTGCAAATTGGGATAGCGGGACGACTGGGTCAGAGCATCTCCGGACTCTTGTGTGGTGTGTCCCGATCTTCGGTATCAAAAACAGTCCAAGGTAGGTACAGTGGCGAGGCGGTGAGTGAACTTTAGCATGTCTTTTTATATATTTATCACTGATATTTGTACATATGGCAACTTGAATAGTATGTTATGTCCGATCGGTTTATATTTACCTCATAAATATTTAGCGCACTGCCCCCTTATCCAGACTCTCTATCAAGAAATACGACCCTGGACTTTTAATGTTTTACAGGTAATAAAACGGACGCTATAGTACTAGACGCAGTACCGAGTGGCTATCGTGTCCTATCGCTGATGATAAGTGGCTCCAGGCAAGATGTCACACAACAGTGTCAGTGTGATGAAATTTCCTGTTAAGCGTACGACGCGTGGAAACCTACACAAGAATTCAAACATCGAACCAGTGATGAGACTCTCAGCTACAGTAGGATTTTGGAATGAATAATGGCTGTAGAGTTTCCTTGATGACAGATTGAAGCAGGATGTCATGGGATGGCTTAGGGCTACTGAAAAATCTTTCTAGGCTAAAGCTGTAGTTATACTTGAGAACATGTTGAAAAAAGAAAAAAAATGCACTCCGGGGTTCTTTTATTCAATAAACTCAATAGTCCCGGTTTGACTTGAACTCCCCTTTGTAGATTTTGATACTGGTTCATTAGGACACACAGTCAAACTCATTTTGGAAGAAAAACTAGCAAGACGTGCTAATTGTTTGAAGACTGATCGAAATCATCAACCTTTATTACGCCGTCTTGGTGCTAGAAAATGGAATAGTCTGCATGTCTTCCTTGTAGCCTGAGAGATGGTGGTCCCTGTCTCAATCCCCATGTTAGTCTAGAGCCGGAGATTCTGGGTAGACGAGACATTGGCATCTTTAGAAGAGATTCAACACACTTGGGTCTCCATTCTGCTTCCTAATCAGACCATTAACTAATTAGCTAATGACCAGTGTCATCAGCTACATCATTTGAACAGAAGGGGTTCATGTTGAGCAGGCAGGCAGTTTTTCGGTACACTAGCGGCTCTGCTGCAGTATATTACAAGGTTCAATCCTTCCACAACCACAATTCACAAGGTTTCACCCTGTCATTCAGAGATTGCCGGTTTGTCTCGGGTTTCAGTATAGGGCTTGTGTAACTTCGAATTAGCATCAGCACTTCAAGATACTCGAAAAGATTCGTGCTAGTAAGACGGCATGCTGAGATAACGGTCGTGTTTGGAAGGCTGCATAAGAACCCCGTTTCTCATTCCCGACCAATTTATCTGAAGGATCCTTGTCTGAAATGGCGAGCCCATCGTTATGCTTCTCAGCGGGGTGAGGGGACACCCCTGGGGAACACCTCGGATGAGGAAAGCAGGTCGAGGTAAACGTGATTTAGTCAAATTGCTGTCCAAAATGGAGGTTTGATCTTTTCCGAGGCGCTGACTAGAGTAATCTCTATTTTCCATCCTCAATCTGAACCGGGATTTTCTGAAAGGCAATTAAAACGATATATACGAGTGTATAATATATGATATATATATATATATATATATATATATATATATATATATATATATATATACGGGTGGATATATGATATATGGGTTGGGTTTGAGAAAGCATGAGTTTCAGTACTGTATATTTTGTCATTATGTGTATATACAAATAATATATATATATATATATATATATATATATATAAAGATGGCAAACAACAGACCAAGCGTATGCATGGAACAAGGCTGATGACGATGGCTTAAAACCAGTGGAAATTTGTACAAACTTCTTTCATTTATAAAATATTTGAAGACCTATTTGCTCAGCAAGCTAAAAGTAAAAAAAAAACTCGCGTTTGCGTGTTTCTTTTAGATAGTTGTGCGATTTAACCTCGCAGCTTTGTGTTCGTTTCGCACGATCAGATCTCGCCACTGCGGCAGATGAAACTGATGAATCTTTAGCGATTGGGCCGATATGGAAGCCTACCACAACTACAGACACTGTTCCTGTTTATCTCTCTCGCGATCGCTTTCTCGTTCTTTCTCTTTTGTACGTCTGCTCTCCTTGGTTTTCCTTCCTGTTAGCACTTTCTTAGCTTTCTTCTCGCTCGTTCCTGTCTGCGCAGCGCCTCGGCTCCGCCACACCTATTCGGATCTACACGTTTTACCCCGAGAGGCTGTCTGTAGGTGTGCACCGAGCTCCGGAGATAAGCGTAACAACGGCGTCGTGGGATTCCTCACACAAACACCCTTTCTTTTCCGGGCGCCGTTCACACCCATTCTGCATTAATGTCTATCTTTCTACAAATGACAAAAAAAAAGAAAAAAAATTCCCAGTAAACCTTATACAGAGTCCCATTTTTAAAACACTGATCCCAGATCAGAGTTTTCATCTCCTTCACGACGATGGCTCGCATAAAATCCACCCGATTCCACCCTGACGTTCCGATGTAAAGCCTCATTTATGGACGCGTTGAGTTACTGATCCCAGGAGCAGCACGTGTGACCAAAGGAATGGACGAATGAATGGACGCCTCTGTTCGCGAACAAGGGGCTCTGTTTACACACTTGGCGTCCGTCCTAGTTACGAGAGAAGTGCCGGGGCAGAAATCATTCAAGCCGGGAGGAAAAATGACACCATGCATATTTTTGGGTTGAGATTTTGCAGTTTAGTGTGATTAATATTTCATCTTTGAAGTAAGTTCATGTTGTTTCACACACACACACACACACACGAATGTGAATGATTTTCCATGCCATTACGGTTTCCCCCTGTTGCTGTTTTCCAGCAGATTTTCTGATATCTAAAATACGATCTTTTCCACATCTGGATGCTCTGAATTCTCCAGGAGCCTGAAATCTTGGTCATTATACTGCTGTTTGGTAGCCAGATAGCATTCCTGATATAAAGCTAGAACGTGTCACTTCATCCCTTTCCCAACTCCCGTTACAGAGATAAAGCTGGAAGTACCTTCATGTGTTCCCACTTCCACCACTGGCCCACCTGTCCTGTCTAATTAGCATCTAATCAGACTGAATCCGACGTGTAGGTGCATTTAGGGAACGCGTGGAGGGCCATCAGGGTTTTTTGGGGGGTGTTTCGATACAGTCAAACACAGACAAGAAAATGTATGGCGTAAAGTTACGTCAAACAGGGCAATCAAATAAATAAACAAATAAATACATGATTAAAATTATTAGATAAATTATCAAATTAATTCTTTGATTAATTATCAAATTAATAAATGTAATAAAAGGAAAAAGAATACTAAAAGAACTATTGAAATTAATTAAACAAGCAAAAAATAATATGTAAAATAGATTCAGTGAATTAAATAGACAATTAAATAAAAATATCATATGAAATGAAATGAAGTAGAGTAAGCCAAGTATATAAATAAAAAATAACAAAAAATGTATATGTATATATATAAACAGTACAAAATATAAATAAAATATATTTTTTTATTCATAAATGTGTTGAAGTGATTAAATAATAAAACAGATGTTTGCAAATAATAAGTAAAATAATTAAGTAATTACATTAATTTTTTTTATATTATTGGTCTTTCTTTACTTATGTAAATGAATCGAATAAACAATTAAATTAAATATGTAATAAAATTAATGAATTAATTAATTATTAAAAATGTACATAGAAAAGTAAATATATGATTTCACTAATAAGTAATAAAATTAATTGTAAAGAAAAAAATATATAAGAATTTTAAGACAGTAATGATAATCAATACAATTAAATAAAAGATCATTAAAACAATGAAAGTAAATAAAATATTAAAAGAATTAGTCAGTAAAGTCAATGAAATCATTTAAAATAAACTGAGTAAGAAAAAAATGTCTAATTAATTATTGATGTAAAAAAAAAAAAACATAGCCCATTGCGTAGCTTTGGTTTGTACTTGCGCAGGATGACGGTAGCGCCAGCTACTGCAACTTTTGAACCAAACTTTTAATCGATAAACACAATAAGAGTAATTGACTCATGGTGTAAACAGACAGGAAGGAAATCCGGACGCTTTTCAGCTCCGAGCCGATGAGATGCTGATGGCGTTTTTATTAAACTGACCTTAATAATGAATAAAGTAAATGAGAACATCACGCTGAGCGCTGATAAATAGAGTTTCTCTTCAGGGCCCAGCTGGAGAAACAGATGTGTGTGTGTGTAGAGAGAGAGAAAGAGAAAGAGGGAGGGAGGAAGGGAAATAGGGAGAGATAATGTGCATCCTTTCTTTCCCTCCTCTGTAATCTGTATATTAAAGATGGCGTTAGATGAGGCCTGGCCTGGTCATCGTTGTGTTTAATGGCGGCGCAGTGGTGCCTCGGTCTTCGCGGCGTGCCGCTGCGGCGTTCCTCAGACTCCATATTAGCGTCATTAACACCACGAGCCGGTCATCCAAGGTGTGAGTGCGTCCTGCAGCGTTCGTTTCCGAGCATGTAATTAAACTCTTACCGAGTCCCAGCTAGCGCCTTGAACTTGACGAATCCTGTGCATAGGAATGTTTACTCGCACAGGGAGAGGAAGAGAGGGAAAGAGAAGGAACGATAGAAAGAGGGATCATCAGTGTTAAATTAACACCTCATTATACAGCAGAGATCAGATCTGATGTGCGCCGTTCACCAGAGATGGGTTTAACAGCGTGGGTGTTAATTGAACATTGATGATTGCGCTGTGCATCTTTCTCATAAACTTAGTCCACCCCCTGATACACACACACACACACACACACACACAATCCTCCAGATGTTCACTTTCTCACTAATCAAGGTTAGATAGCTATGAATTTATTTTCTTGGGTGAGGACATAAAGAACTTCAAACAAATTCAGCTTCCAGTGTGTCTATATCTTTAATCATACAGATGTGGAAGGAGTATCCAATGTTAGCGCTTTTACTGCTCAACAGAACGGAGGAGTTTCTTGGTAACACACTGCACTGTGTCTGTTTGAATGGACAATGTTTGTTAAAAGTAGCTAGAAAAATGTATTAATAAAAATGTATTAATAAAGGTAACATGCGGGTTCCTGAAGGATAGTGAGGCGGTAGCTTATTGGTTAAAGCATTGGCTTCTGGACTAGAAGTTCGCAGGCTCAAGTCCCACCACCACCACCACCACCACCAAGCTGTCACTAGCAAGACCCTTAACCCTCAATTGCTCAGTTGTAAGTCGCACTGGAAAAGATCGTCTGCCAAATGCCTTGGATGGACAAGTGAAATAAAGCACTGGAATATTTCAGCTCATGGTGGTGAGAGTAACTTTCCTGTTTCCAGCATTTCATCATTTATTAAAGCATCGGCGATGCTTCACGCCGTATCTTAAGCGCACAGCGTCGCCATTCCTACAAAACGGCTTAGACTTGACCTTTCATCAGCACGGACGCAGCTTTCTTTCTGATCCACCTTCGCCGAGCGCTCGCATAAAATCGACACATCATCGCCATCGCTCGCTCTGTCAAAGAACATGAGGGCAAGGAGAGTCGAGAGGGTGATGAGAAAGGCAGTGAACTTCTCACTGATATTTAGCACCAACAGCCTTCATTATCAACACCACGAAATCTACGGAAAGGGCGAGGAAACATACGCCACGATTCAACTCAAACGGGAGGAATGAAAGTGGCATGCTACTCTTTTGAAACAAGAATGCTAGCATGTGAAAAACTATTCAAGTGAAACTGATATAAACAAAAAAAAACTAGCATAGTGAAACAGTAAAATATTACTAGCATACATAAAATATAGTGAGAGAGCTAGCATACAAAAATATTAAAAAACATACAAAAATATTAAAAATAGACGGAGCTATTAAAACAATAGAGCTAGGTATCATACAAAATATTCTAAATAAGAAGACAGCTAGCATACAAAAAAATCTAGAAATCTAGAATTCAAAACCTGTGCAAATAAAAGAGCTAGGGTACAAAATGTGTAAAAAGCAAAAAAAAAAACACATCAGAGGTCACATACAATATCTATAAAAACAAGAGAGCTAGCATTCGAAACCTATGTAAATAAAAGAGCTAGGAAACAAAAAAGTGTTAAAAAACAAAACAATAAAAAAAAACAGAGCTAGCATGTTAAATCTATAAAAAACAAGAAAGCTAGCAATCAAAGCCAATATAAATAAAAGAGCTAGGAAACAAAAAGTGTTAAAAAAAAACAACAAATAGAGGTTGCCTTCAATATCTATAAAAAAAAGAGAATTAGCATTCAAAACCTGTGTAAATAAACAAGCTAGGATACAAAAAGTATATATTAAAAAGAGCTAGCATATTAAATCTATATAAACAAGAAAGCTAGCATTCAAAACCTATGTAAATAAAAGAGCTAGGATAGGAAAAAGTGTAAAAAAAAAAAGAGCATAGCATATTAAATCTATAAAAGCAGAAAATGCCAGATTGTGAAGTGGTAGCACACTACTACCCAAAAACCATATAAAAATAAAAGAGCTAGTTTACACTATATATATATATATATATATATATATATATATATATATATATATATATATATATATATATAGATTATATAATATATATATATATATATATATATATATATATATATGTATTTCTGTCTGTTTGCCTTCCCTCTGTCTGCCTATCTCTGTCTGTCTGCTGTCTGTCTAGCTATGTTGTTTATAGCTAGACAGACTATAAGTGTTTATATAAGACCAGTTGCCGTAAACACTTCTGTCTGTTATTCACCTGGCAAGGCAGACGGTGTAGAAACGGCATAACACCGACTAGCTAGAAGTGCATGGTGCGTGACTCAGGCCTGACCCGGGATCAGTTCAACCTGCACGTACGGCAGTAATTTTGACTCTGCACTGATCCGGGACCAGGTATCAGTACAGCACTGTGTCTTTTTCGATGAATAATGCAGCGCAGCAAGAGACATGTGGATTATGATGTGTTGGCCACAGGCAGGCCCGGAGGCTGGTGTCAGTCTGAAAAGTGTACAACTCTGAGGCTCCGTTACTTCCACACACACACACACACACACACACACACAGCAGATGCTCATTTATAATGCACAATGGCGTTAAAAAAAACAAGGGCGTCTGTAACCCGGATGAAGCTGTAGTGTCTCACACATCCTTTTTATTTTTTTATTTTTTTACCCTCTTTGAGTCTTTTCATTACTCATTAACTCAGGACATAATGCTCCCTCCGTCCCTGAATTAATTCCTCCAATTATTCTGTCCATATACACAGTCTCGTTCTCTCTCTTTCTCCCTCTTTCGTGTGTATGGAATAAATCATTCCATTTAGACGTCTGCCGTCCGCTCTCACCCCTCCCGCCTTCTTGTTTTTGATGATGAACACTTCACAGATTTATCTCACACTTCCCAGACTCTTTATGACTCAGAATCGTGTGTGTGTGTGTGTGTGTGTGTGTGTGTGTGAGTGCATGATGGAATTTGATGGAGAGAAATGTCAGCTGCTGATGGGAGAATTTCTTTCCCTATGATTACAGCAGAATACTCCGTGTTGGTGCATAACTCCAAGCATTGTTCCAGAGGAATACAAAAGAGAGAGAGAGAGAGAGAGAGAGAGAGAGAGAGAGAGAGAGAGAGAAAGGGGAAAAAAAGCCTGTGATTGCATGAAAAATAGACAAAATCTAAAAGGCAAAGAGAGTAAATAAATAAACGGCAAAACAGAACGGTGGCCGAGTGTGTGATTTTGAGAGTGCGTGTGTGTGTGTGTGTGTGGTTGTGTGTGTGTAATGGAGAAGATTATAGTGCCAGAACACGTCTCTCTGAGCAGACGCTCAGCCAGCCTGCTCATTCATAAATGATCTGAACCGATTGATTGGGCCGCAGAAGAAAAAAAAAAAACACTAGAGCTGTCGAGATACATATCACGCTGCGCTGACATGCCGAAACACAGGCGAGGACTTCAGAGGAAAATCGCGGCTGCCTTGGTTGCATCAGGCTGTGTTGCCGCTGTCAGTCTAGACACCCTTCAGCAGTCGGGATCGACCTTGATATGCTACGCGGCTGTCGAAACCGCTTCCAATGTACCGCCGCGTCTCGTACAAAGCGCGGATTCGGATGTATATTAGGATTAGCTTCGGTCGGTTTCGCGCGGAACAATTTGTACTAATTTGACATTAATGCGGCGGGCGCTATGCTTACTGCTGAATGGGGGTCTGGAAAACAGATTTCTGAAGCATGGCGTATCTTGCCTTGACTATTTAAAATGAGGAGGAGTCAAATTACCTCAGCTTTCTATATAAGTCTATGCAATGTGAACAAATTGTGTCCACAAAATCCACCCTGTAATAATAAAGGACATTTTCTTTGTTCTCTAATGAACCTGCGCTGATCCACAGAGTTTTTTTGATTGTTTTTTTTGTTTGTTTTTTTTTGTATTACATACACTTCTAATTAATATGGAACCGTGTACGTCTACAAACCGGGACTTTCCATTTTATAGTATGCTTATGAGACTCTCAGTCGATGTAAGACAGTGTGTTTTATGTTTATATTTACAAGTAAAAGCATGTTTTCAGTACCATATAATACGTTACACGTCGCCTTATATCTATCTTGTGCACCCGTTGTACCCGATGCACTTTATGAGGCTAGAACAACTGTTCTATGTAGCACCAGGGTTCTCCAGAAATGCTGTCTCATTTCACTCACTGTTGTGACAATATGAGTGGCGGAATTGTACACCAACATCCAGTTACAGTCAAGAGCCATAGTCAGCTCTGCTTCCTGTCTCTAGATGGGCGGGACTCTTTTTGACTCCTGTCAATCATAGTTGTGGGAGCTTGAGAGTTTGTATGTATGTGGAAAAGAGACAGTTGGCATGTCTGAACAAGCATCATCTGAAATATGTCCGATTGGGGCGTAGGTAATTTAAACAGCCACACACACACACACACGCACACACGACACTTTGCATTCAGAACTTCCTCCATATCTCTACACTACCGCATGCAGCATGTGCTCATACAAGAATTACCCATGGTTTGATTGGCAGCTTACACAGCCTCACACACCATCTCGAGTTCTTTTTCACTCATGCAGAGGGAGCTCCGCATCCGAGTCCCCATATTTACCGATCTTCCTTCTCCACATTCCCACTCTTCCCTTATATGCCCGCGAGGGAAGAGTCGCACTATTTATTTACACGAAAACCTATCAATCAGGTGGTCCTCGCAGCACGTTAGTCATTAACACACCTGCGCTTATCACGCACAGGTACCGAGGACCATTATGCAGCAGGTGGCGATTCTGGGTTCTTTCGCCATATTTATCATCTGCACCGAAAAAATGTGCACTGCGACACCTTTTTCACCTCTGAGATGAAAAATGCCATGCTTTTTACCATAGTCATAATAATATTATTATTGTGTTGTGTGTTTGTGTGTGTGTTTGTGTAAATGGTAAATGTTAAATGAGTTCATGTTCACGCACGCAGATGGAAGTGAAGAGCACTGAAGCACTGAATTGGATAAACTGTGACCGAATGATGTAATTAATGAATAAATTCATATATTCATTAATGACTGAATGGCAGAGCTGCCTCAATGATAAATGGATGGAGAGGTGGATGCATGGACAGACGGAAAGGTATATGGTTCATTCACTGACTAAAATTACTGACTTATTCACTTATCTATTGACTCAATGACAGACTGGATGGATGGATGGATAGATGGGTGGATGGATGGATGGGTGGTTTATTCACTGACTTCATTAATAAATTACTGACAGATTCCCTGATTCGCTGATTTCTTTCCCTGACTGAATAAAGTGTATGGATGGATGGATGGTGGATGGGTGGATCGATGGATAGATTGATGAATGGATCAATGGATGGGTGGTTTATTCACTGACTGCATTAATAAATTACTGACTGAATAAAGTGTCTGGATGGATGGATGGATGGACCATTCGCTGACTGCGTTACTAAATCACTGAATCACTGTCCTATTTGACTCCCTGACAGACTAAACATCCAAATGAATGGGTGGATGTCCGGGTAGATGGATTGGATGATGACTGAATGACCAAATCACTGACTGATTCACTGTTTGACTGATTTGACTCCCTGACAGACTGAATAAAATGTCTGAAAAAGGTTGATGTCTGGACGGACGGACGAGTAATGAATCACTAGTTGACAGACCGAATAACGGAATTTCTGACTAAATCCTTTCTGACCTTCCGACTGACCGGTTAAATCTCTTGAATCTCTGAAGTGGTTAAAAATGTAATGGATCCTTTCGTCATTCAGGTGAAGAATATGATTACTATTGTAGAATGTGAATACGATGGAGTGCTCTATGGGAGGCGGGGGGGGGGGACTAAATTGAGACAGAGCAAAAACTATCACGCTCTTTTGTCTCTGAGAGCCGCTGCCATAGTCGCACTCTATAAAACCTCCGCTAGAGTCCAGCATGACTTGTTAAACCACCCGGCCGCCTCCTCGCTCAACAGCCAGGCTGATTTTGGCTGGAGTTTGAGCTGGATTAGCGGCTCACTGCCTCTGGCACGGATTTCTCCGCCATCCCCTGGCTACTCCCAGCTCCCACTGCTGAGCAAACGTGTGCACCGGACTCCATCTGTGCTCCGGCACCATCGGTCACTTCCGATCGTAAATCAGCTGGGCGTGAGGGATGGATGGCTGCTCGCAACCAACCGGCAGCCGCGCCGCCATCGACGCGACGCGGTTTATTGGTCAGTCTGGCTCAAGGTGAACTTGAGACGGGGGGACCTGCGCTTGCTGCCAGTGGCTCAGTCCTGCCGGAGCAGGGGATGCTGGGTAATGAGGTGATGTGATTGATCAGGTGTCGGTCCAGATGACCGGAGATGGGCGTCAGCCAACCAATGCCACTCATCTTCCTGCATGCTATAACAGCTCCGATGTGTTTGTGTGTCATTAACACCTCACACATTTTATAACACAATTCCCATCAGTAAAACGGTGTCAGAAATGTGCGTTCAGACCCGAGAGCTCGTTATTCAACCTGTCGGTCTTGTTGCTGCCGCGCATTTCATATTTATGTTCTCCATCTGGGTTCTCCGCTGAGGTTCCGGGCCGGAATGTTTTTTGTTTTGTTTGAGCCGAGCATTCTTGAGTTGTCTTTGCAGGAACGCTACAGTATATTCTGAACTTGTCATTCCCCGGCGAATGATGGAGAAGACGTCGGCATCAAAAATGCGGCCTCTATGCCCACCACCCCCCCATGACACGCAGATGGAGAAGGAGTTTAGAGCCGAGAATGAAAATATAGAGCCTGGAAAGAGAATAGAAAGTACGTGAGCGAGAAGTACAGCAGGGCAAAGAGTGAAAAACCTGCTCCGAAGTAAACACTAGACGACAAACACACAAGTGGGTGACATATTAAAGGAAAATTCTGCTGTTGTTTATTTTCTCCCACGGGTCATTGCCTGTTGTTCAGTTAGAAAGAAGCGCCAAATCAGCAATCAGTTTTTCTCCTTATGGGTGTTGTATAATCCGAGATGCCCTCGTTCAGTAGAGCTCTTGATCATCATCTTATTCTTATTCCTACCGTCTACTTTCGGATTCTTCTATTAAGGGTCACCACAATCGATGTATTCCTTCACCACCTTCTCCAGAGTTGTGCAAACTTTTTGGCTCTTTTTGACTTTTACATTTTGATAGACGGGCACACATAAAACATAAACGTACAAAAGAAATTAATGTTAACACTCGAAGTATCACCGTGCCTAATACGCCACTAATACAGGAGAGGGTCCAATGAATGCAGCCATAATTCTAATATTGTTTGATTTGTGTACCAAAAAATGGACCAAGGGGGCTGATGTGACCCAGCGGGTGGTCGTTTTCCCTACCCCTGACCTTCACAACCCTCCTCCCTGGTCAACATTCTTTTACTGATATACCCAAGGAACCATCTCAACCATTGCACACCTCTCTCAATGTATTTAGGGCTGTCAATAATGTCTGGCCATTTTATTTGATTTCATTGCCAATAAAAGAGGCACCTAAGAGCAGGAGGAGGCAGGAGAAGGCATGGCATCCCTGGTGGCCCACATGAATGAGCCGAATTACATATGACCAATCAGAATCAAGAAATCTGGAGTAAAAATGGCATTTAGTCTCCATTTGAAAATCGACAGGAATCTGCAAAAAGATATCTGTCACTGTTTGTACCTCTCATTCTCTCTCCCTCACCCTGGCCTGCGTGTACGGATACAAGGGGATGCTTTTGTCCGGGTTCTCCCACTCCTGCAATCCATTCGCCAAAGCCCATCAACAGGTCGCAAATTGGACCTATTCACGGCAACAACATGAACAGAGCTCCAGCTGCCCTGTAATCTCCAGCCCCATTGTTTTTCGCTGCGGCTTCCTTAATACCTCCACGGGGCAAGTTTTATTTCTCCTTTACCGAGGTTAATTGAGTCTTTCGACCCCTTGCGATTTTCCTCGCCGCTTTTGTTTTCCCCTCTCAAAAGGCTTATTAGCAATTACAATATTCTTGGAATTTTTTCAGTTTTCGGGTTCCAGATGATCTTTGAGGCTCACTGGCAAAAAAATTAAAAAAAGAAAGGAAAAAGACAAAAATGTATTTTCCGTCGTGTGATTCTTGTTTAGCATTACTGGTTTCGACTAGTTTTTCAAAATACCCACTTCTTCTAAGTAGGTTTTTTTTTCCCCCTCAAGAGCTGTTGAGACACCCACCGGCTCGACACCTGGGTTCACAAGGGCTGACTTGGGTTAATCTGGATCTAATTATGCAATTGGGGAAGTTCTGGCCCTCAGGGAAGCTTTATTTTAGATAACACACAGAGAGACACTGCGCCTACATACCTGTACAATGCGCCCCTTCTAGGTCAACTGAAAGAATTTAGCCAAATATGCAAACAGGGAAAAATGCAAAGGGCACAGGTGTGTGTATGTGTGTGTGTGTGTGCGGAGGGGCTTGATTTGCACCTGCACTAGACGGCAAGAGGAAGCCCGGGATCGTTTCCAGGTTTCCTATACATGCAAATTAGCAAAAAGCCTGCCATTTTTAATGAAGGTGAAAAAAGAAAAGAAAAATGCATCACATGTTCTGAGGCGCTTCTTAGCTCCGCTCCGGAGCTATCCGTCCAGACGGGTTAGCGTAGCGCAAATCTCATGTTTTACAGAAACAGCAGCGTGTCAGATTAAACAGAGTACAGATCGGCGGTAATGAATTCCCTGCGTGTCGATCCTGTTTCATTTATTCAGGGAAGAAGCTGTTGCCCTTCTCTCTTATTGTCTCTCTCTCTCTCTCTTTGTCTTTTTCTCTCTCTCTCTCTCTGAAAGGCTTTCGCTGTTCGCCGACTGGAGGCGGGAAAGTTAGCGGAGGTGAAATTGCTTGACTGAAGGTTAAAATTGCGCTCCGTGTGTTTTTTTTTCCCCGGCATTATCTCCCTCCGAGTCGCAGCACTCGGAAGCACAAAGACTCATTCTTTCTAAAGGTGAGATCTAAAAAACATTCATGAAGAACCAAATTGGATCGCAGCGAGCATCTGTTCTCAACGCGGAGAGACGCCGCCATGCAAATGAGAGGAAAATTGGACAAAATGGCTGGCGAGCGCTCTGATTTTATGGGCTCGGATGTTGGTTAAGAACAATGCTCGGTAAACGAGTGTTCTCACAGAGGCAGGCGGCAGTCGAGGTAATGAACGAGTGTATCAATGCCCATAAAGGAGACAACGTTTCAGGGGATGGTGGGATTCACAGATTTGTTAGTGGTTATAATAGACAACAATATACATATGTAACTGTACACAGAAAAGGCACGGTGGCTTAGTGATTAGCACGTTCGCCTCACACCTCCAGGGTCCTGGGTTCGATTCTTGTCTCAGCCCTGTGTGTGGAGTTTGCATGTTACCCCCGTGCCTCAGGGGGTTTCTCTCCGGGGTCTCCGGTTTTCCCGAGGGAAGATCTGATATAGCAGTAGAAGAAGAATGAATGAATGAATGAACTGTACACAGAGGGATTTTATATAAGAAGAAAGAAGTTATATACACTGAGAGTGTGTCATCATTGTGTGTGTGTGTGTGTGTGTGTGTGTGTGTGTGTGAGACCAGGTATTGTGACAATTGTATTGTCAATTATGAGTCAAGATGCGAATCACGCAGTTACGGCAATGCAGAGCCCCTGTGCTCTTCCTGATCGTTACATGTAATTATGTTTTGGTGAGAAACAAAAAATAAATACAAATATGTAAAAATCGCTAGGCGTCCTGCACCAACTTCGAAAGGTCACACTGAATGGTATTCATTTCTTTCACAGTCCATCTACATGCTAAAACCCAGAGTGATGTGAAATAAAAGAGAAAGGCGCACTTGGGGTGGAAAGTCACTGTTCCTCAGCAGGTCTTTTAGGCACTCATTCAGACCCGCATTGATCCCCGACTCCGATTCTTCTTTTTTTTTTTCCCCGCCTAAGATTTTTAGCCTTTCACTCAGCGACAATGGCAATCAATAACCTTGAGTAAGAAGTAAAGATCTCCTAATAAAAACCAGTCCCTTTTTTTCCCTCCTTTTCTCTCTCTCAATTCTGGATATACAATAATCGCATGCCTTGTCTCGCTCCGGTGCAACCTGCTGCTTTTTAATCACGCTGTTATTTGTGGGTTTTTTTTTTTTTAATTATTGTTGTCTCTTTCTCGCTTTGGTGTCACAACATTTTTTTTTATTCTTCTCCTTTTTTTTCTTTGTTCCTTGCAGAATTGTTTGAACAAACACATGGTGTTGAGATGAAAGCCAAAACTCATTCTCAGCTTCTTCTTTTTTGTCGTTCTTACTGTTTTTTCTTTTCTTTCCCCCGTTCAAGCTAATTCGCAGGTGTTGTCACGAGTTTGTCGTTTTTCTCTCCCGGGTGTTAAGCGACTGCTAATGTTGTTGCTTGTGGGTTAAAAGACAGGAGCGAAATATTCATAACATGAACAGTGCCATTGCTTTATGCAGAGAAAGGAATGGCAAGTGCTTGTTTTTTTGGATTGTTTTTTTTTTTAAGATTTTGCACAGAATTTTTAAAAAAATCTCCCCTGGAAACACTTGAATCCCTAAAGTCTGAACATCCTGTCACTGCCAGCATCTTAGTTTAGATAGAATATCAAAAGAGAGAAGTCTAACATACATTTATTCTAGGAATCAAGACAGATGGCACTGATCAGGGTAGGCTAGGTAAGCCCTCATAATGGGAGTCACAAACTGTGAAATCCCACCATCAGGCCTCATTCCAGTAATACACTCATACATCTGACAAAAAGTGGCAAACAGAACGCTCCAGTAAATCTAAACAAAAGACCGAATACAGACACAACCAGATCATATATAAAAGATTAGATCAGATTAGATTTAACTTGTTCAAAGTACGTGTACTATACAGAGTCAATAAAATATAGTTAGCATTTAACCAGAAGTGCATGAGTGGCCTATTTATAATAACTAGCAATGTGGTAAATGAGGTTATGAGTCCATATGTACCAAAGGTGCGGTTTGTTAATAAGGTTTATATGTCTTTTTACATATATAAACCCAGGCCTTAGTGTTGTCCAAGCCAAATGTTAGTGCCGGTCCCAAGCCCATACAAAAGGAGAGGATTGAATTAGGAAGAGCATCCAGTGTAAATAAATAAATAAAAAAAAAAAAAAAATATATATATATATATATATATATATATATATATATATATATATATATATATATATATATATATATATATATATATATATATATATATATATATATATATATATATATATATACACACAGCATTTGGCAGACGCCCTTATCCAGAACAACTTACACCTGAGCAATTGATGAGTTAAGGGCCACCTCAAGGTGGTGGTGGTGGGGTTTGAACCTGTGATCTTCTAGTCTAGGGTCCAACACCTTAACTGGGCTACCACCTCCCCATCATTATAGTATATATATATATATTATATATATATATATATATATATATATATATATATATATATATATATATATATATATATATATATACATTATGCGGGAGTAATGTTCGTATATCACCCGTGAATTTTGGCTGTGGTAAGATTTATCTCTTTTAAATATGGCCCAAAAACATTTCATTTCATTTCAAACTATGCTTAAATACATTACACTTAAAAAAGAATGTAAAGGTAAAGGCGTATATTGTACAGACGTCTCCTGCAGTGCTAGAATGCAAAATACCCATGTTAACCTTATATATGCTGTCATTCATGCAAGTACGTGCTCTTTGGTATGTCATTTTCTTTACAATAAATAATTAAATATCATGCAATTACTTTAATAATTGAACGTAATAATAATATCGCAAAATGTACAGGTACTCACCAAGAATGAATATGAATGAATTAAATGAAGGATTTAGAGTTTTCAAAAATTATATATTGCCACGAAAAAGCCATAGAAAGAAATAGCGGAGGATATTTGTGGTCTCCACGTACATTTATTAGTTAAGTTCTATGGAAAAATCCATAGCAAAACCGCAGCTTCACAGGGAACGACTGTATAACTGTTCAAAGAATAGATGGAGAAGACGTGATTAGACGTGATAATGACTAAATATCTAAAATAAATAAAATGATATACATATGTATATAAATGAATGTCTATAACAAAGTGTATAAAGAAAAATATTTATGCAGAATCTAATATTGGGCACTCCAGATGTTCACACACTTTCCTGCTAAAATTAAGAACCCCCAACATGCAGCCACTACATATTATATATTATAGTACTGGTGATAACACGGTGGCTTAGTGGTAAGCACATTCACCTCACACCTCCAGGGTCCGATTCCCATCTCTGCCATGTGTGTGGGAGTTTTTTCTCCGGGTTCTCCGGTTTCCCCCCGGTCCAAAAACATGCACGGTAGGTTGATTGGCACCTTGGAAAAATTGTCCCTAGTGTATGAATGTGAGTGTATGTGTGTGTGTGTGCCCTGTGATGGGTTGGCATTCAATCCAGGGTGTATCCTGCCTGAATTCCCATATACGCCTGAGATAGGCACAGGTAGGGACTCCCCGTGACCCGAGGGAAGATCGGATATAGCGGTAGAAAATAAATGAATGAACGAATGAATGAATGTTGATAACACAAGCTTTTTTTTTCGCTCATGTATGTGGAAGGTTTCCAAAATGTATCACAATAGATAATACTGAAAAATAGTGAAGGAACCTATATAATTACTGTTTTCACCGCATTAGAAATTCGTTAAACCTCTAAACCCGTATTGTTCCATTTTACCCTCCTTGATGCTGCCGTGGTCACTTTTATAAACTCGCTGAAAACGGAATACTTTTACATCCGCCACCTTCTCGTCTCACAAGAGCTAGCATACGATACATCCAATAACATTAGCTGGCTTGTTAGGAACTAGCCAATTTACTAAAGAGGATGCTGGGACATGTATATAGCAATACGCTTTTCAAATCTCCTGGATATATTCGTATATTGGGGGAAGATTTCGCTTTGAAATTTTCAATGAAGTTTGCCAGTGGAACCTGAAAAAAAAAGAAGGTTATTGAAAGCATGTTTATTGCCAGTAGCAATTCATTACAATGTGCTAGAAAAGAGTAAAAGCATACAGAAAATATTTTTCCATGTTCTGACCCCATTCACCGTCCATATTGTTAACCCGTCTGTCTTGTTTTGTCCATATTTGCCCCTCACTTTCCATTTCTTCCTTTTTCCCTTCCTGTTCCAGGTGGTAGCTAATCTGCCTGGCTGATTGAAAGACTGGTTGTTTGTTCTGAGGTGTTCTGCTTTCCCTTTACCTTCCCTTCCTCCTAATTGTCTATACACTTTTTTTACCCTTTTTATTAATGGTTTAGTTTTATGGGGATTTTTTTGGTTGCCATCATATCAGACTTTTCTTCCTGAAATGTCTTTTTTGATACTTAAGTGCGTAACGCCTGCACCCTTTGATTTCATAATATACTTTGACTTAACAGCGCGATCGAACTTGTTTTACTTCTCCTTTTATCATTCTGTTAATTACAGCTTCCTCAGCGTTAACTGTGCGTATTGCATCCAGCTTGGAGCCTTGTCATTGTTATAAAATAAAGCTCGCACCGCGCACTCTTACATCTGACCTCATTAAACCAAGGAAGGTCAACTTTAAAAACATTAAAGGAGCAATATACTATAAGCATGAAAAATATTGACGCTGAATCTTTGATATGAACACGGAATTGAACAGAATGTCTTTGGATGCAGAATAATTGCAGGATGCATGTCATTTCTCCTCCACATGATGCTCCTGTGCACAAAACCAGCTCCATTTACTTTACATGGGTTGGCTTCAAAGATCCTCCTGATTCCTAGAGCACTAACGTCAACACCTTTGGGATGAACGTGTTTGAGCTGACTGCACCCCAGGCCTCTCCACCTCACCTCCATCGCTACCCGGCTTTACTCCCTCACGTGTCGATGAATGAATCTCCACAAAATCTAGTGGAACATCTTGTGAAGGAGATGGAACCTGCAATCGGGTAATAAATGTTTAACAGGATGTTGGGGGAAAAAAATCACATAGCAATCTTATGGTCTTGTTTGTATAGTGTAGATATGATGATGCGGATCTGTAGTGTTCAGATTTTTGTTTAGGATCTGTTCTTTCCAATACATGTTTAGACAAAGACAAACGAAAACATCAAATGTCTATTAATTTTTAGAAGTGAAAAGGTGTCTGTTATTGAATAGTTTTTGACAGTGACGGGTCACGCTAAGCTTTTTCTGTACTTTTCTTGAACTGTGAGGCTTCTGAGGGAATGACTTTTTACACTTCCTGTACAGGAAGAGATTAGGAACTCCTGTAATATAAGAAGGTTATAATAAGATGTCATTATAAGATGAGGTAAACCTACAGGAACGTGCCTGGTCGCATTACAAATTCTATTTGATTTTTTTAATGATGTCCTAGAGGGGCACGGTGGTTTAGTGGTTAGCACGTTTGCCTCACACCACCAGAATCCTGGTTCGATTCCCGTGTGTGTGGAGTTTGCATGTTCTCCCCGTGTCTCAGGGGGTTTCCTCCGGGTTCTCCGGTTTCCTCCTGGTCCAAAAACATGCACGGTAGGTTGATTGCTACCTTGGAAAATTGTCCCTGGTGTATGAATGTGTGTGTGAATGTGAGTGTGTGTGTGTGTGCCCTGCGATGGGTTGGCATTCCATCCAGAGTGTAGCCTGCCTTAATGCCCATAGACGCCTGAGATGGGCACAGTCTCCCTGTGACCCGAGGGAAGATCGAATATAGCAGTAGAAGATGAATGAATGGATGATGTCCTACTTAACTGTACTTTCAGCAAACTTTAACAAATGTCTTGCTTCCTTCCATCCGTCATTCATTCACTCCCTCGATAAGTGGAATTGTCAGGAATTGTCTCCATTTATGAAAATTCCAGAAGCTAGCGTAGGCATGAAACGCTAAAGAATACGTAGCGTTAGTGGTTCAACCACTTCAATTCAAGTTAAGCATTTCAGCAATATACAGTGCAGTGCGCAGTGACAACAGCACAAAGTGCACATGTGCAAAACAGATAGTGAGGAAAGGCAAGACAAATTTACAGTAGCACCGACCAGTACACAATTTTTTTTTTCAATGCAGTAAAATATATAATGTATAACACTCATTGAGGTCGAATAGTGTGCAAATCAACAGTTTGTCCAACTTTGCAGTTTGTCTTGTCCCTTACTTCCTGGTTAGGGGCTCATTCTAGTGCTATAGTTTCTTTATCATTCATTCAGGCACAAAACAAATCTGATTTCCGGTATGGAGTGAGTAGCCACAGTGACACTGATCTAGTTCCTTTTTTTATACCTGTGGCATTTGATATATATATATATATATATATATATATATATATATATATATATATATCCATCCATCCATCCATCCATCTTCTTGGATGGATGCGGGGGGGGGCAGCAGTCTGAGCAGAGATGCCCAGACTTCCCTCACTCCAGCCACTTCCTCTAGCTCCTCCGGGGGGGACACCGAGGCGTTTCCCAGGACAGTCGAGAGACATAGTCCCTCCAACGTGTTCTGGGTCTTCCTCGAGGCCTTTTCCCGGTGGGACATGCCCGAAACACCTCCCCTGGGAAGGCGCCCAGGAGGCATCCGAAAAAGATGCCCAAGCCACGCCAGCTGGCCCCTTTCTTGATGTGGAGGATCAGCAAGGATCTACTCTGAGCTCCTCCCGAGTGACTGAACTTCTCACCCTATCTCTAAGGGAGCGCCAAAGCCACCCTGCGAAGGAAGCTCATTTCGGCCGCCTGTATCCGGGATCTTGCCCTTTCGGTCATGACCCAAAGCTCATGGCCATAGGTGAGAGTAGGAACGTAGATCCACCAGTAAATTAAATTGAGAGCTTTGCCTTTTGGCTCAGCTCCCTCTTCACTATGACGGACCGGTACATCGACTGCAGAGGCTGCACCGATCCGCCTGTCGATCTCCCGTTCCATCCTCCCCTCACTCGTGAATAAGACCCCAAGATACTTGAACTCCTCCACTTGGGGAAGGAGCTCTCCACCAACCTGAAGTGGGCTAACCACCTTTTTGCGGCTAAGGACCATGGCCTCGGACTTGGAGGTGCTGATCTTCATCCCAGCTGCTTCACACTCGGCTGCAAACCTTCCCAGTGCATGCTGAAGGTCTTGGCCTGATGGAGCCAACAGGACAACATCATCTGCAAAAAGCAGAGACGAGATCCTGTGGTCCCCAAACCAGACTCCCTCCAGCCCCTGGCTGCTCCTAGAAATTCTGTCCATAAAAATAATGAACAGAACCGGTGACAAAGGGCAGCCTTGCCGGAGTCCAACATGCACCGGAAACAGGTCTGACTTACTGCCGGCAATGCGAACCAAACTCCTGCTCCGTGCATACAGAGACCGAGCAGCCCTCAACAGAGGGCCTCGGAATCCATACTCCCCGAGCACCCCCCACAGAGTGCAGCGAGGGACATGGTCGAATGCCTTCTCCAAATCCACAAAGCACATGTGGACTGGTTGGGCAAACTCCCATGATCCCTCCATCACTCTCTAGAGGGTATAGAGATGGTCCAGTGTTCCACGGCCAGGTCGAAAACCGCATTGTTCCTCCTGAATCCGGGGTTCGACTAAAGGCCGAATTCTCCTCTCCAGTACCCTGGCATAGACTTTCCCAGGAAGGCTGAGGAGTGTGATCCCCCTATAGTTGGAGCACACCCTCCGGTCCCCTTTCTTAAAAAGAGGAACCACCACCCCGGTCTGCCAATCCAGAGGCACCATCCCCAGCTGCCATGCGATGTTGCAGAGGCGTGTCAGCCAAGACAGCCCCACAACATCCAGAGACTTCAGGTACTCAGGGCGGATCTCATCCACCCCCGCTGCTCTGCCACCGAGAAGCTTCTCAACTACCTCGGTGACTTCAGCTTGGGTGATAGATGACGCCACCTCTGAGCCCATGGCCTCTGCTTCCTCATCGGAAGGCATGACTCCGGGGTTGAGGAGATCCTCAAAGTATTCCTTCCACCGTCCGATGATGTCCCCAGTTGAAGTCAACAGCTCCCCACCTCCACTGTAGACAGTTTTGGCAGGGCACTGCTTCCCCCTTCTGATATGCCGGACAGTTTGCCAGAACTTCCTTGAGGCCGACCGATGTCCCTCTCCATGGCCTCTCCGAACTCCTCCCATACCCGAGATTTTGCCTCAACAACCACCCGGGCCGCAGCCCGCTTGGCCTGACGGTACCCATCAGCTGTCTCAGGGGTCCCAAGAGCCAACCAGGCTCGGAAGGACTCCTTCTTCAGCTTGACGGCATCCCTTACTTCCGGAGACCACCACCGGGTTCGGGGATTACCTGCCACGACAGGCACCTGAGACCTTACGGCCGCAGCTCAGAATGGCTGCATCGACAATGGAGGTGGAGAACATGGTCCACTCAGACTCAATGTCTCCAACCTCCCTCGGGATCTGGTTGAAGTTCTGCCGAAGGTGGGAGTTAAAGATACAGATTCACACAAGTATTCACTTTTCACACAAGTATTATGTAAAGCTGCTTTGAGACGATGACAAATTGTTAAAAGCGCTTTATAAATAAAATTTAATTGAATTGAATATCTCTGACAGGGGGTTCTGCTAGGCGTTCCCAGCACACCCTCACAATACGTTTGGGTCTGCCGAGTCTGTCCAGCTTCCTTCCCCGCCATCGAATCCAAGCTCACCACCAGGTGGTGATCAGTTGACAGCTCCGCCCCTCTCTTCACCCGAGTGTCCAAAACACACGGACGGAGGTCAGATGAGACAACCACAAGGTCTATCATCGATCTCCGCCCTAGGGTGTCCTGGTACCATGTGTACTGATGGACACCCTTGTGCTTGAACATGGTGTTCGTTATGGACAAACTATGGCTAGCACAGAAGTCCAATAACAGAGCACCACTCGGGTTCAGATCAGGGAGGCCGTTCCTCCCAATCACGCCCCTCCAGGTATCACTGTCATTGCCCACGTGGGCATTGAAGTCCCCCAGTAGAACAACGGAGTCTCCAGTCGGGGCGTTTATCAGCGCCCCTCCCAGAGACGCCAAGAAGGCCGGGTACTCAACACTGCCATTCGGCCCATAGGCACAAACAACAGTGAGAGACTTTTCCCCAACCCGAAGGCGCAGGGAAACGACCCTCTTGTTCACTGGGGTAAACTCCAACACATGACAGCTAAGATGGGGGGCTATTAGCAGGCCCACACAAGCCCGTCATCTCTCACCGCAGGCAACTCCAGAATAATGGAGAGTCCAGCCTCTCTCGAGGAGTATGGTTCCAGAGCCCAGACTGTGAGTAGAGGTGAGCCCGACTATCTCTATCTCGGTATCTCTCAACCTCCCGCACAAGCTCAGGGCTCCTTCCCCAACCAGCGAGGTGACATTCCATGTCCCTAGAGCTAGTCTTCTGTGTCCAGAGGTCGGGTCGTCGAGGCCTCCGCCTTCGACCACTGCCCGAACCAAACATTGCACCGGTCCCTTTATGAGCCTTCCTGCCTACAGGTGGTGGGCCCACGGGAAGGTGTCCCCACGTCGCTCATTCGGGCTGAGCCCGGCCGGGCCCCATGGGTGGAGGCCCGACCACCAGGCGCTCGCTTTCGAGCCCCAGCCCCGGGCCTGGCTCCATGTGAGGGAGGAGCCCCGGCTGCGCCATACCGGGCGACGTTACGGTCCTTGATTTTAATTTTTTTCATAAGTCAGGGGGTCTCAGGCGTTGTGCTCTATGAACCGCTCCTCGCCACTCTTCTTCGTCTGAGCCGTCCCCATAGGACCTGTTTGCCAGGAGATTTTAGATATTGGGCTATAATCAATTAATACAAGTTAACATATAAAACAGATATAAAACCTACCAAAGTATTATTGCAAAGTTCTCATAACTGGCAAGAGATACACACAGAGACTGTACGGGAAGTTCTGGCTACTGAATGCTTCCGTTACAAATTATGAGGTATTATTTAAGTATATTTTATCTTAAGAATACTTAAGACTTGCTAAATTATTATTGAATTATCTATTTTACCTGACAGCAGATACACACAGAGAACTGTGTGGGAAGTTCTGAATGTTCCGAATGCTTCCTATTGCAGATTTAGGTATTATTTAAGTATATTTTATCTTAAGAATCTTAAGACTTGCTAAATTATTATTGAATTATATATTTTACCTGACAGCAGATACACATACAGAGAACTGTCTGGGAAGTTCTTGTTACCGAATGCTTCCTATTGCAGATTTATAATTTAGATATTTTATCTTAAAAATACTTACGACTTGCTAAAGTATTATTGAATTATATATTTTAATGTATACACACAGAGAACTGTGTGGGAAGTTCTTGTATGCATGTATGTATATGTAGAAAATACACACAAGAGAACTGTGCCCTGGAAGAGTTCTTGTTATTTTCACCAGGTTTCACCAAATTTCCTTTTGAACCAACACCCCCGGTCATAAAGCTTGACCAACCTTTTGTTATTGACAGAGAGTCAGTCCTTCATCAGGGGGGATTTTGGGGCAGGGGGGATTTGGGACAATTCATATCAGTAATAGACCAGTATATTATCTTTATTTTTGGTCTGTTTCTAAATGAGTGATCATATTTTCTATCACACTGGACCTTTAAACTGATACCAAATAATGTAAAGTTAATCACATTAAAGATTGATTAACAAAGTGTGTTGTGTAAGTAATTCACCCTGGCCCTCCATCCCCAGGGCCCTACCATATCCCCAGGGGGTGAGGGAGGGGTTTAAGGATTGCCGAATGGGTGCCGTTTGTTTGCAGAGAGCTTTTGTTCCTGTGATCAAAGGGATCTTCTCCCCAGATTAGAAGGTTTACTGTTTTATTGCATGGAAGTTCTCGTGGTCTGGCCTCATGTAGATATCTGACCAGCCTTACAGTTCCGCGCGTGAAAAGGGCTTCATTCGGTACACAAAGCGAACCTTCAGCACAAATGTGTACCCTTGCACCCCCTAATATAAATTCATATTTATAGACTGTGAGAGTGAGAAATCACATGGGTGAATGATGGGGGCGTTGAAGTCCAGCTGTTAGAAAACGTATGAAAAGACAAAGCTCAGCAGCTGGAGATCATCTCTGACTTTTCCTGTTGTGTTGCAGCCCACCTGAGTTTGTGTTTGACCCCCTCCCCTCGTCTCTCCATGCCTTCGTTCTGCAGTTTGTGCTTCGTTCCCCACGCGGCCCATGAAACATTTATCTCCCACCTATGAGCACTTAGAAACACAATGAGTGACTACCTGCGAGGGCTCTGCGTCCATCAGCGGTGTGGGAAAAGCTTGATGAAAGAGTGATGAAAGAGAGTGGAAAGAGCACACCGGCTGGGCCGATTTGGCCGCGCATCAGGAACCGTTCACACAGAGAGGCAAAAACACACTATAACTCCAGCTGCATTGTACTTCTCGCATTCTGGCTTCATCTCTCTCTCCCTCTCTCTCTCTCTCTCTCTCTCTCTCTCTCTCTCTCTCCTTCTTATCTCTCCTTCTCCCCTGCTGTTCTCCACTCTCTTCCTCTTCTCATCTCATCTCTTTATTATTACACTCTCCCTTGCTCATAAGCAGAGTCTCGGTATCAACTGGATTACGACCAATCCGCAGGCACGGCTTCTCTAATTACTGTTTTGGAAGCCCCACGAGATAAACACACTCGGCCCCCGGTGTGATTATTCTTCCCCGCGCTGTTGCGATCATCAGAGCCAGATACTCTGTACAGAGTAAATATTGTTTTGGCAAATAAAAAGGAGTCCAATTCACGAGTGAATGTGCGATGTAAATAGAGTAACACCACAATATAGTACAAATGTAAATGTTTCTGTGCAAAGGCTAAGCCTGGACTAAGAACTGGCCAATCACATTCATCTATATATATACGCCACAGTGTGTATATGAGTGTACAGTTTTGGGTCATCAGGCACAGAATCACTTAGATTTTTTATTTTTATTTTTTTATGAGTAATTACTAAATTCTTACCAAAATATTCTCTTAATTTTATAGCTTTACTCTCAGATGCTTTGCCGTCATGTCATTCTTGCAGTCGTGTTTTCCCAATACCAAAATGTTGACTTTGATACGACACTTAGATTAAATATCAAAATACCAAATTCAATTTCAATTAGACTCCAATACCAAGTACTATAAAAAATGAAGAAAAAAAGAAGTTGAATAAAGGAACTTATATTTTTATTTTTAATAAACACCCAAAGTCTACTGTTTAAGCTGTTTTTTTGTCTGACAGAGAACATTTATCAGGAAGGACTTTTCAAAAACAACAACAAAACAAACCTGGACATCGTGAGGAAATGTCAACCCAAACAGTTTTAAACAGTTGTTAAGCTTCTTTCCTGACTGGCTTCGTCACTCTGTCTCCTCTCCACCATGTTGTGGGCATTCTGGCACACTATGGCTAAGCACTTGTGAGAGTGTCCAGAAAAGCTCTATTACTATGTATAATATATATATATATATATATATATATATAATTATATATTTATTATTTATTTAGATGATTTATATTATTTATTGATTATTTTAGTATATTTATGTATTATTTCTTTATTTATTTACTTTTATTTATTTTTATCTTTTTTCTTTTTTTTATCAAAACACAAGTATGCATGCACCTGAAAATAAGATTGGGATGTGCTGTTTAAAACCATATAGTGTATATAGAAGAAGCAGGGGCACTCACACAGTAGTGTGTGTGTGTGTGTGTGTGTGTGTGTGTGTGTGTGTGTAATTGCTGATAAAAGTGTTTGTGTAAAATGCGAAGACACTGACCACAGCCATTTGTTATCATATATGTACACTCATTGTTCACTCTTTGAAAGGCGTTTTAAGTAATAATGCACCAATATTTAATGTAAGACACTATCCATTACTATAAATGACCTAAGCTGGTATTGAACAAAATGTTTCAAATGTTTCAATGTTTCTGTTAATGAATATCTCTGAACGGAAGGTCAGAGGTTCGAGCCCCGGTATCGCCAAGCTGTCTCTCTGGGGTTCTTTAGCAAGGCTCATGACCCTCTGTGCTCCAGGGGCAGTGTATCCTGGCTGACCCTGCGTTCTGACCCCAGCTTCCAAACTACCTGGGATATGCGAAGAAAGAATGTCACTGTTCTGTAATTTATATGTGACAAATAAACACTATTCTATCAGTTATTTTAGATGTTTATAGCAAGCTAGTCGTTTTTTCCGGCTCCGAGACCCCTGACCTTAGCTGTCAGTAATCACGCTGGTTCACAATGTCGAGGGTTCGCGGCTTGCTGCTGGTTGTTGTGAACACCGAGTGAGATGTGTGTCCAGGTTGCTCCGGGCCACCTCTACACCGCTCTAGGCTAAAACCCAGCAGCTGAGCTGTGACTGGAAAATAAGGCCGATTTCTTCTTTATCCAGCGCTTCCTAAACCAGCACATCTGCATGAGCTCTGGATAGGGAAACAGCTGTTTCATTGACTGGTGTTATTTTGAGGTGAACTGACTGAGGGGACTGTCACTGTCCTGGTAGGGTGAAGCAGCTGTTAAGTTGGGAATGGAGGAAAAAACGGGCATGTGGTATACCAGGTTTAGCAGCAGGGTGAGTCACGTCAACAACTGCGCAAAATAACTGCAGTGTACTTATTCTCAACTCTGATTGGTTAGAAAGTGTTGATTCACCCGTCATAAAATCACATTTATATCAATGGATCATTGCGCAGTTTTAGCGATCACCTACTCACAGGGGCTTACTCATGTTATCACATGTATCACGCTCGTATTTATACTACATATTTACATTATTAATTGTATAAAACATCAGGTTTTTTTCCAATTGGATGCTTGCGCCCTCTATGAGGACCGCTGCGGAACTGCAAATAATACTTAAAATATTACAATTGTCATATCAAAATGATATCAAATTAAAACTCAAGGTCATGTAAATGTATTATTTGTAATAGTTTACCTGATGGAATTATATTAAATAATTTATATGAATGTACATTAATTTATTGTAAAATATCTGCTTGTTATGATGAATAAATCTTTTGTGAAAGACGGCGGCGATGCATGCATAACAATATCATGGTTCTAATAGTCTTAATATAGTTGATTTTTATTCAAAAAGGGGGTCTCCATGTACCTCTAAGGCAGGAGTGGGCACATCCGTTCCCTCAATCCTTTTAATTCGGCCCTTTTAATCGCTCTTTACAGGTGGAGAAAATGACTATCGGACATAAGTTCAGGTTATGGTTGGTTTGGCCCTCGAACACTCCTCAGGTTTCTGCTCGACCTGAAAATCACTGAAGAGCCCTGGTGTAAAGCACTTTTAAATCTGTATTTGGTGTAAGATTTCTACACGGAGGCTCCTGTGTGTCAGTGCAAAATAGATTCTCTACGTTGAAGAAGAGATTCGTAGATAGAGTAGATAGACTCCTCGTAGCTTTCCAGTGGAGACTTTAGGAGCATGTCAGTAGCAAGACTGACAAGGAAATGACTGTTTCTAGGTGTAAATGTAGCTCTGAATGGACTTTTTGAAAGTATTGGTCAAATTACTGCCGTATGTGAGGAATTAAATACTCCTTTAATAGAATAAAAAAAACATTTTTTTGGTCATCTCTGTTGAACAGCACATTGGTGTACAGAGTCTGTACAGAGTCAGGGTTTTAGTGACTGATCTGCTACATTTACTACAGCAAATGAAACGCTCACTCTCAAGGATTAGAATAAGAAAAAAAAATCCCATCAAATGAAGTGTGAGTATGTGAGTAGCCGGATCATTTTAAATCAAAGCAAATGCTGACATATATATATATATTACGGCTGTCAATCTAGATTCAAATATGTAATCGCGATTAACTGCGTGATTGCCATGAGTTAACTCGTGAGTAATTGCACATTATACCATGTTTTAATATGTTTTCAATATATAAATTAACACTTTTGTATGTTTCTAATTCTCTAACTAACTAACAGATGTTATAATTATATTAATTTCTCTAAAAAATCTCTCCCTTTAATAAGATTGTGGACTATTTCATATGTAATTATTCTTTTAATATTCATTTCTTGTTAACTAATGAATTTCTTGCGAGCTTCAACGTTAAATGAATTTGCGTTAATGACTTCGACTTCCTAATATGTATGTGTGTGGGTGTGTGTGTGTGTGTGGGGGGGGGGGGTATGCAATATCCGATATTGGTGTTGAATATTCAAATAACGTTATTGTTTGCGATATTTTTATTTAGAAATTAACTACAATGTTAAATTTATATATATAATAGGGCTGCACGATATTGGAAAAATATGCGATATGTGATATGGTGTTGAAGATTGCGATTTAATGGTACAGCTGGGAGATTAATCGTCATTATTATGGTTTATGCCGATGTTGAAAAACGAAGAGTTCACCTTGGTTTGACGCAGCGAGCTGCTGTACTAGAGACCTGCACCCGTCCTGCTCCCGTTCATGCATAAATGTTATTTTCTCCGGCAGGCAATATTTAAGTCGCTCCCGACCTTGTGCCTCTATATCATTTATTTTGCCATTTTAGTTGACATTGTTGCTTTTTGCAATAGATTCATAACACCCGTATGTTCGTACGGATTATTGAGACGTGTTGCCACTTTAAAAAAAATGTGAATGTGTTGCCACCTTAAGACTATGGCTACCAATGCTGTAGTTCTGAGGGAGAAACATTATGGGTAGTCCTTGTATCAATCCGCCGTTACATATCCGCTGGATTTTAGGAGAGTGCGAAAGTAACAGGATGTTTCAGCATCATTTCTCTGTTTTTGTCATTCTTCAGGGTTTTTTTTTTTTTTTTTTAAGCATACAATGCTGTGTTTTCTCTCTTAGCTGAGAAATACATGACTGAATACTTATATTATATATATATATATATATATATATATATATATATATATTATATAATATATATACATATATATATATATATATATATATACATTTCATTTCATCTTCTACCGTTTATATATCCGATCTTCCCTCGGGTTACGGGGAGTCTGTGTGCCTATCTCAGGCGTCTATGGGCATTAAGGCAGGAGGATACACCCTGGATGGAATGCCAACTCATCGCAGGGCACACACACACACACACACACATTCATACACTAGGGACAATTTTCCAAGGTGCCAATCAACCTACCGTGCATGTTTTCTGGACCGGGGGGAAACCTGGAGAACCCAGAGAAAAAACCCCCTGAGAACATGCAAACTCCACACACACACACATGGCCGAGACGGGAATCGAATCCGGACCCTGGCGGTGTGAGGCGAACATGCTAACCACTAAGCCACCGTCTAGATATATATATATATATATATATATATATATATATATATATATATATATATATATATATATTATAATTTGATCACTTGGACAGTCGTGTCTGTGTGTTTACCGAGCCGAGCAGGAGTTTTCCTGAAGTCCACTCCTGCTGCGTCACTACACACACTTCACTTACGCAGCACAAATCAATAAAGGAAGCGTCGTTTTTCAGAGAGAGTGCATTACTTCCTGTGTTCTGCCAGGAGGACTCTAAAATATTAACACCAACTGCCATATGAGTTTAGTATTCAGAACAAGAACCTTCAATTTCATTGTGAGCATCAAGAAGGAGGAAATAGACTATATACACTATAGGATATGTGGATATGAACTTAGGATGATGTGCTTTTTTTATTTACTCTCTGTTTGCTGTTAGGATGTGCTCCACCGCTGCAAGATGTTGCACTAGATTTTTGTGGAGATTTATGGAGATTGATTCAGACACGAGGGTGTTAGTAATGTCGGGTACTGGTGTAGGTGAGGTGCGGAGGCCCTGGGGTGCACTCAGCGTTCACATTTCTTATGTGAATAGGGTTGGGGTTGCAGGTCTACAGCAGGAGATCTTCCACTGCAAGCCTTGTAAAACATAGGTTCGTGGGTTGTGAGCAGGGGATTTTGTCGTGCTGGAATAGGTTTGTGTCTCCTACTTTAAAGTGAAGGGAAAATTCCATGCTACTGCACCACAAGACATCTGATAGAGTTGTGTGTATCAAATTAATCAATCTATCTATCTATCTATCGATCTATCTATCTAAACATTTACAGCGATGTATGAAAAGTTCAGATTTTCTATCTATGAATAAATTATCACTGGTTTGCTCGGTTGCAAACAACCTTAATCTCTGTTGAGAGGATTTTTTTCCCCACACTGTACTGTATGTATTGGAGATGTTGTTATCTTCTCTTTACTTTATTTAAAGTAATGCTTTCTAAATTTTTTGGAGAAATATTCTTGCAAATGTTTTAAAGTTATGATGGTAATGACGTAAACCCGGGCACCAAACGCAACTTTCACCGTATTTAAAATTATTATTTTTTTTATTGCATATTTTGTTGAAGGTTTTAATTTCACCTCATTTTTATTTATTTACATTTGTAAATATCGAATAAGACTTTTATGTCAACATTATTCACAAGTAATCGCTTCAAAACTGTATATATATATATATATATATATATATATATATATATATATATATATATATATATATATATATATATATATATATATATATAAATTGGTATTTATTTATTTATTTACTAGAGCTACACTTTCAGCTCCAATTTGAGGCAGGAACACTTTGCCTGGGTGAAATCAGGTGGTGTTTCACTTCAGGGAGGCGAGAGAGAGAGAGAGAAATAGGAAGGAAAATAATGTGAATGAGAGAGACAGAAAGGAGGTGTGATTAGTTCTCACGTGTCATTTGTTCAAGGGGACAAATTTGTCTCATGATACAGTGAGAGAGAGAGAGAATATGAGTTGGAGAGAGAAAAAGGGAGAAAGAGAATAAGCTGTTGACTGAGAAGGAATCAGGGGGTTGTTTTCACACCAATGTGCAGGTGTTGTTTCAGGCTAATTAAGATGCTTTTTTTTTTTTTTTTACAAAACAGAAAAGTTTCTACCTTCTAACATGTGAGACGGTCCAGCTCTCTGTGCGGCTCGAGTTGCTCGTGGTTGAGGGCGTTGACATCTTGTGTGTCTGCAGGAGGTTACTGCATTAACACCAACCTCAATATTTCAGAACAAAACAAACATTATAAGTAATCTTTTAAAAATGGATACAAATAAAGTAGTCTTTATTTGTCACATATACATTACAGCGCAGTGAAATTCTTTCTTTGCATATCCCAGAGTGTTTGAAAGCTGGGGTCTGAGCGCATGGTCAGCCATGATACAGCACCCATGGAGCATAGAGGGTTAAGGTCCTTGATTAAAAATGGTGGTGTAAACGTACATGTTTTCATACCATGTACTTTAGCAGAGGGTAAAAGTTGCGTATATGTTTGATCAGGGCTGTTTTTAGCATTTTTGGCATTTTCCGTCCCCAAGGCCCTGCCCTCCAACCACAATGCTCCGCCCACACGTCATACAAATGATTCACAACCTTCCATAAAAATTAATTAAACCCATTTATTAAAAAGTCCCTGAATTCAGTTAATAATGTATACTAAACATCAGCAGGGAAACAGGTAAATCATTTAAATAGGTGAGGGCAGGGATGCTCACTGGTGCCCCCAGCTGGTTGCAACCTAGTTTGCCCATAACTAGAAACAGCGCAGTCGTCAGTAAAATTAGAGAGTAGGCAAAAAGTACCAAAGTACAGTGATGAAAAACGACATACCCCACTGCCTGCATGACATAATGTAGCATTGTAATAATGATAAAAAAAAGGTTGTTATAAGAGAAAGGCAAATAGAACAAGAAAAAAATTTACCTTTACTCAAAAGTCCAAGCCCCCCTCCCCCACCCTCCCACGTCCTTTTTCCTCAAACTCAGCATCTCCTGAAGGTGAAAAGCTGGCACGTCTCCTGCCTGCCCTGAAGCCACGGGCTGCCCCTCTCCTGACATTTATGCAGACGAAAACACACTGTTTCCCTAATTTCATCACATCTGCACCAGGTGAGCTCACAGCCTGCGGTTACCGCCAAGGTGAGAAACGTACAGCGCGACCTTGCTTTCCTTCCTTCCTCCTTCCTTTTTCTATTCACGCTCCATTCAGGAAAACCAGACGGAGGTCACTGGTTCACAGCTGCTGTTTGTAAAAATGAACAACCAAGAGAAGGGATTCTCATGCACCAGCATGTATTTTTTTGTCTTGGGTTTGTAGATTTATTCATTCAGCCACACTGGAATTAGTTTTGCAGGTATTTGGATGCATTAGCATAAAAAATTTAAAAAGCAATATTTTTCTTCTTTCACATACCTGTACTCACAGACAGCTATGTGTATTTGTATAGTACATTTTACAACTGACGTCGTCTCAAAGCAGCGGTACACAGGTCATATAGATGTATACGGATCCTGACATGACGTTTTCTTCTAAATACTTTTACGGCATTTGGCAGACGCCCTTATCCAGAGCGACTTACAAACTGACCTGTTGAGGGTTCAGGGCCTTGATCAAGGGCCCATTAGTGGCAGCTTGATAGTGGTGATCTAGTTCGAAGCCAATGCTTTCCCACTGAGCTACCACTTCCCTAAATACACTCGCTAAATACAAAATACACTCCACGTCGATCTTTTCAGTCGTTTCTCAATAGTCGCTCGTCCACACTGTACATGAGGAGCTTCGACCTTAGTCCTTAACGCCTGGTGTTTATTTCCTTCGTTCTTCAAATTCATTCACTTTGGAGACTGTTTTCAAAAAGCAACATTTTCGTTTTAAAATTTCGGGATTAGTTTGGAAGTTTTTACATGCCGATTTCTTTCCGAGTTTCTCCATTTCACAAACAATTATGGTCAGTCAGATTATTTTTACAGAATGAAACATTTTATTTTTTGCAGAGAGGCCTATTATTAGCAACTGTCAGTCATTTGCATCGCTCTCCTGGTATGATTGCTATTTCAAGTTAATTATTAATAACCCTTTTGCAGTCGTGTTGAGAACCAGTGTAGTAATGCGGTAAAATGATCTTGGAATAATTGACAGCATGACTTCATACATAAGATCTGCCAGGCTGGAACATCTGAATTTTTTACTGAACCTGTGATCGTTCGGTCCAGAGGCCGATTCCTTAACCACTAAACCCCCCCCAAATTAATTTATATTTGTATAGCAGCACTTTTAACGATGGACATTGTCTCAAAGCATGTTTACACAGATGATGCAGTTATAAAGAATGAATAAGATTGCTATGTATGACTGTATGTTTGTCCATAATGAGCATTGTTGACGTGTGCAGGTTTGATCAAATCCAAACTGTAGTCCTGATTCAGTGTAGCAGACTGTGTAGTTCAACACATCTTCAAAGCTCCTGTAATTTCATGGCTCTGCAGGTCAGTGATAGTTCTATAGAGTCAGTAAGGTCACAGGATAAAACGAAGTGTTATGACGATTCAGAATATCATCAAACGCCTAATAATGAAGCAAGACAACGGGAGTCCAGTAGGTGACGATCGCGGGTGAAACATACCAACACATCCTATAGAGGGCGCAACAACACCCCACCTGTGTAACCCATTCACCCTGTGCTCATTAAACAGGTGGCGCTGTGTATGAAATGGGTGACATTGACAACCACACGCACAGACATACACACAGCTGCTTCCACTTTCGTGTCCTTCTGCTGTCCTTTCCGGAAGTGAGTTCTCCCACGTTGTCATAATTGAAAATGAGAAATTTACCGTTCCATAATTAAACACTAACCCCTGACATCCGGGGAGCCCGGAGCTGAATATTAACTGTGCGGAGTATGGAAATTCCCCCATCCCAAAAGAAACACCCAGCCATCAGGACGCAGCACAGCTCGACGCGCCCGTAATTAGCGTCCCGCCCGAGTCGTTAAAATATGCCGCCGTATTTGCACAGCACATAAAGTCAGAGGAAATATCTCATTTGTTTTTTAATTAATTATCAGACGGAGCTATTAGAGCCATGGGGCAAGGTGGTGCATGCTCAGGTTTAACCGTCGCTGCTGAACTCCTGCGCCGCGTAGGGAAAATAATTACGCAGGTTATTACTGCAGGCTTAATGGAGAGTAAGAGAGAGAGAGAGAGAGAGAGAGTATACAGTAAGAGAGAGAAAGACAGAAAGAGAATGTGACATTCAATATGGGCGCGTCTCATTTGTGCCACTTAGATTCCTACAAATGTTATACATTACATCAGTGTACATTAATAAGGCGCTCGTGTGTGTGTGTGTGTGTGTGTGTGTGTGTGAAGGGTAATTAGGGATCCAATGTTTGAGTGTATGGGAAAAAAAAAATCACTGAGCAGAGGAGACGAACCCCAATCCGAAAATTATATATAATAAACAAACAACAAAACAACAAACCAGCTCTTAACATGCAACAGGTAAATACCACATGATAACAAAGCCATTATAGGGTTGAAATTGATATTGGTGAAATAATAAATACAGTGTAAAAAGTTATACTCAGTTTTACGGAATATTCATTCATTCATTCATTCATCTTCTACCGCTTTATCCGATATTCCTTCGGGTCACGGGGATCCTGTGCCTATCTCAGTCCTATCCTAATGCCAACCCATCACAGGGGACACACACACACACACACACACACACACACTCACACTCACACATTCATACACTAGGAACCCGGAGAAAAAAACCCTGAGGCACGGGGAGAACATGCAAACTCCACACACACATATGGCTGATACGGGAATCGAACCCCGACCCTGGAGGTGTGAGGCGAACGTGCTAACCACTAAACCACCGTGCCTCGTTTTACGGAATATAATAAGTTATATTACATTTATATCATAATTTATTTTCACAGGGACTCTTTTTTTTTATTCTGACTTTGAGTCCTTGTATATTCTTGAAACTCCTGCGCCAGGTAGATGTTTCCTCCAAGAGTGTGACTCCACTCTAGCTTTCCTCCTCACGCCGTCTCGCGGCTCTACCCACGAATTTCTCTGAAGCTGCTTCTTGACAGATTGCACTCTGTCATCAGGACCTAGAGTGGATTTATTTTCGCTTCGGTTCGAGAATTCAGGGTTCGAGAGCGCCTAGGGCACCGAGCGCGTGCCTATCCCGACCGCAGCTCATTAGCCCGGCAAAAGTAGTCGCTACATAACAAATCGGTGCTGCCTCGGTCTCTGAGATGGAGCTCTTGACGGATCCCGACTTCAGATTTATGGAGATCGAGTCAGTTTTTCTGTCCGCCGTATAAATAACGCATGACGACTTCACCGGCTCCGAAAGAGCACGCATTAGAATTTTAACAGATCGATATCCAAACTTGTATTATTACTTTCAAAGTCTTTAGGAGCAGCGCACTCAGATTGGTCAGAACGTGGTCATGTGTGTTACAGTTTCTATAGTAACCGCTTGGGGGTGCGTGTTGCGGTTAGTGAGTGCAGGGTAAAACCCTATGGGACGCAGTCATGGGCATCATGAGGGGAACCTCCTAAACGTAGAGCGTTCGTGGGAACTTTGCGGAAGAGTGGATTAGTGGAGGAGTTTATATCGAGCTCGACATCAGCAGTCAATAGAGCGCTCGGGCGCGTTTAATATAAAAGAAAGCCCCGGACGATCCAGAGGCGGCGCGTTTAATTAAAGTTTTCCGATAGCCACCAGGACACGCCGCATCCTCATTAGTGTCGCGTGTTCATCAATAATTTCCTGATTAAAACGCGCTCGGAGCCACCGGAAGCAGAGGCGAGACCAGACGCTCGGTGACGAGCCGGCAGGTGAACTAATATCACGCCTCTCGTGATTAATGCTGTCGTGCGGTTCAGGAATTAAACAACGTTCAGCATCGATCTCCGCTAGATATTGTTGAGAGTTTGATTCATGCGTGTGGCCACGCCCGTTTTTTTAATGTCGGGATTCGGGTTGCTGGGGCCTAAATGCCTGCAGTGTGTCATAAAAGGAAATGACACTTTTAGAGTTTTGATTTGTCCCGTATTTACTCTTAGCCAGACATCCTCAATTTGCAGCCATATAGCATTATAAACTGCTGCATCACTGGGCAACGGAACACAGGTGAAAATCTTGTCTACCCTCTTCCTACATCCACAATGAGGATGTAAAGACATGTAGGTACATACACATATGAGGATGTGCCGCCCCTCCCGTATAGTGTTTGTGAGGTCTCTCTAGTGTGTGATGTGTACCGGCTTGTGACAGAGGCCCTCCAGCCTCGCACCAGACTCTCTCCAAGAGCCCAAGTAACAGAATGAAGGGAGTGAATCAGGTTGTAAAAAATTTTAAAAGGGGGGGGGCATGTATGATGGAATCCCGCAGCTTTGCAAGCGAATGGACAGGAGGCTGATTAATTAAATTTCTGAAAAGCCTTGACATTTGGTTCTTGCAAAAAAAAACAAAAAAACAAAAGAAAAACAAAGCATCTGTGTCTCCTGCAATGAGGCAAGTGACAACAGCAACAGGCTGAATCAGAGCGATAGCATGTACTTTTTTTCCCCAAGTCAAAGACGTTTAAAACACTTTTTAAAAAAATGTATTTGAGATTTATACAAAAAAAAAAAATTACCCCCGCGTCTATCTCCTAAAATGCAAAGACCTCAGACTCAAACGCGTCTGCAAACTCAACCATCTCAGGACGCCATCTGTCCCGCACACAACTGTGATATTTTTTTTTTTTGCATCATCGCTCGAAACCCGATTACGCATCCAAAACATCTGGTGAATCGGCGGCGTTATTGTGTTTGCAGGTAATTCATTTGTATAGGTGTCATCACATTAAGAGAAGGGTGATGAGATTAATCCCAGCTCAGCGAATCTATCTAGTGTCAGAGTAATACAGAGAGCACAAACATCGTCTTCTTATGTATAAGTAAATATGTTACTATATATGTTAATATTATGCATAAAGTTAATATGTATATAATTGTAAATGAAACAGCTGTTGAAACCGTAAATTCTAAACTTTGGCTTCACACCAGTGATTCGGAAAACCTGTATATACACTGTATACGTATAACTATATATATATATATATATACGATATATATATATATATATATATATATATATATATATATAGTATATATATATATATACTATATACATTAACAGCTTAGTAATTCACATTGTGATACATTTTTTTAAAAAAGATTAACGTCAGTTAAAATACATACCACATCATATTCCACATGTATAAAAGTATATTTTATTTACATTGTCAATTTAAACTGTCCAATGTGTAAACAGCATCAAAATAAATAAAATAAAAGTGAAGCATAAAAGTATAGAGGTATGCTGAAAGTCTAAATTAGAAGATATACATATATGTATAAACTAGTCAGATCGATGGATACGTGTATAACAGATACTGACAGAAGTACACAATAAAGTGATCCAGGCTGAAAAAGTGTCCATGTGCTGCTAAAAAAGTGATGAAAGTGACTATAGAAATAGAAAGAGACAAAGTCCATGTATTAGGTACTCTGAGTTTCCAAATTCATGACCAATATTTGATATGATTGATAGATTTCTGCTCATTTTTCGGCCGTGTTTCCTTGGCACAACTGAAGCTACATGAATATGACGTGCCGCTACACTGCGGAGATTGTCACATGGTGTATAGTCACATGGTGTATAGATTCACATGCAAGTGGTAGAGCTGCATCTGGAGATAGAAGAGAAGAGGAAAAGAATGTCTGGTTTCATAACTCATGACAATCGTGCGATGAATCACAATTATTACATTCATTCATTCATTCATTCATTCTTCTTCTTCGCTTTATCCGATCTTCCCTCGGGTCACGGGGAGCCTGTGCCTATCTCAGGCGTCTATGGGCATTAAGGCAGGATACACCCTGGATGGAATGCCAACCCATCGCAGGGCGCACACACACACACATTCATACACACATTCATACACTAAGGACAATTTTCCACGGTGCTAAATCAACCAACCATGCATGTTTTTGGACCGGGAGGAAACCGGAGAACCCGGAGAAAAAACCCCTGAGGCACAAGGAGAACATGCAAACTCCACAACACACATGGCCGAGACGGGAATCGAACCCGGACCCTGGCGGTGTGAGGTGAACGTGCTAACCACTAAGCCACCGTGCCCCCACAATGATTACATTTCCAATAAATTAATTTCCTAATACACACACACACACACACACACACACATCACATATATATATATATATATATATATATATATATATATATATATATATATATATATATATATAAATATATGTTTGTATGTATCGTGGCCTCGTGCTCAGCATCGTGGCTCCATTAACTGCTCCAGAGCAAACAGCCGTCATCTCGGTGTGCCATTGCATATGCTCTACAGTGTAACTGTGTATCCTTCCGTAGTTAGTTCGCATAATATAGTTAGCCGTATGGTGCGCTAATCTGTTGCTTCCATTGTGCTGCGAGAAAGCAAACACCTCTCCTACAGCGGCTTTGCATCCTAATGTCGCTGATGTGAAGTGTCCTTAATTACAGTCATCAGGAAATTGTTCCCCCGACTCGGGGGTTTGAAACACAGAGACGTTCTCCTGAGGACGATTAGTCGGAGAGAAAACCGGCGCTGTGGAATGTAAATTATAAATTATAACCACCAGATAAGGGAGAGAGGGATGGAGAGAGGGAATAGGCGATTTACAGCAGCAAGAGTCATTTACATATCTATATATATTATATATATATTATATTATATACGGTGGCTTAGTGGTTAGCACATTCGCCTCACACCGCCAGGGTCCGGGTTCGATTCCCGTCCCGGCCATGTGTGTGTGGAGTTTGCATGTTCTCCCCTGTGCCTCAGGCGGTTTTTCTCCGGGTTCTCCTGGTTTCCCCCCCTGGTCCAAAAAACATGCACAGTAGGTTGATTGGAACCTTGGAAAATTGTCCCTAGTGTATGAATGTGTGTGTGTGTGTGTGTGTGCCCTGCGATGGGTTGGCATTCCATCCAGGGTGTATCCTTAATGCCCATAGACGCCTGAGATAGGCACAGACTCCCCAGTGACCCGAGGGAAGATCGGATAAAGCTGTAGAAGATGAATGAATGAATGGATATATATAGATATATAAATACAAACTTGTCCCGGGGTGTTTATGTAGTCACTCCGTCACAATGTTCTTTTCTTCTGAAGGAAATGAAATGAGAATAATACCTTTACGTCTGACACTGGAGACTCCTTCCAGTGAAACAAACCTCCTTTCATTTTTGCCGAACGAGTCATTGCTGTAGAAACAATAACGCAATTAGTGTTAGCAGGTGCACCAACATTCCGACCAATCAGATTTGTGACTTTCTGACTTGCCGGCTTTATTGTCTCCGGGAACATTCTTTTTTTAGCAGAAAACTTTCATCAGAGCCATGTTACCCAGCATGCCGTGCACTTGTTGCTCTGTCACTGCCTCGCCCCCCCCCCCCCCCACCACCCCACCCCCGTATCGTCCTTGGCAGGGTCGGCGCCTTCACGCCACCTTCAGATCTGCAGCACGGCGAGTTCACGTTCGAACCCCGACCTCAAGTAATGAGGCCCCGTCTCCAGAACAATCCGACTCGCTTCGACATGACAGGGTTCAGAAGGGTCAGATCTCTCGCTTCACTAATGAGAGTGAGAGAGAGAGAGAGAGAGAGAGAGGAGAGAGAGAGAGAGAGAGAGAGAGAGGGGGAGAAGGGCGGGAGAGTTGCGTCTCGCAAACAGGTGAGTCAACTGAGAGGAGCCGGTACTCACCTGAGAGGAGAGAACTGATCCCATCACCTGAGAGAGACTGAAATAGAGAGAAAGGGAGAGAGAGACAGAGGACTTTTATTTTTTTTTCATGGACCTTGTATATATTTGCACTTCTTGTTGTTTCCGTGTCGGCACCCGTCTCACACACAGGACGCAAATTCAGAACTTGTTCTCAGGGGACGACTGAGTGCAGAGACGACGCCGTGTCCAAGACAGGACACGGCGTCCTCATCAGAGGGCGGCGTTCATTTCTGTGCCTTCTCTCCTCGGCTAATTAAATATCAATGTTTGAAGCGTTAGCGTGACGACGGGAGAGACGTGTCCTCCTGCCACCCCCCCTTTGCTTCCTGACCAGAGGGCTGCCCTTTCTACACCGTGTACGCTGACACCGATTTGATGCCCTCGAGTCTAAAATTCGGTCCGAGGTTATTAGTGCGCTACGCTAATCGCAGCTCAGAACAAACAGGCTTTTA
>JACRUU010000013.1:3177034-3282034 GCA_030449085.1 Kryptopterus vitreolus | reverse complement strand
TATTTTTAATAGTGTTTGTATGCTAGCTCGTTTGTTTTTATAATTTCCATGTTATCTCCTTTGCTTATATAGTTGTTATATGCCAGCTTTTTTGTTGTTGTTTTTATTTGTTATACTCTAGCACTCTCATTTTATACTTTTTTTAAATGCCAATTCTGTTATTATAGGTTTTACTTTTATGCTTACTAGAGCTCTCATAGATTTTGTATGCCAAATTTTGTATAGTATCTCTTTTATATAGATTATTACATAAATTACACACACACACACACACACACACACACACACACACACACACACACACACATACATACACACACACACCATCCTTTAATAAAGGATTAAAAAATATATTTAATGAAAATCAAATGATATGGCTTTATGGCTCGGGTAAGGCTTGTGTGTTGATTTCAGCATATATATATTATAATATATATATATATATATATATATATATATATATATCTATTATATATATATATATATATATATATATATTCATCTTCATTCATCTTCTAACCGCTTTATCTGATCTTCCCTCGGGTCACAGGGAGCCTGTGCCTGCCTGTCTCAGGAGTCAGGCAGGCACAGAGTCTATCGGCATTAAGGCAGGATACACCCTGGATGGAATGCCAACCCATCACAGGGCACACACACTCACTTTATACTCTGGACAATTTTCCAAGGTGCCAATCAACCGACCGTGCATGTTTTTGGACCGATGGGAAACCGGAACCGGAACCCGGAGAAAAACCCCCTGAGGCACGGGGAGAACAGCACACTCCACACACACACACACACACACACACACACACACACACATGTCGAACCCGGACTCTGGCGGTGAGAGGTGAATGGTGCTCTACCCACTAAGCCACCGCCCACCGTGCCTTATATATATATCCTTATATATATATCTATATATATATATATTTATATATATATATATATATATATATATATATATATATATAGCTGAAATGACACACAAGCCTTACCCGAGCCATAAAGCCATATCATCATTGATTGATTTTCATTAAATATATTTTTTAATCCTTTATTAAAGGATGGTGCATTAGGCGAAGTGCTGAACACATACCCTGTTATCACCCTGTTGCTATAGAAACAAAAGTGTACTGTATTATGAGGACATTAAAATATACGCGCCACAGTCTGAGCATGAATCGAGAGAGCGTACGGTGTAGAACGTAGGGATGAGCTCGGTCCAGAAACTGCACCGCCATCCTGTTCCGTAAAGAGCTGCTCGAGACGATACCTACCTCCTGACCAGATTCTGTAAAACCTCCCACAGGGGCCTTGTGAAGGAAGAACGTGAGCATTCTGTGTGTGTGTGTGTTCCACGTCCCTGCTTCGACTAGCTCATTAGAACTTTTTACTTGTTTCAGACTGTGTGTGTGTGTGTGTGTGTGTTCCCGTGTGTCGAGTAAAACCAGAGTGAACTTTTACTGCCTGTGTGTCAGTGAGTATGTGTGTGTGTGTCAGAGAGAGAAAAACAGTGTTGTGCACCACCTTATGCCAGCCTGCAGGCCATGTTGGTTATCTGTGTGGAGGTCACGCACATGGAGGATTCCACTGAGACAAAATCTCTCTCTCTTACTCACTCACACACACACACACACACACACATCTCTCTCTCTCTTTCTCACCCTCTCTCTCTCTCTCTTTCTCTCACCACACAAACACACACACACTCCACGTGGTAATCTCTCTCTCTCTCACCACAAAAACCCACACACACTTGCTAAACACTATTAGGCTAAAAAGCAGCTTAATATTCCAGACAGTCTCTGTGCATTAGAAGGCATTTGGATTAAACCGGTAATACATCATTATTTATCCTTTCATGAAAATATCACTCGGTGTTTCATGAGGACTTTAATTAGGAATTAGCTTCTAGTTAAAGGTAACAGATCAAATATGGAACAGCAATTACACGAGCAGAAAGTTTGCGGCTTTTCAGACCAGGAGCGAGGTTTTGCTAATGAGGTCTACTTTTATGTTATTCTTTTATTTCAGAAAAAAATAGAATATTTGAGAGAAAATGAATCTCTCTGGTTGTAGGAGGCAGAAAGGAAAGGTTCTGAGAAATATTCATGGAAATGTTCATGCCAAGTTACTTTAAGTTACAGCTGAACTGGAAGGTGGCTTTTTCATCAGGCACCACTGCCTTTCGAATATGGCCGCCCGCAATGGACTTCAACTCCCAGAACACCCAGTATATGCACTTCATAGGGAGTGTCACAGGTCTTCTTTTTTTGTGTGGGGAAAGAAGGTGTGACTTATAATCCTGCGTACATTCAGAAAATGTGAAGTATTTCATATTACACAAAAACACTATATTTAAATTGCCTTCATTCAGGAACACAATACAGTGTAACACACTCACTGATTCTTCTTCTTTATGATATTTTATTTAGATATTTTCTTTGGTGCCTGACTGTTTCTGTCAGTTTTGGTTGGCTAGATTATTTGTTGGTTGATTGTTTGGTTTGTTTGGTTTGTTTGTTGGTTGGTTGGGTTCTTGATTGTTTTCTGGGTCGTTTGGTTTCTTTTTTTGCTTGTCTGTTTTCTTGTTTTTTTGGTTGTTTGTTTTCTTTACTTTGAAACAAACGAACATTGGTTGTTTGTTTTCTTGGTTGATTGGTTTGTTGTTTGTTTTTGGTTGGTTAGCAGTTTAGTTGTTTGGTTTCTCTTTTTATTGGTTCTTGTTAGTTGTTTGTTTGGCTGTTTTGTTTAGTTCTTAGGTTTCTTGTTGGTTGGAATGAAGCTTGTTTGGTAGTTGGTTTCATGTGGTTTTATTGTTGTTGTTGTTGTTGTTGTTTTTGATTCGCTCAGTACAGATTACAGATTGTTACGTGCCAGATGACCCAGTTCCCTCAACTCAAAATCTGATTTTTTTAAACCACCAGTTTCAGCCATTTTGTACTGAAACATGCGATGTAATATGATTAATCTGATTGGAAAGAAACTCAGACCTTCATTATTGTATATGTATTCTGAAACTGCGATGTAATATGATTAATCTGATTGGAAAGAAACTCAGACCTTCATTATTGTATATGTATTCACTTTGAAATGAAGACTATTGTGAATAATTTACTACATATTCATGGACATTATATTAAAACAGAAGTCAGTGATTCTGGTAGAGTTTAGGTCAGCAGAGAAACCCTTGCTGGTGACCTTTACTGTTGAGTTAAAATCATTTAAAAACATGAACGTGGTATTTTCTGCACCCGCTCTCCTCAAACCCTCGCTTTATGTGACGAGCTGCAATAAACTGAGGAGTGTGCATGCTGTTTCAGCGTTCCAAAAAAAAAAAATATAATTTGTCTATCAGTCTACCTCAGATAGATCATCCTTGACCAAGAGACTGACTCAATAGTGAGGAGTCTCGGAGCGGCAAAACAAATCAGTATTCCGATGGTGTGAAAACGCTTCAGGATAGGGTGGGGTGGAGATAACGGTTACTCAGAAGATTATTATTATTATTGTTATTATTATTATTGTTTTAGAACAGGAAGTGTTTGTTTCCCCTTCTATCGCAATAGCTTGCTAACGATTGTGTATAATTTACTGAATGTACCTGTAAATGTTAGGATAGAATATAAATTTACAGAACAGTGTCATGAAGCATTGTCTTTTTACTGTGTGTGTGTGTGTGTGTGTCAAACAGAGAGAGCGTTGTATTCTCAACATCTTCAGCTCATTGTGTATATTTGAGTTTTACTGTGAGTCCTCAGATCCCCTTAGTCCCGGGTGCTTCTCATATCAACAAATCCCTCTTGCAGGGGTGGTAAAGAAGCCGTGCCTCCAATCCGCTCCACAATGGTGCGAAATATATTTAGCAGTGAGCCGACACTTCTCCTCACCCACTTATACAAGGCCGCTTTTGTTATTACGCCTTCCATTGGCATACGCGAGCCTTCGCTGCGTCACAGAGCCGCTGTGTCAGTGTGTGTGTGTGTGTGGGTGTTTATGTAGGGCACAGTGACACAGAGCGAAGACTTGGTGACCTGAGCAAGCTACCTGTCTGACGCAGGTCATTTCACAAGGTCTGGTTCATGAGCAAAACTCACTTCCTCTATGATGTGACCTCAAAGTGTGTGTGTGTGTGCTTGTGTGTGTTTATGACTTCAAAGTGGTCGATATATGATAGATTCTCAAATAGGCATGACTATTGATTTTTGACCCAGTTTTCAAGTCATTAATACTTTCATATTTTGCATACATTTTCCCATCCCCCAACATATTGGTTTATAGTTAAAGGTAACAGGTCAAATATGGAACAGCAATTACACGAGCAGAAAGTTTGCGGCTTTTCAGACCATTAGCGAGGTTTTGCTAATGAGGTCTACTTTTATGTTATTCTTTTATTTCAGAAAAAAATAGAATATTTGAGAGAAAATGAATCTCTCTGGTTGTAGGAGGCAGAAAGGAAGTATTCTGGAAATGTTCATGCCAAGTTACTTTAAGTTACAGCTGAACTGGAAGGTGGCTTTTCATCAGGCACCACTGCCTTCGAATATGGCCGCCCGCAATGGACTTCAACTCCCAGAACACCCAGTATATGCACTTCATAGGGAGTGTCACAGGTTGTGTGTGTGTGTGTGTGTGTGTGTGTGTGTGTGTGTGTGTGTGTGTGTGTGTGTGTGTGTGTGTGTGTGTGTGTGTGTGTGTGTGTGTGTGTGTGTGTGTGTGTGTGTGTGTGTGTGTGTGATGGGTGGGGGAAGTGGAAAGAAGGTGTGACTTATGATCCTGCATACATTCAGCATATGTTAAGTATTCCGCATTACACAAAAACAAACTATTTAAATTGCCTTCATTGAGGAACACAATACAGTGTAACACACTCACTGATTCTTCTTCTTTATGATATTTTATTTAGATATTTTCTTTGGTGCCTTGCTGTTTCTGTCTCTGTTTATATTGTTTGTTGGTTGATTGTTCTTTTTTGTTTGTTTGTTTTTGATTGGTTTCTTGTTTTTTTGGTTGGTTGTTTTCATTGAAAGCAAACAACATCGGTGTCATGGTTTTGTAGTTGTTTGTTTACTTGGTTGATTGGTTTGTTGTTTGTTTGCTTTTGGTTGGTTTCCAGTTCAGTTGTTTGTATTGTATTTGTATTGTTATTTGTTTGGTTGTTTGTTGTTTTGGCTGTTTTGGTTGGTTCTTAGGTTTCTTTTTGGCTGTTTGTTTGTTTTTTTTGGCTGTTTTGGTTAGTATACACGAGCCCTCACTGCATCAACATTTGGTTTATAATTAGCATCTAGATTGTGTTATTGTAAATTCACCACACATCCAGGCAATAGTGACAGCCCTCACCCCCCAACTTAACTTATCTTCACTCCAAAAGAAACACCCCATTCTATACAGAGTGGTATGTGAGGCCGGTATGTGATATTCCATTTCCTAACCAGTGCACGCACGAAAAGACATTTAAAATGCAGAGGATGTAAATTATTCCGGAATATTCCATGAGCGATCGAACTCAAAACCGAGCGGAGCGTCATTAATATGTGGTATAAATTCAGTCCGCCGTACAGGTTCAACCCCAACCAACTTTGTTTGAACTCCACATCCACCCCCCCCCCTCACACACACACAAACACACACACACACTCATTTTCAGAATTTTCAACAGTTGAACAGAATTCATCTCGGAGTGAAAAAAAATTACTCTTATTACTCAGCTAATAATCTCCTTTCAAACTCCATCTGCTACATAAACCACTATTATTTAATACTTTTACACCTAATAGAACTGCTCTGTTCTCTGCTGGTAATACCAGCTCTCTTCAGGTACAACTCCTTCCTCTACTTATATGACTATTTTTTGAATACTATTACTTAGTACCAGGTAGTGCATTTCACCCCCAGGCCTTCAGTGGTGTCCTGCCTGAATCAACCGACCTCTTAATACCGTCAAAATGACACCAAGCGATGGAAACCAACAATATTGTAGAGAAATGTAGTATAACAGAGCGCTGAAAATGACTGGCATTACTAAAGCAACAAACTCAATGAACACAATTCAATACGTCTCCTTTGCATCCACAACTGTAGCATCCGCATACATCACCTCGCACAAGCGTCAATGTCAACCTCATAAATTCATTATGAGGTTATTATTTTTCTGTACATTTGTTTTCTGTACATTGTGTTTTGTTTTCAAAGAATTGTTGAATTGTGGGGTTTTTTTGTGCAACACACTCAAGTAGAAATGCTTCAAAAAAAGCTGAAAAACAACTGTTTTGAAAAGTGCGAAGCGGCGCTGTTCATTGGTGTTGTGGTTGAAATATGATTTGGATGGAAACTACTAAAATTACTTTACTGGACACAGTTGGGATTCTGGAATCGGATTATTAATATTTAGAATCGGATGCTTGTTAAAAAATGTAAATTTCGATTCCTCTTATCAGTTCCTGTGTGCAGGTGAAAACATGGCAATCTGCCACGTGGTAATCTCAACATCAGTTTACATGACGGTCCTGTTAGGATCCTTCAGTGTTGAGAACTGAACTTTTATCGCCAGCCATGTCCTTGTTTGGATTTTGTTTGGATATTTTCTTTGTTGCCTGACTGTTTTTGTCTCTGTTTTGGTTGGTTAGATTGTTCTTTGTTTGTTTTGTTTTTTTGTTGGTTGGTTTGTTGGTTGGTTTCTTGTTTGTTTATTTTTGTCTCTTTCTTTTTTGATTAGTTTATTGTTTTTGTTTGTTTATTTGTTTGTTTTCAACAACCATTGGTTTCATTGTTTTGTGTTTGTTTATTTTCTTGGTTGATTGGTTTGTTGTTGTTTTCTTGGTTGTTTGTTTTTTTTTGGCTGTTTTGGTTAGTTCTTAGTCCGGCATGACCTGTTAGAATCCTCCGCTCTCGAGGCATGAATTTTTCGGCGGTCATGTTGTGGTGGGAAATGCCGCTGGGTATGTAAGGGCTCCGTGGCTCGGGATGATTCTCGTCTGCTTCTCATATCTCAGGGATTTTTTCCCGCCTTCTGATTGACTTTGGACTGTTATTCTTATTAAAGCTCTTTTCCATTTTAATGCAATTTGTTGTAAAAACAATTTGTAAAAACCAAAGACAAAGCTGCAAGAAAGGGGTCACGAACAACATGACTCAGCATCTGCGGTTGCTTCACCGCATGGAATCGATAGGTATCGGAATCTATAATCTTGTGTGAGAAAAGCTATGACATGAGAGTAGACAGTTGAGTGGGACATTTTTATGGGCAAAAAAAATATGTTAAATATGTATGTCAGCGATTTAAGCTCTTCCTGACCCTAGTGGCTCACCGCTGCTACTACTCCTGTTTCCTCTGCTAACACTAATTCCTCTTGCTAGCAAGATCTAGTCCTTTATTCTAATCCCACTCCTATTATTAATACTTCTCCTGTTAATACTCGACCTCTTTTACTTTATTTTTTATTTCTATTCTTATTTCCTGTGTGACTTTCTTGAGGAAACGAAAACAACAAGACGACGGAGGTTGTTTTTTTTCCTCCTACAGCTATCAGACTGCTCAGGTGCTGGAAAGTTGCTCTGGCACTCGAAACGCCCTGAGCCTGGATCGGACGAGTTTTTTTTGTTCTCGTTGTACTCTTGTCACTCAGAGCAAATAAATTCGCTTCGGCTTCCCGATCAACGAAGAAAGTAAGTCACACCTGATCCCAGATCGGCCGTTGCACCAGATTCATTGTTTTTGCCCTTCAGGCTTCCATCAGGGGAGGGGGGGGAAAAAAACCTGCCCTCCCTCATGAGGTATCGAAATAACGTCCCATCGTTCCAGCCAACAAATCTGAAGTGTTTGTACGCTGTGGAAAAAGAGGAACGGATCATTTAACGATTGTCATGTGATCAATGGCTGTTTGCCTGGATTTATGCGTTTGTTTAAACGGACCCGAGCCGTGGCGTAAAAATAAATAAATAAGTGCGCCAATTAAAGTGAAGAATCCAGGAATGTAGCAATTACGGAATGAGACGGCGATCTAACGAAGGATGATAAATCCAAAAATGCCTATTTTCCTAGGGCTTCTGATATAATTCCAGAAATTTGTCCAAAAAGCCTATTTTTAGGGCTTCTGCCAGAAATTTGTAGTTGTAATAATAATAATATAGAGTTCACTATATATATATATATATATATATATATATATATATATTTATTTATTTATTTATTTATTTTTGCCCAGTAGTGTAATTTTTCCAGCTCATTCCCGTGGCTGTTGCCTCGGCAATACTTTACTCCATAATGGCTGCTGTTGGAGTGTGAAACCTCAGAGTTGTGATGAGAGACGCTCATTAATTGCCAGTCACATGTTTTTTTTTTTTTATTTGTTTCCCCTCCTTTTCTCCTTTGCACATGTTATGGTGGTGCCAAGAGCGAGATGATGATAAGGAGGAGGAAGAAGAGCTCGTAGGTTCATCAGCCAAAGTACACAAGCTTTTTTTGCACAAGTGATGCAAATAAAACAATTAAAAAAATTTTAAAAAAGCACTTTTATAATTGATATATCGTTTTTCTAGTGTTATATCATTATATTGTTTTGGTTTGTCTTCTATTGCTAATAGTGCTGTGAGTTCTGTGAGCTCTCCATTCCGAGCAGGAGGGATAAGTAACAGGATACACACTTAACAATCTGCTGTTATTCCTTCCTGTTTCTTTCAGGAGAAAAATGATTGGAAGGGAACAGATGTTAGTAGGTTCAGGAACATTATTCATTGCAATATGGTTTTGAATTGACTTCAGGATGTGCTGTTCTATAAAACTACACCATAATCCAAATACATAATGGAGATGTAAAGAGAAAAGTTTACAGAGCACTCCTCTGGAATAGAATTGTCTATTATAATTATAAAAAACACACTTTATGCAGGACACTTTTCTTTTTTAACACATACCATACGATAACACATAATAAACTATGAGAAGAATGAGAGAATATGCATTCTCTCTTTCCCCCCCCCTCTCTCTCTCCTTATATATATAGATATCTATATATATATATATATATATATATATATATATATCTATATATATATATATATATATATAGATTAAAACTAACACATTAACATATCCATTTGAACTACAATTTGTGTTTGATCATTTTTAATTACAAAATGTATATGTATATAAAAACTGGGGAAAATAAAATCTTCTACACAACACACATTTATGCGCAGTAGATCTTTTCTTTACTCAGATATTTAAACAAAACAAATAAAAATCACTAAACATTAGTTTTTACTGATGTAGCAAGTATCAAATCAAGCTCCAAATTCCTCCATAATAGTTCTTTTTGGTGCCTGATAATTTACATCATTTAAACAAAACCACCATCATTACTCTAAAACAGTTCTATATTCTTACACACACACTATATATATATATATATATATATATATATATATATATATTATATATATATAAACATATATATAGATATATATATATATATATATATATATATATATATATATATATATATATATATATAAACGTGTGCTAGAGCTCTTTAGGTACGATGGTGTCTTACAGTTTACAGATATATATATATATATATATAATATATATATATATATATATATATATATATATATATATATATATATATATATTGCTCGACCTCGGAGAGAACACAGGCATCGGACTGAGAAGATTTTTTGGTGATTAAGCACCACATGCGTATTTTATTTACAGAGAGTGGGTGTATGTGTAGGGTGAAAAGAAAGAATATTGCCACATTCCGGATGGAGATAATTGGGGTGGGGTGAGTTCTTCCAAGCGTGTCGTTCAGTTTTGAACCGCTGCTTTCTTTTGGAGAGTGGAGGAGGTTCCAGTGCCGCGACGCCCCTTGTTTCTCCCTTGGATGCTTTATTTTTCTCATCCCAGTGAGCAGGCGTTTCCAGTTCTTCTCGTGATGGTGGAGAGTTGCTGATGAACTGATTATCCCCCAGCCCTGCTTCATTTTGCCATGTGCGAGAGGTTTTTCCATAACACGGGTGCTGAAGTGGCGCTGTCCTTTCAGCACCTGTCAGTGGCGTCCGGAGCGCTTGCAAGGTTTTGGTGGCCTGTTGCGTCGTCACTATATATATATATATATATATATATATATATATATATATATAACTGTAAAGACACCATTGGACCTAAAGCTGTGTTGAGAAGATCTCGAGCACATGTTTCAGTGTTTCAGAAGAGCACAAGTGTTTCAGAAGGAAGCAGATCTTCACCCATCATGAAGGCAGATAAGCAAGGATTTAGCTCACATTAAACACATCAACACAAACGTGTTTATATATAAAATAAAATGGCTCTGCACTCCTTGGGTACGAGCCACAAACCTGTAGTTTCTTTTAAATAACATGTTAATCAAGAAAGCACAAAGTAGGATTCAAACATCACATGCATACATATCTGTGCTCTAACCCACTGAGCCACTGGGGTAATAATGCATTTTTTGGGTGGTTTATCTATTAAATGGCAACCCGGATAAAGCACGAAGCAGGAATATCTTGGTCACACTAGACTTTGCAAGTATCCAAAGAACTACCACATATATAAAGTGATACTGGCTTTTTTTTAAGATAGTTTCAATTTTAACTGCAATTTAGCAAGGCTTTCACCTGTGATAACACAATTTAAGTACACACAGACCTGAAAGCTTAGCCACTGTGCACTGTGTATTTTAAATGGCAACAACTAAAGCACAACGTGCAATCTTCATCAAGAAAACGGTTATCAGGACTTGAACCTAGAACCAGGATAACTTAAACAACTCTTAGCAGGGTTCTTACCCACTGAGCCATCAGGGTCTTCTGAAAGAAAACCTAAATAGGACTGAAACAAGACTGACTAAATCAATACTTTAAAGTGTATTTACACACTGAGACAGCAGTGAATTCACCTCAACAAGTTTTTTTTTTTTTTTTTAATCTTTTAAATGACATGATGCAGCAATTTGTAGTAAATACATACCAGGACTTGAACCTTAGACCAGGAACATCTCACACATACTTACCTGCACACTTACACATTGAGATACAAGGGGGATCATCTTTTAAATGACCGCTATATGTGCTGAGCAAGAAAATGCCTATAAGGAACATCTAGAACGTGTTAATTATTTACTTTCATCAATGAACGAAACGCAGTGAATGAACAAAAGAGAAATGGAAATCATATCAATATTTGGTATGAACACCTTTCACCTTCAAAACAGCAGTAATTCTAGGTACACTTACACACAGTGTTATGAAGGAACTCGGCTGGTCGGTTGTTCCATCTTGGAGAAGTAAACACAGATTTTCTGTGGATGTAGACGTTCTCACATCTGTCTGTCTCTTCATTTAATCCCACACACACTCCATGATGTTGAGATCGGGGCTCTGTCGGGGTCGTGTCATCACTTCCACTACTTCTAGTTCTTTAAAATGTACTCACACCAAATATTGATTTGATGTAGATTTTTTCTTTTGTTTGCTCACATTGCATTTTGTAAATTTATATTTCTGAAAGCATTCACTTTTGCACACTACTATATATATATATATATATATATATATATATATATATATATATATATATACACGCTGAGCCACCAAGTCGGCCAATCTTTTTTTAAGGGGATTTATCTTTTAAATGGCAACATTTATACTCACCTCTATCAAGAAAATGTTAGGCTTATATTTTAAACGGCAACACGTACTGTACATGAAAAAGACGTTTGAAGAATGAAGGAAAGATGGCTCGGCGATTAATCCTGTACTCGATTAATCCTGTACTCGCCTACTACATTAATCTACTACACGAGTACCTGAACTCTTACTGGCTCAGCCACCATTACTTTCTCAATCCTTTATTTTTAGGAGTTTCTTTTTCAATTGGCAACACCTATGCAACAAAGATTTTTTTTGAATAATTAAGACAATATGTGTCAACGTGTATCATTTATCTTTTAAACGACATCCCTGTGATTACCACAAACACACACACATGTACGTTTCTGAAGCTGAAACGTCTAAGACACCCTCACCTGTGTGCTTACTGAGTGAACCACCAGTGATTTCTGGGGAATGGGGGAAATTACCTATCGATTATTTTTATTGGGATTCTCTTTCAAATAAATACCCAGAAAGCTTTGTGATAAGCAAGAAAACGAAGCTCTAGATTCGGACCTGCTCACTAGCTCTATTGAAGACGGTCTTTTGAGGGGTTTAACTTTCAAATGGCAGCACGGTATAAAGGAAAATATACACAAGGGATTACACCTGAAACATCTAAAACACACATAGCTGTGCTCTTACCCATTCAACCGCCAGCACCTTGACAACCTTTTTTTTAAAGGTGTTTATACACAGGGTTGTGTATTCATCAAGAAAACATGTATCAAGGCTTGCATCCAAAATCTCTGATATTATACTGATTAATACAGTATCGCAATAGTGGACTTTCGCTATATACCATTCATTCATTCATCTTCTAATGCTTTATCCGATCTTCCCTCGGGTCACGGGGAGTCCTGTGCCTATCTCAGGCGTCTATGGGCATTAAGGCAGGATACACCCTGGATGGAATGCCAACCCATCGCAGGACACACACACATTCACACACTAGGGACAAATTTTCCAAGGTGCCAATCAACTTACCGGGCATGTTTTTGGACCGGGAGGAAACCGGAGAACCCGGAGAAAAACCCCCCATGAGGCACGGGGAGAACATGCAAACTCCACACACACATGGCCGAGACGGGAATCGAACCCCGACCCTGGAGGTGTGAGGCGAACGTGCTAACCACTATGCCACCATGCCCCCCTTATATACACCAGCCTTTCCTTCTTTTACTTATAGAGAACCTGAACAATAAATCAATCACTTTTTGGGATTCTGACCTGAGGATCCAGCTGGCCTCGCTTTATCTTTCCAACCACTATTTCAGATGAATAGGATCTTCCTGTTTTAAACACCGAGTGTCTATCGGGAGCTGTCAGATGAATCTGTACCTGCTTATAAGAAGACTTGTCGAAGTGTTGTTTATATATAATCCACCTGAGAGCCGTCTCGCCTGGCAGTCACAGCGCATCCAATACGATGCTGATAAATCTGCTGCATTGTGCGACAAACATACAAACATTTTCCTTTAGATGTATACCTGACGTTGCATATGTAAGAGATAGTTGGGGAGCACAGGCATGAATTAAAAACCTGCTTCTACAGAACTACCTGTAGATGATGCCAATAAATTATCCGCTTTTCTGGCTGATTTTCATCTCTATAACCAGAAATATGAATTGATTATGTAGTTCAATACTATAGAACAGGATTTATATCATGAACTTTATATCATTTCAGGGAAAACGTCCTAGAACAGAACCACACCAGTTAAAAGAGAATAGTTTTAGTACAAATAATACCGCTATGCAAGGGATTGTCCCCCAAGATGTATGTTATTCTCTATACTTTATACCTGTAGAATAACATATCTGTGTGGAACAGCGCGTGTTCATCGTCTGACTCTAGCTACAGGAATCTCAAACGACCTGCTCTGTGCTTATGCGCCACAGCCACATTATTACTCCATTTCAGGGCATTTAATTGGCTGTTAAAGTCACCCAGTCATCCTCAGGCTGACTGATCCACAAGGGACTGATCGAAGTTTAACTATATATATATATATATATATATATATATATATATATATATATATATATATATATTTTGTTTTTTCGTCTGCTGAAAAACACCCACTCGGATGATCAAGGCAGAATTGTCTTCAGCCGAGTTTAATGAGCTGAATCAGGTACATCGGTGAGAGAGTGCAAACAAAACCTCTGACCCACGCAAGGTCGCTCCTGGTGCACACTGGCTGGTGGGGGAGGGGAGCGGAGCGGAGGGAGGGGGACTTTTGAGCTTGAGGAACACCGGACTGCGATCAAAATAACAAAGCCTTGATTTCCTCGCTGACGGCCGGGTGAGAGACTGATTCCCGGCGTAGGATTTTTACCTCCACTCAAACACAGCAAAATTGCAGAGGCTTAATGAATGTAATAATTACGAAGGCTTGAACGTGCTGGAGCGGAAACGTTTTGTTTCTAAACGTCTCCTTATGGATTCCAACCCACCAGGGGGCGCCGTGATTTTTAACGTACACTATAACGACAAATGTTTGCGGACACCTGAGTATACGTTTTTAATTATTTGTTTGTTTTTCGATATACATATTATATTTCAATATTTCTATTTTTAATATTTATTAATATTATTAATACACAGGGTTTTTGTTTGTTTGTTTTATTAAACCTTCAATAGCGTTCCACTGTTTAGCAGTAAATGCAAGCAGCATATCATAAATTAATTAAATTATTGTTGGATAAATAGCTAAATAAAAAGAAATGAATAAATAAATAGTTTATAAAAATAAATTGATTAACAGTTTCATAAATAAATGTTAAAATATTATGAAAAACAAATGATATTACTATCCAGCAGGATGTTCAATTTTTACATTTTTAAGGTTTTTTTCTTTTTCAATTTTAATTGATTGATTGCAATGAAATTCATTTTTCATCGCCTGGAAATAAGATAGGAGATACGTTAACAAATCTATTAGTGTATATAAAACATGCCTAGAATCAACATATCAAGTCCAAGATCCTCCACTCTTCTGGGAAGATGTTCCACCAGATTTGTGGAGATTCTTTCAGTCACATGGGTGTAAGTAAAGCCAGGTGGTGATGTAGGTGAGGTGAGGTGAGGTGAGGAGGCTTAGGGTACATGTAGTGTTCACATTCATCATGTTCCCTTGACGTGAGCTCAGATCTTCCACACTAAACCATGTAAAGCATCGCCACATTGCACAGGTTTGGGTCTTGTAGCTCCCAACAATGCTATCACATTCAGAGACATCCTAGACAACTTTGTGTGGTCCTTATTGTGTATTTTACTACAATTTTCTGAAATTGTACCGCTGTACAAAGAATAATGTTCAATTAAATGTAGATATAAAGTACAGTAACGGATGAGTTGAGAGACTGAGATATGGCAAATCTCCAAGCGTTACCTTCCTGTCGTCTATTACTCTTTATCGTCTCTTCCTCCGTTCTTCCTTCAGGCGTCCTCTTCATTATTTCAGATTCAGCTGTAGGCTTTTTTTTGTCAGAATGCTGTGTGTGTGTGGTGTGTGTGCGTGTGTGTGTGTGTGTGTGTGTGTGTGTGTGTGTGTAGGAGACAAATGCACCTAGTAAAACAGGACTGTACTTACTAAATATACAGCAGCATTTATTAATATCATAGCATCTTCTTGCGATCTCAGTCAACTGTGCGAACCCAATCGGTAGGAGAACCTGGAGAAAATGATTTGCGATATAAATCTAAAGTTTTGTAAAACAAGTTTAAGTATTTTATTTTAATCTTTATATGGAATGCTCACTTAAGCATCATGTAGAGCAAATAAAATTCAAATCGATCAAAATGTAAGTTAGTCTGTGTAAAAATCTTATGTGAATACTTTTTCGAATACAGTTTTAAAAAAATACTATATTTTAGTATAGATATATATATATATATATATATATATATATATATATATATATATATATATATATACATACATACATACATACATACATACATACATACACAATTTTTCATTGATGCTTGTGTGTGTGTGTGTTATTTGAGAAGAATATCTGAAGAATCCATGACACATGACTTGGAGTGTTGTACGGGAGTACCTGTGACTTGTACTCAGCACAAGGAAGCATCAAACAGCAGCTCTGAGTAGGAAATGCAGTGCTACGCTGAAGCCCAACAGACATTAAATGTGTGTGTATGTCTTATATGTATACTGACATCTCTGTGTGTGTGTGTGCAGAAGGCGGGACGTGTGAGGTGATTGCAGCCCATCGGTGCTGCAACAAGAACCGAATTGAAGAGCGCTCGCAAACGGTCAAGTGCTCGTGTCTGCCGGGAAAAGTAGCAGGAACGACACGCAACAAGCCCTCCTGCGTGGACGGTAAGAACTTTAAACTTTGTCCCTTCCTGTTTCATGCAGGGACATTCAGTCAAACACCCCCGGTTCTGCCTTCACATAAACACGATTCAGCAGTATTGGGCACGATTCAGCAATAAAAACAATATGCCTTGTCTCATCCTAGAAAAAAAAAAAAGAAAACATTCTAAATCACCATAGTAACAGCAGGTTTGTATACACACTCACTGTCTTACAGAATGCCAGCTCAGCAAGCTCATCCCATGTCCATACTCGGCTACACGTACACTGTATAGATGGCCAGACATTGCAGTTTTGTGTGTGTGTTTGTGTGTGTGTGTGTGTGTGTAGTAAAGTCGCTGAAGTCGTCACATCATGTCTATTTTAAGCCATTTTTTCAAATCTCATGCAAATGTCACTGGCCCACGGAGCGCTCAGAAAATATAGTTAACCTTTACTGAACTGAATGCATACCATGTGTGTGTAAAAAAACGTTCAGAAGCCTTCAGATAGAGAAATTATATATATATATATATATATATATATATATATATAGATATATATATATATATATATATATATATAATTTCTCTATCTGAAGGCTTCTGAACGGTTTTACTCAGACACACACACACAAGTGCCATAACAGCTTTTAAACCTACAGTACAATGTGCAAAATAATCAAAATGTACAAACAATAAAATGTAAACCGTAGTGACAAACACGACGATGTGCAAAAAACAGCAGAGCAGCAGTGGTGAGATGTACAAAAAAAATAATGTAAACAGTAACAATGTAAGACCAGTATATACAGTAAAAGAACAGTATTGACAGTCGAGACCAGTATGAACAGTAGAGACCAGTGTAAACAGTAAAATACTAGTGTAAACATTATTTTAAAAAAACCCTAAACTTGATTGTAATAAATGACTGTCTATCTATACTATCTATACGTCTGCCTATCTTACTGTATTTAACACCTGCATTCTAGGGAAGGAGTCTCTAGTGTCAGTGCTGTGTAGCCTTGTAGAAAGAGAGAGAGAGAGAAAAGAGAGAGAGAGAGAGAGAGAGAGAGAGAGAGGGTGTATTAGTGTGTGGGTCAGTGTGTGTGTCAGTATGTGAAATTTGGTTGTTTATAGAATAAGTGTAAGGTGGTTTGGCAAGTTCCAGAACAGTATCTTTCCTAGCTTATCCAAGCTGCATGTGTGTTTACTGTAGTAGGGATACTACATCCGTTAACAAAAATAAAAATTCTACTACTGCAGTAGTATAATTAATTGTGTGTGTGTGTGTGTGTGTGTGTGTGTACACACATTTGCTTGTTGATTGTATTAATTGCAATGTGTGTGTGTGTGCATGCAAGCACATATATACTGTGACTATCACTGTCCATGAACTTGTATACCTGTGTGTGTGTGTGTGTGTGTGTGTGTGTGTGTGTGTGTGTGTGTGTGTGTGTGTGTGTGTCACTGTGGCCTATATGCAGTTCCTGCAGTTATTAATACTACGGTTATGAATAACGACTCTGTCTCTACATCCTGACACACACTCCGGGGAGACTCTGTAGGATCTGCCTTAAACACACTCTCTGCAATGGCTGTTCTAAAACACACACACGCTCATTATCTCCACCATATACACACACACACACGCACAGAGTACAGAGACACCGACAATAGTGTCGTCCTACTAAAAGCTGTCAGGGGCCTTGGACAGGGTTCACACACACACACACACACACACACACACACACACACACACACAGTTGCAAGAGCTGCTAAATTTGGACAGTGCTCATCCTGCTGTCCCTTGACTTCCAAAAAGTCTTTTAAAGACAAACTTGCTGAATTCACACCCTCTTTTTCACCATTTCTTTCTTTCTCACGTTCAGAGTCTCTCACTCACACACACACACACACACACACACACACACACACACACACACACACACACACGTGCACACAAACACACACACATACACACACACACGTACAGGTTCTCCTCTACACAGCACTATGAACAGTGGGGGATTAAATGCAGAAACACATAGAATTAGTGGAGTAGACATCCTCCCCCATGTCAAGACTGAGGAGCTGATGGTGTTTGCGTGTCTCCGCCGCGTGTTCGTATGCGTCTGTGTGTGTAAGCGTCAGATTTCCTATGCTACGGCTCGGTGATTAGCTTTGACGCTCACAGCCACGTCCCAGTTCTGTCAAGACCAACAAGAGCGGAGCACGCTGCTGAAACACTCTCTATATCGTCTTATATCATCTCAACACACAAACATACACACACACAGATTAAAAACATCATAAATAGACATGCGTCTTACCGAAGGGAGACTGTGGGAAATCTGTAAAGAAAAACACACACACACACACACACACACACGCCTTACTATCCTTATAAGGACGTGGTTCCTCACCACGTGGAAACATGCTTTACTGCTTCATTCAAAAAATCACTGAGGTACGCACCAATACACACAAACACGCAAAATGGAATATTCAGAAAGCAGTTAAAAATCGTATGCTCGGCGGACTTTTCCCCTCACGGGATTAATAACGTATGTAAAATGAAAAAAAAAAAAACATTAAAAAGGGAGGGGGTTCAAGCCCCGGGATCGCCAAGCCACCACCCTTGGGTTTTTTAGCAAGGCCCTTAAACCCCTGTACTCCAGGGGGTGCTGTACCATGGCCGACTCTGTGCTCTGACCCCAGCTTCTGAAAATAGCTGGGATATGCAAAGAAAAGAATTTCCCTTATGGGACCAATGAAGTGTGTAAAATATATACAATATACATACACACACACACACACACACACAGTGGTACATCGGTGTAGGTCGCCTTCAGCTAACCTCGGATGTTTCGTCGGGAATTTGATGTCAGTTAACATCGCTTCACCTGGAGCACGATCTAGCGGAACACAAATGGCGTAATTCAGTCCGGTTAACGTCATATTCAGTCATGACGTTAGGCTTTTATATATATATATTATATATATATATCATATATATATATATATATATATATATATATATATATATATACAGTGGTGTGAAAAACTATTTGCCCCCTTCCTGACTTTTTATTCTTTTGCATGTTTGTCACACAAAATGTTTCTGATCATCGAACACATTTTAATATTAGTCAAAGATAACACAAGTAAACACAAAATGCAGTTTTTAAATGAATGTTTTTATTATTTAGTGAGAAAAAAAATCCAAACCCACATAGCCCTGTGTGAAAAACTGATTGCCCCCCTTGTTAAAAAATAACTTAAAGTAACTGTGGTTTATCACACCTGAGTGAGTTTTTTCTGTAGCCACCCCCAGGCCTGATTACTGCCACACCTGTTTCAATCAAGAAATCACTTAAACAGGAAGCTACCTGACACAGAGAAGTAGACCAAAAGCACCTCAAAAGCTAGACATCATGCCAAGATCCAAAGAAATTCAGGAAGAAATGAGAACAAAAGTAATTGAGATCCATCAGTCTGGTAAAGGTTATAAAGCCATTTTCTAAAGCTTTGGGACTCCAGCGAACCACAGTGAGAGCCATTATCCACAAATGGCAAAAACATGGAACAGTGGTGAACCTTCCCAGGAGTGGCCGGCCGCCCAAAATTACCCCAACTCATCCGAGAGGTCACAAAAGATCCCAGGGCAACATCCAAAGAACTGCAGGCCTCACTTACCTCAATTAAGGTCAGTGTTCACGACTCCACCATAAGAAAGAGACTGGGCAAAAACGGCCTGCATGGCAGAGTTCCAAGACGCAAACCACTATTAAGCAAAAAGAACATTAAGGCTCGTCTTAATTTTGCTAAAAAAACATCTCAATGACTGCCAAGACTTTTGGGAAAATATCTTGTGGACTGACGAGACAAAAGTTGAACTTTTTGGAAGGTGCGTGTCCCGTTACATCTGGCGTAAAAGTAACACAGCATTTCATAAAAAGAACATCATACCAACAGTAAAATATGGTGGTGGTAGTGTGATGGTCTGGGGTTGTTTTGCTGCTTCAGGACCTGGAAGGCTTGCTGTGATAGATGGAAGCATGAATTCTAATGTCTACCAAAAAATCCTGAAGGAGAATGTCCGGCCATCTGTTCGTTAACTCAAGCTAAAGCGATCTTGGGTGCTGCAGCAGGACAATGACCCAAAACACACCAGCAAATCCACCTCTGAATGGCTGAAAAAAAACAAAATGAAGACTTTGGAGTGGCCTAGTCAAAGTCCTGACCTGAATCCCATTGAGATGCTGTGGCATGACCTTAAGAAGGCGGTTCATGCTAGAAAACCCTCAAATAAAGCTGAATTACAACAATTTCTGCAAAGATGAGTGGGCCAAAATTCCTCCAGAGCGCTGTAAAAGACTTGTTGCAAGTTATCGTAAACGTTTGATTGCAGTTATTGCTGCTAAGGGTGGCCCAACCAGTTATTAGGTGCGGGGGCAATTACTTTTTCACACAGGGCTATGTGGGTTTGGATTTTTTTTCTCACTAAATAATAAAAACATTCATTTAAAAACTGCATTTTGTGTTTACTTGTGTTATCTTTGACTAATATTAAAATGTGTTCGATGATCAGAAACATTTTGTGTGACAAACATGCAAAAGAATAAAAAGTCAGGAAGGGGGCAAATAGTTTTTCACACCATTGTATATATATATACACACACACTCACACCTTTGTTTTCAGCGAAGTCACCTTTTCCCTGTATTTAACGTGCAAAACTCTGATGTGCGTTTATCATCCCTTCGAGTCTCTCAGTGGCTCTCAGTGAAGCTGATTTATACAGCGCTGGTGTGATTGCTATTCACCACACGACCCCTTTGTTTATTAAGAGGATTAGATGTTCGGTGAGTACAATCAACAGAAAAGGTCTCTTTTTCTAACCAGTCAATGCCATCACTCTCAGATAACGTGTTTCACTTATGTGATGGGACACCCCCCCCACACACACACGGAGACACCACGAAGGCCAGCCTGAGCGTGCCTCATTAGTCTGAGGCAGCCGTGACAGCGTGCTGATCGAGAGCCCGGTGTCAGTGTACAAGCGCTTATCAAGCTCGGGTTGGCAGAAGCAGCAGAGATTAATGCGGAATAACGATGCCCGGGCCACCGCGAGGTCTCAGAGAGCGGGTTCAGGCCGAGGCTCTCCAGCCCCTTATTAATTACTCTCGGGCTTTAGTAAAGCGCACCGACCCTGCTGCCGACCTTCAGGGCCACACGGAGCCATTAAACATCATCATCTCTCCGTTTCAAAGCTGTCCATCTCCATACCCGCACAGAAAAAAAAATCAATCGGCTCATTACGGGGATTTTTCTCAGAGCAGGTGAGTACAGACAGGAAAGAGTCGAAGGAAAACTCTGACTTAAAGATGAGGCAAAGTCGTCCGAGTGTCTCCGGGGCACAAAGCTGCTAGCGCGGGTCAATTCTATACTCGAGAGCGATGTTAAACGGAGAAGTGCGAAGCTTCAGAGAGGTCTCGGCGAAGAAAAGCGGCTTGGACGGATCGATCCACGACTGGCACGAACGGCCGGGAAAAAAAAAAAAAAAAAAAAAGAGCATGAAAATTTCAAGTGTAATTGCTTTGCACTCTTAATCCGAGCTGGAAGTAATTGATCGTAGTGAGAGGAGGAGACGAAGAGAGGAATAGGAGGAGGTAAGGCTGGCGAAAGAGCAGTGCGATCATTGGGACCAAACAGAATTAAATCCAGTCGAGTGTCACAGAGGGGAGTTTTCTGGTCCTCTCAAGGCATGGGGCCTCGTTTATCATGCCGACGGATTTACTTGCGGAATTGTCGATACGAGTGTTTGCACAGGCAATTCATCCTGTATCTCGTCATGCTGAGTGCGTGCGAATTTCACCCTTAAAAAAAAAAGCAAAAACAAACTGATATAAAGCATGATTGGATCGAATCTGATGAACTGATCACAGCACTTCGCTAGACTGTCGAGTCGGACCATCCAGGACGTCTTGTTTGATAAATAAAGAAAGTCAGACGATACAAAGCCAAACACGAAGGCGAATGAATCAAATTGTTCAACCGTGACGAACCGTGAGCTGCCACTGTATAAACCGTCTGTGTGTCTGCTCAAAACTCAATCCTTTTATTATTATTATTTCCACATTATTAAATGTCTTTATATACTGTAGAAATGCATCATTCATTGTGCATTTCGTGCTCCTAGCTGCTAAAATGGGGGAGGGTTGGGGGGGTTGTGGGCTTTACCATATGTTTTATTCCTCTTATACAATATACCTGGGGGGTCTAAAAAAAGTCTAATGTATTGAAAACTTTGGGACTTAAAAAGACTTCTAGGTGTGATTTTTCCGATGTCCATGTACCTTATTGGAACTGCCCCCGTTTGTGTTTGTTTGTTTCCCACCTCTTTTAGTTCCTTCTTTTTTTAATCCAAATGGAATTCCCTGTATTATGACTCGACTACCGACATGCAACAGCCAATCAGCTTCCTGTTATTGGCGCTGGATCTCTCTTGGCCCAAACCACGAGCATAAAACGGGTTTAGTGATGCTCGAATTTAGGGCTTGTTAACGTAATTGTGTGTTTGTTTGATATGGGGCTTAATTTTCATTCTTAATGGTTTTTAACCGTTGAGGGAACCCAGTTTGTTCCTCCATCATTTCTAGTCAAATATAAAATTAAATTACTTGGTCTGACTGATAAGCTGGAGATTCCAACCGTATATAAATTGACTGGAACCTTTGGCAACGTGTGACTACAGAAAACGCTATCATTGAGAAACAACAGGGTGACTTACTTTTGCGTCAGGTTCTTCTTTTTTCCCCACCTGCTTCCACTAACTGTGGCCACAGCGAATCGTCCATCCCGATACCGCCTTGTCGCCATCAAACAACTTCCACCACCTCCACAATCCTCGTTGGCACTTCCTCTACTCAGCATCCTTCTACCCCATGCCTCTTGCAGTCGACGTCACGATGTTGGACTTCTGGAATCGGTTTGCGAGTTCAAATCCCAGCACTATCAACCTGCCACTCCGGGGCCTTTTGTGCAAGGACCTGAACTGCCCACTTGTATTAATGAGATCAATGCAAGTTGCTCTGGACGAGGGCACTTGCCAAAGGCCATAAAATGTGGACTATTTCTAAGAAACGTCCCGTTTCTTATGTTTTCTGTATTTTGGCAGACACCCTTTCAAGAGCAAATTACATTTCTCTAATTCCTATAGCTGATAAGTTATTACCCCCAAAAGTGGAGCCCCAAAGTGACAGCTTGGCATGCCTACGATTTAAACTCCCAACCTCCCGATTTGAAGTTCCAATGCTTAAACCTTCATCTTCATATGAATATAGAATTGCAGCAACTCTTCTCCAACCCCCTCTTTCGGTCCCCGAGAGAACCTCAAAGCTAACAGCATAGCCGATACCATCGTGACCTCACTCGGCGCCAATAAAGCTTCGCCCTCAACACCGTGACCTCATTACCCACCGTACGCCGTGTCCATCCTTAGGATCAATGTTTAATTACCCCGGGCTCATGTTGTTTCAACGTCCGGCGTTCACGTAACATCTTTACTTCACGCTTGGCGGCTCAGAACATGAGCGTGAATCCACAACGAATCAGCCTCATTGGCAAGGTGACCGTCAGTGCACGGTGATGGAGAGCGCATCCCTTCCACCTCATCTCCTTCCTCGGCAACGCCGTTCCATCTCTCCTCCATCCTTCTCGCCTTTCTCGGCATCATCTCCCCTTCTTTCTTTATCCTTCTTTAGAATTATCCTTCTATCGCCTCTCTCGTCAGCCTCCTCCTTCCATCTTTCCTTCGTCCCCCAACATTTCACTTGGACCTCTTTCCTCGGCGGTACCCTTCCACCTTTCATTTCTCCTTCTTCATTATCATCCACCCTTCTCTCAGTCATCACCACCCTTGTTTCTTTCCTCAACGTCACCCTTCCATCTCCACCTTTCCAACTCTCCTAAAATCTCCTCCTTTGCCAGCAATCTTTCCGTCCGTCCTTCTTCCTCAACCCCATCCTCCCATCTCTCTGCACTTTTTTGGCCCGAACTTGAACCTCCTTCACTCGTTCATATATTCCCCTCCACTGCGACCAGTCCGACACCTGCAGCATCTCAAAGACCGCTGACTGGGTGGAGTGGCTCTCCCGGATCGAGCCCTGATCTGCTCCAATAATCCATTTTCTCTCTCGTCCTTTCACTTTTTCCTCTCTGGAAACTATGACACCATGGAAAACCAGATGATGCGCAGTTGCTGATGATAGCATGTGACCTCAAAGGGGAAGGGGGGGCAGGAAAATATCTCTGGGAAAATGGAAACAAAGAACCATGGCTCGTCTCCAGGTTGGAAGGTTACTCGGGCAGCGTCTGGCTACGGGCCAGGCAGATAATACTCTCAAAGCAGGAGCGCTGACCTCAGGACACATCTTCACATGATTGCCCATCATAGAGGGAAAGAGAGAGAGAGGGAAGTCCATCTGCCATGATAGGTCAAAGACTTTGCTGTCTCAGAGAACAGGAACATTTTCTGTCGTCTGATTCATTAAACGGAGGAACACCGGGCTCTTTAGCACATCACGGAGGAACATCGAAACGTCCAAGACCAAGTACAATCAAAGATCCTTCCATCCTTCCACCTGTCCTCCTTCCTCAACATCCTTCTTTCAGCCGTCCTCCTTCCACAACATCTCGGCTCCTTCCTCAGTATCATCGTCTTCTTACTCAGCATCATTTCTCCATCTTTACATCCCTTCTCTAACATAATCCATCCATCTGCCCTTGTAACTAAACATCATCTTTCCATCCGTTCTCAGTCCTTAGCATCGTCCTACCATCCCTCCATCTTCCGTGTCATACGTCCATCCCTCTTTACATCAGAGGGACATTTTACCTCCCTCAGCACCATCCTTCCATTTCTCATCCTTCTTCAGAATCATTTAATCTCTTCTCATTCATCGACCCCTTCTTCCTTCTCTCCACATTCCTCAGCATCACTCTTTCATCGCTCCTTCTTGTGTAGCACCATCTCTTCTCCCTCCTCAGCATGACACTTTCATCTCTCCTCCTTCTTTAGCATCAACTTTCCATCCATCCTCAGCATCTTCTCTCCATGACGCCATCTTTAACTCTTGTTTATCACACTTCCAACCATCCTCTTTATTAGCATCAAACTTCCATCCATCCTTCATTCTCAGCATCCTGGTCCACCTCTCGTCCTTTCTCCCCAACTTCATCTTTCCTTTTCTTCTCCTTCTTTAACATCACTTCATCTTGAATCCTGCTCGGCATCATCTCTACATCTCGCCCCTTCTTCAGAATCATCATTCCTCCATTTCTTCTCCATTATCAGCCCTTCATCAGTCCTCCTGTTAGGCATGATCCTTCACTTTGAGATGATGGGATGGAGGGAGAATGGGGTACACGAGGAAGTGTGGGATGAATAATGGTCGAGTGCTGCTGTCTCTGCGGCGGTGATTAACCCTGGATGGTACCAAGTCATCGATGTAGCATCCTGCAGTGAGATTGAGGAGGGAATTGAGCAGGTGGCTGAGAGGTTATCTGAGAGAGCGAGGGGAGAGAGAGAGAGAGAGAGAGAAAGGGTGAGAGAGAGTGAGAAGCTATTCTTTTTTTGGTCTGGAAAACTCATATGAAAAGTATTATCTCAAGATCACTTTGGCCAAAATAAGGTGGGATGAAAAGCGCCCGGGCCGATCGAGAGACAAATTGAGAGGCGATCTTTCATTTTTACGTCGGCACAGAATCCTGCTTTCCTACATAGTTTTCAAAATGTAATCTTTCCACTCCTAGTAAACTAAATGTTTTCCATTCTATTAAAGAGAACATAAACAAAGTGATTACCTTAACATATGTAGTAGGATCAAAATCATGGAATCCCTAATACTAATAGATGAAAGGAAGGTTGAAGGGGGCTTTCTTCTTTCTTTGCAAATCTCAATGATGTTACAAAGCTAGGGTCAGAGAATTGGATCAGCCTGGAACACCGGGGCCTTGCTCAAGGGCCCCTAACTGTGGCAGCTTGGTGATACCTGGGCACCTTAAACCCCCAACCCACCACCTTTGATCACACTTTTTCCAAGATGTCAACTGACTGTATAAAATTGCATAAAGAACATTACTCACAAACACACTCCAGTTTGCATGGTATTTCTCACCTGTGTGTAATATGTATATATATATATATATATATATAGATATTATATATATATATATATATGATATAGTAATTTATAATAATAATTATTATATTAATGCGCGATTAATGCAATGCGCATTTCTGTTTCACCACTTTTATTAACAATATAAATAAATAAAAGAGGCTTCAACTACAACCCAATACATGTATTCACAACGTCCTTAACTCGGATATAATAATAATAATAATAATAATAAACGCCAAAAAAAAAATGCATTTTAAACCCATTTTTGTCCGTATGCATGTTGATTAGAGTATTACAATGTCGAAAAGTATTTGTTTAAGGTACATTTAGAACAGATACAAATGTGCGAGTTGCAGTTTTAATCGTTTGACAGCCTTACACACACACACACACACACACACACATATATTTACCTTAAATGTGGGGCTTCTTCAATGTTAATTATAAATCCAGACAGTTTGTCATTTCGTTAATTAAATCGTTTCCATATTTACTGAAAGTTAACCACATACACACTTGCTGTTTTAGTTATCAGCGCTGTCTACATCAGAAAAGTGGTGAAAGCTTTTCCCAGGCAGCCACACGTTTTTATCAGGACGTGCTGCGTATAGATGTAAAGCAGTGAAACACTGCTGCGTTCCTCAGTCTGACTCTCGACTCGACTCTTTAATCCAGGTTTTTTTTTTCTCCCCCACCCTGATTGATTGTTACCTTGTAAAGCCTGGAGCAGAGATCAGAGAAGGAAGCTGACTCGCTCTGCACATTTAACCTTCAAACCCGAGTCGCGCGCTCTCTCTCTCTCTCTCTCCGAATCACAACGTCGGGGTTCATCTCAGAAGCCAGGAGAAGAAGAGATCATGGAGAGAAAAAAAGGTGCGAGGAGGTGAAATCAAAGTGCGTTTATTTATTTAAGCGTTTCCACTGAAGTGAAGGAGCCTGTCGTGTGAAACGATCAGACTATCATTCCTTTATATAGACAGTGGGGGGAATAAAAACACTCTCCTGTTTTTTTTTTTTTTAAGTTGACATCATCGCTTTACGTTCTTCAGGCAGTAATAAAGCAATTATAGTTGATAATGAGGTTTAAGTGCTTGTACACAGAAACACAACGGAAAACACGTGCTCGCAACTTATTCATTAATTACAGTGTGTGCGATTTCGAACCTTTTAAGGTACAAGTGGCCGTCGTTAGCTTGGTACCCTGAAGAGTACAATTTTATAACTTGTTTTGAGACCATAATTGTCCCCTAAGGGCCTATTATGTACCATTAAAAGTACAATTCTATCTTATCGTTTCCCTAGGAATAAAATTGTACCGCTGTGGGAACCTTTTTTCCCCACATATGATGTTATTATTAACAGGGACACTTGAGTTACAGTTAGAGATGGAAAATTCCTGTTTATCCCAGACTGGAAACTTTCCATGAGAATTAACATGGAAATAAACTGGGAAAACTGCAGGTTAGCCAATACCTTTAAACTGAAATGTAGCTGGGGGAAAAAAACAGGAGAATATTGGTTAAAACAACTGAATAAAATGCATTTTTTCTCCATTTGAATTTCTCCCTACACGCTCACATACACACAGCACAAGTACTGAGGGCACGTCAGCCCCCCCCCTTGTTAAGCTGTCGCATAACAAGGATCTAATAACAATTAAAAAATTTAAATAATCGACATTTTTTAAAAATCGGTATAAAAACCTGGTCTTTTGTCTTTTATTATAATATATAAGATATATATTATATCTTATATTTTGCCACTTTGCAACCCTACTGTAGTTACTGAATGGCTTCTTTTGCCATCCCATTCTCACATTTTTACACACACACACACACACACACACACACACCAGGGATTTTTGCATATAAGTGGCCAGCAGTTGTGAGCTGGCACAGAAAATCATCATCATTATGCAAACATGGCATGGCACTCACTACTTTTCAAAAGTATTCTAGATGACCAGATATGTGTTTTTGTGCTCAAACACTCAGAAATGATCAAGGCACCGAGGTTGCGATGCACTCCTCCTCTTCTACCACGTTTACGAATTCTGGAAACATTTCTTACACCTCACTACTTGAGAAAATAGTCTTATAAAACGGCAATTATGATCATGCCCTTGATTTTGTTTATGGTGGCCGCCCCTGGCCATCCTCAATCTCCACCCCTGCCAGCACACACACACACACACACACACACACACACACACACATGTACACGCACACTGCTCAGCATGTCCACCTTTATCCTTCTTCTTTCATTTCTCACCCCTTTATCCTCTCTGCCTTGCTAAAACAGTAATCACTTAGTAATGTGTGCATAAACGCTTAATCTTTACTGCCTCTGCACCCAATTTACAGATCTGACCCAGTAACAAACGTTACTTTACTTTTTTTAAACAAAATATAAATGTATAGACTTAACATTTGTGTGCATTTCTACAATAAACACGCGGAACTCGAGTGTCAGCATTTACTAACTCGGGTTACATACACTCGGGTTTGTATTAGAAGTGTATAACAATAATGTTGTGTAAAAATTTGAGAAAACTACAGAGGACGGGGGACAGAGGGCGGGGCTTCGGGCCTGCAATGATGTGATGAAGAGACGCTTTTTCACAACTCGAAAAAACTAACACGTTTCAGGCACATTTTGTGCACGCCTGAGGACGTAATTTCACAGACGTGTTGAAGTTTCCGCTTGGATGTTGGAGCCTCTGCTTTTAAGGAGAATCTTCACACGTTACTTTGATCGTACAAGTTTACAGTTCTTAACAAAGCCTGCTTTCAATAGACATAGTCTCACCTTATTTGTGGTGTGTTGTGTGTGTGTGTGTGTGTGTGTGTGTGTGTGTGTGTGTGTGTGTGTGTGTGTGTGTGTGTGTGTGTGTGTGTGTGTGTGTGTGTGTGTGTGTGTGCTGCAGCCTCCATTGTGATCGGGAAGTGGTGGTGTGAGATGGAGCCGTGTTTGGAAGGAGAGGAGTGCAAGACGTTGCCAGATAACTCGGGCTGGATGTGTTCCTCTGGAAAAACAAGATCAAAACCACCAGGGTGAGAACCTCAAGAGCTACACACACACACACACACACACACACACACGTCACAAGAATTTGAAGGTATTGATTACGTGCATGTATGTGTGGTATACGTAAAGATATTTTATTATATATATATATATATATATATATATATATATATATATATATATATATATATATATATATATATATATATATATAGAGAGAGAGAGAGAGAGAGAGAGAGAGAGAGAGAGAGAGAGAGAGAAGAGACACAAATAAATAAATAAACAATGTGTATACACACACAACACACACACACACACACACACAGACATTGTGACAATTAATTTTATATCACATGCTATAATATTACGTGGTTCAGTAAACACGGAATCGTTAAAGCCGCAGAGACGAGGAGTTTTAATTCCTCCAGTTTTACTTTTTATAATTAAGAAGAAAAGTGTGTGTGAAATGAAATGTTTACTAACCTGACTTTAGTTTATTATAAAAAAAAACATCATAAATACAATAACATAAACAAAAGATGCACTACTCATCATACACTGCTGTTCATCATGTGTAATAAAGTCAGACAGAGACCCCATTTAGGGGGGGGGGGGGTTGGGAGAGACATCTGGAGAGAGAGAGAGAGAGAGAGAATTGTTTAAAAAAGAGAGAGATAAAAGATGATGGTGGGGAAAAAGAGAAAGATCAAAAGAGGGGTAGACAGGCATTTATGCAGAAAGCAAAAGAGAGAGAGAGAGAGAGAGAGAGAGAGAGAGAGAGAAAGGTAGATAGAGACAGTACGAGAGAGAGAGAGAGACAGACAGACAGGCAGAGAAAGCTTGAGAGAGGAGTAGGAGGGGAGAGAGGAGAGAGACAGGTAAAGATAGAGACGAAAGAAAGAGGTAAAGAAGCAGAGAGACAAAAGACAGACAGATGGACCGGTAAGGGCAGAGAGACAGAAAGAGAGGGACACAGAGAGAAAGAGAGAGACAGAGACAGAGAGAGAAACAGAGAGAGAAAGAGTGGGACAATGACAGAAAGAGAGAGAGAGAGAGAGAGGGAGGGAGGGAAGAGAGAGGGAGGGAAAGAGAGAGCACAAGAGAGAGAAAGAGAAAAAAGAGACAGACAAGATGGACAGACAGAGAGATGCAAATGTATGCCGACAGAGACAGTATGACAGAGAGACACAAGCAGACACAGAGGGGGCATGCAGAGAGACACCTGAAGAAATCAACAGACATTCAAACAAACACACACAGGCAGAAGAAAAGGACACAAAGACAGACTAGCATGTAGACATACAGGTTAGCAGGGGTTTTTTTTCCCCTGCACATGTTGTGAGTGTTTCCTGTCGGCTGATTAAACGTTTTTAAACCCAGCTTAACTGAGCCGCGGCGAGTTCCGGATCATTCTTCACTTTCCCACAGGTAAGATTTCTCTTCGTTCTTTCATGTAGCTCCAAAAACAAGCAAAAAACAAACACACACACACACACCCCACCACCAGATTCGACATGTAGAATTTTGTTCCGTGATTATGCTCACTATTGTGTGGTGGAGGTTGCCTACGGAGGCGGAGGTACCAACCAAATTACTTTATGCCATTATTTTAGCATTGACGATTTTATGTTAATAGAAGCAGAGATGCACGAGGCCGATGATCTATACGGCAGAATGAGCAGCGAGCCGTACACCGTGTCAAAGTGCCCATGAAATGGAACGTGAAGTTTGGGTGCAGTCGCCCCCCCCCCTTCTGTTACACACCTCACACAGATACAAACCACATCCACTGCCAAACAAACATCTCATAAATAGATGGATGGATGGATGGATAGATTTGTGTGTATACATTATGTGGGTTGGGAGATGGATAGATGAATGAATGACTGGATGGACTGGCTGGATTCAGATTTTTGGTATAAAAAGATGGATGGATAGATGAACAGATTTTTTTGGTATGTAAATATGAATGAATGGATGGGTGGATGGATTTCTTTTGCTCAGAAAAGATGGATAAATGAATGGGTGATTGGATGAATGTGTGTGTGTGGACGGATGAGTATATTTGTTGGTATGTAAAGTTAAATGAATGAATGAATGGGGTGGATACTTACACACACCCTATACACACACACACGCAGGCGCGCGCACACACACAGGTTGTAGGAATGGATAATTGTAGGAATGTTCGTGTGTGTGTGTGTGTGTGTGGTGTGTGTGTGTGTGTGTGTGTGTAGGGTGTGAATAGTAAGGCCTTCAGGTTATTTCATGGGCACTTTCAGTGTAAATTGTTAGCAAAACAATTTTGTGTGAGAATGACACGTGTCACATGTGCGCCTGTGTGTCTGTCTATGTGGGTATGTATGTGCGTGTGTGTATTTTTTTTGTGTGTGTGTGTGTGTGTGTGTGTGTGTGTGTAAACTGTGGCTTTTCTCTCTCATACCTCTTCTTACAGAACACACAGCCGTATTCCCCTTTTTAGCTTGAGAGCAGCTCCAGGAGAAGCGACGCCGAACCCTCAGCACAAGGTCTGTGTCCATTTCTGTTCCTATCACCTGCTTACTGAGCTCCACCACTCATACCGACCCCCCCCAGGCCCCCCCCCCCCCCTTCCCACACCCACACACACAACACACACACACGCCAAATCATTGTGCTGTTGGTTCTAAACACACGTTTACACACAAAATTACATCTCATACAGATTATTGAATTCAAGTTTAACCGATGAATCCGTTAAGGCAAAAGTGTTCAGGATTGTGTGTTGTGGGCAGGTGTGTGTGTGTGTGTGTGTGTGTGTGTGTGTGTGTGTGTGTGTGTGTGTGTAGAATATTGTATATGACTCAAATTCATCTGAGGTAATAATATGTTAATCTGAAATTTTGACTCCACAGAAACACTGTCAGCAAATGCAGTTAGGTGCTGCCTTTAATCTGAATTTATTCCTTTACATCATCTTCAAAAGCATATTCTCACATTTTCACCTCAAATTAGGCTTGGAATCTTTAAATCTCAGATCTCAAATTAAACCCAAAATTAAATCTCACATTTGTAATCACGGATTTAATTCAGAGACCTGATCAAAATCTTAAATTAAAACTAGATCTTAATCCCAGATTTTATCCAGAGACTAGGTAATCGTTTCACAATAAATGCAGTGACCAGATCGTAATCTCCTATTTAATCGGAAAAATCAGATTAAAAAAAGAAGAAGAAGAATAGAAGGAAGAAGAGGAATCCAGAGGCCACATATTAATTCCTGGTTTAATCGAGAAACCTAAACATAATCTCTGATTTAACCCAGACGACTGGTTCATGTCATCAAACCTCAAATTATGTCCAAAAATCTCAAATTACATCCAGAGACGGGATAGTAATCTCAGATCTCTATTTTAATCCAGGGACCGACTCTTAATTACTTAATTCAATCCAGATCCTGGAATGTAGTCTCTGTTTACATATAAATTTCATAATATAATATTTTCAGTTTCATAATTCCAGAGATAATGATTGCAATTTGCATTTATTCTATAGACAGGATTGCAATCTTGGATTTAATCCTGAGAAAGAGAAGCATAATCTTGGATATAATCCAGGGTGCATATTGTAATCTCAAATGTAATCCAGTCAGGATCTAAATCTTTTTTTTTTTTTTTTAACTCGGACCCCAGATAAAATGCAGAGATCGGATTTTGCATTTAATCCAAAGGCCGGATATCAATCGCTGATTAAATATTTAGTCGAGATATTTTTACCTTTTTAATGCACGTCTGCATGCTCTTATGCACTGATTTTTTCCCCCGGTGCCTCTTTTTTCTTTTTTTTCTTTTCTTTTTAATTGGCATGTGCGTACGGATGCAGCCGAAGCGAGCGAGTGCCTGACGCTCTTGTCTTTTCTCTCTTTTTTTTTCTTTGTGTCTTTCAGAGAGCGAGCCCTCCTTGACAAGGAAGGCCTTTTGTTTGAGGAGGGCCACAATGTGAGAGAGAGAAAGAAAAAGACAGAGAGTGAGAGAAAGGCTGGCGAGCTTCCAGTCACTCAGCTCTTTTACCTGCACCTTCAATTCCCGCAAATGCATTGAGAAATTACACACGAACAAAAAAATTAAAGGATTTTTTTTCCACAATCTGCTCAGGTGTGGGCTTTTAAATGGGATAATAAAAAAAAAAAAAAAAAAAAAAAAAGGAAACGTGTGAAGAGACCTGAGTTGTCTCTGGCACTTCTCGTCACCGTAACTCTGCGGAAACACCAGGCGCGTTTCTCTTCAGAGCAAAAGTGAAGAGCATTTCACACCTCGTACAGGACCGTGTTCCTGTCAGGAACGTCCGCACAAAGACAAGTCTCTTACCACAATTTGTACAATTTCCTCTTGCTGTCTGACATCTTCATTCGGACTCTAGTCTTGTGTGTGTGTGTGTGTGTGTGTGTGTGTGGTGTGTGTGTGTGTGTGTGTGTGTGTGTCATTTTCCCATTCGAATGCTGGATATCACAGAATGACAAAAAAAAAAGGTTACATCCTGCTCTTCAGCCTGAGCCGAGACGCAGGCGAGGAGAACAACTGTGTGTTAATGTGATTGCTGTATTAATGTTCATGCGCGCGCAAACACACATACACACACACACACACACACACACACACACACCTGAGCGTAAGGGGCTTCCGTGTTTAGGAAAAGCTTTAAATCAGTACAGCTCGTGCTGAGGGACTCAAGACATAGTAATGTGCTACAGGATGTAGGAGAGCAACACACACACACACACACACACACACACGAAAGAGTCCTGACATTTGAGTACAATGAAGTTGTGTGTGTGTGTGTGTGTGTGTGTGTGAGTGCGTGTGTGTTTCACATTTCTTAAATTACAATCATTTAGTTCAAAGAATAACATTCATAATTAACACCTCTGTCTGTGTGTCTCTCTCTCTCTATCTGTCTCTCATTTTATACTCTGTCAGTATCTCAGCTTTTCTCTGTCTTTGCCTGTCTGTCCTGTATGTTGCTTTCTCTCTCATACATTCTTCTTTGCCTGTCTGTCCTGAAATCTTCATACTCCTCTCTACCTCTGTGTGTCTCTCTCTCTACTACTTGCAATCTCTCTTTCTCTCTTCATATCTATCTCAGCTTTTCTCTGTCTTGCCTGTCTGTCCTGATATGCTTTCTCTGTCATTCATCATCTTCCCTCTTCCCATTCTCATGTTCTCTATTCTCTCTCTCTCTAGTTCTCTCTCTCTCTCTCTCTCTCTCTAACCATCCATCTCAAATCAATCTCTCCAGATTAGTATTCCCATCCCTCTCTCTTTCTCTCTCTACATCCGGTTCTCGCTACTGCTTCCTTCTCCGTCCATCATGCTCTACCCATTCTTCTTGCCATACCCCTCTCTCTATCTCTAACCTGCTATCGCCATTCCTCTCATCATCCTTCTGTCCTTCTTTCTCCCCATTACTCTGTCCCTCTCCTATCCTTCCCTCCCAAAGCTATAGTTTTTTATACTTTTTTTTGTTCATCACACAGCAGCAAAAGAAATGTCAATCGTGTGTGTGTGTGTGTGTGTGTGTGTGTGTGTGTGTGTGTGTGTGTGTGTGTGTGTGTGCGCACAGGGCAAAGCCACAGGCTGCAGACTTTAATTAGTTTCACTCAATTCTACACTAGTAAAACCCAATGATTTCTTCATACACACACGCACACACGCGCGCACACACACACACACACACACACACACACAACACACACACACACACACACACACACACACACACACACACGCGCACACACACGCACACACACAGAGCTGGTGCACATTTTATTGAGTATGTGTGTGTGTTATGTATCAATGAGTGTGAGTATAATCGTGTGGTCATGTATGTGTGTGTCAGTTGGTGTGTGTGTGTGTGTGTGTGTGTGTGTGTGTGTGTGTGTGTGTGTGTGTGTGTGCATGCTCTTGCATGTGACGAGAAAAATCTGCAGCAGCAGTGCATTTTGGGTAGAGAGAAGGTTGTTTTTTTACATTTGTGTGTAAATGATTTTTGTGTAGCTGCAGTTGTGTGCCGGAGGAGTTTTGCCTCTGCCGTGTGTTTGTGTGTGCAAGAGACAGAGAGATTTAATGCTGTAAATAAACCTATGACTGACACCATAGTGCATTTGTTTCTTTCCTCAATTGCATTTACACGACTGAACCTCAAGCACACGATCCATAATTCACCTGTCAGTGGGACATTTTACCCCAGCATGCATGTCTCCCTCCTTGGTGTCTCTCTGTCCCTCCTTCCTGTCCACATCTCTCTCCTTCCTTTCTCTCATCCAGCCTGCTGCCCCAGTCTCCCTAATCAGTCTCCCCTTCTCTCCCCTCTCTCTCTCTCTCCTTCTTGTCCCCATCTCTCTCCTTTCTGTCTCTCTCCCTTTGCTGTCCCCATCTCCCTTCTACCTGTCTCTCTCGCTGTCTCTCTCCTTCCTGCTTCCATCTCCCTTCTTCCTGTCCCTCTCTCTCCTTCCTGGCCCATCACCCTTCTTCCTCTCTCTCCTACCTGTCCCCATCTCCCTTCTTACTGTCCCCCTCTCTCCTTCTGTCCCCATCTTCCTGTCTCTCTATTCTTCCTATCCCTATCTCCCTTCTACTTGTCTCACTCTCTCATTCCTGTTGCATCTCCTTTCTTCCTGTCTCTCTCACTCTATCTCCATCCTGTTCCCATCTCCCTTCTTCATCTCTCTCTCTTTCTCTCTTGTCCCCATCTCCATTCTTCCTGTTTCTTTGTCCCTCCTCTTATACTCGTCTTCCTCCTTCCTGCCCCTGTCTTGCTGCCTCCATCAGCCTCCTTCATGTCTCTCTCGCTCTCAAACTCTATCCATCTTGTTGGGACTCTTTCTTTATACGGTTTGGTGAGACTCCTCCTTTTTCGGTCTATCTATCTTTCTCTATCCAGCCCCAGCTCTTTTCATCTATCTCTCCATCTCTCTATACTACCAAGGATTTTCCTCTTTCTCTATTTTACCCCAGCTCTCTTTAACTACTTTGTCTCTGACTTGTCTTGTCTCTTACACTGACACTTCTTAATCCCACTCCCACCCGCGCTCCATTCATCACTCACTTTGTCTAATGCATGTCGTTTCTGTCTCTCCCATTCTTTGTCCCTGTGCCTTCTTTCTCCATGTGACTCCCTCCCTCCCTCCTCCTTTGATGGTGTTAATGGTATGTGGGAGTATTATGGCTTTGATGAGGAAAATGGTAGTCTAATATCACCCCCTCTCTCCTCCCCTCCCTCTCTCTCTCCCTCTCCCCATCTCTATCTAGATTCATCCTAGGACTTAACCCACAGCTCCCATGTGGCTGCGCTCGAGCATCCCCACGTCCCAGCGGACTAAAGCATTCCATCAAAGGCCAGTCTAAACGGATTAAGCATCGAAAGCAGGACATCAACACGCGCACACTGACCACGTGCCAAGGAGACATCGTTTTTTTCCTTTTGACCATGTGATGACCTGGACATCTCTTCTTCACAAAACGTGCGAGACTGATCTGATCTAGGACATGATCTTCACACTTCTTCTTTGAATATCTCCCATTTCTACACTTTCTCCCATTGTCTCCCATTCGTCTACACTTAACATAAACTCGCACGTTCCTCCGGCGCGATGGACGCGTCGGATCGGGGACTATAACGGAACAAGCGGATTACCGTCCGAGTTTGGAGTCATGGCATGCTCGCTTGCCTGGACTTCAGGAGTGTGGAGCCTCACCGAGCCAGCAAACACAACACACACACACGACACACACAAACACACACTGACTCCCAGGGTTCGTAGATGAAACCCCCTGTGCGGTCTCTCTTTTCTCCGTCAGCATGCTCGGTGTACTTTGTGGGAGCTTTTATTCGTATCCTGTACATATGTGTGTATATATCTACATATACATCCGGTGGGGGGGTTATGTGGGGGTGAACGATGAGAAGTTGTATGATCTTGTATGCTAAAAACGTGTTCCTATGGTTTAGGAGTGTGTGTGTGTGTGTGTTAGAGAGAGAGAGAGAGAGAGAGAGAGAGAGAGAGAGAGAGAGAGAGAGACTGCTCGTGTTTCCCTACAGGATGTTTACGGGATACGCCGTTCATCATCTTTCCTTTAAAAATAAATAAATAAATAAATGGACAGTACACACACACACACACGAAAAAACATGATTGAATGACTTGAAAATAAAAGTGGTATGTAACGTGTAGATATTTGCGGTTCTGCTTAGACACAGGTCACGTATGCGACTCGGCTAATCGGCTAACGCAGCGGCCGAGACGAGCGAAGGATGTGTTTGGGATTTGTTAGTGTGTGTCTCTTACATACACACCATGCTAGAGCTGGTGCTTTGTGCCTCACTTCATTTGTCGTGTAATATGTGAAAAAGTTCCGAATTTAATATTTTTTATTCGTGTCAATTAAAATATCTACATTTTTATATTGCACAACCCGAGTGAATACACTACACCGACAAAAGTTTGTAGGATACGGAATATTTCGTGCCCCTTCACTCAGTACAATTGTGTGCCTCCAGCGTTGGGATAGAACCACAAATGTTTGGGGACGTCAGGTGTAGGGTAGGGAATGGAAAATCCATTCCAATTCTGGAATCTCATACTCAAGATTAAAAATCGGAAATTTGTCCGAAATCCCATTTCAATTCCTCTTATCGATTCCCGGGTGCATTTAAACATTTACAAGATGGACCTGTTAGGATCCTCCGGACTAGACGCACCAACTTCCGGGTTCGGGAAGTGTACATCCGATTCGGCGGGCTTGCCGCTGGGTATTTAAGGGTGGCGCTGGATGATTCTCATCTGCTTCTCCTGTCTCTGGGATTTGTTATTAAAGCTCTTTTGTTTTTGCAACTTGTGTCTCGCCTTGGATCCTTTATTTACCCCGTTGATAACAGGACCACAGGAAGCGCACAAAAGTGTGGCTACTCTTTGTAGGCAAACCTACATGTAATTATTGTAATAAATGAATATGTCGCAAGCGAGGAGTCACGACCAACATGACAAAGCGTCACCGGTTGGTTCACCGTTTGGAATCGAAACTGGGAATCGATAAGAATCGGAATCGATAAAATTAAAACCCGATCCTAGTCAGGTGTAGAACTACTTCATGTAGTGTATAAAACAGGTTTGAAATGACAAGTGGAAAAACCTGGTCAGCACTATGTGTGAAAAGTGGTCACACTCACATTGCTATGGAGGCCCAGTCGTCTTTTATTTTGAATTCAGCCACATTGGAGAATTTTGGGAGTCTGAACACCCTGATACCACAGCGTCTCATTATGATTCATTATGATTCTGACTTTGACTAGACCACTCTAAAAACCTTAACAGCACTGAACCTCATTCTTATTAAGGACGGCTGTGAAAACCTGTCCATTAGTTTCCAAACTTTGGTACACCAGAGACCACGAGTTTTGTGGTTTAATGCTATGAATATTCATCAAACCGTCCCCTATCTGGGTGAAAGACATGCATTTCCATGATTGGATATTTCCACACGGCGGACCACGTCAGACTCTGTTAAAACGCATCAAAGTTGTGTTAATTCTACCAAGTTTGTTCTGTCAGTGTAATCCTCACGGCGCGATTGCAAACTCGATTAAACTCTCCGACGCTCGCGGTCCACTCAAATTGAATCATAACATGGCATTCCGATTGTCGATATCCCGAACGAGCGCTAGGCGTTCCCGGGACTTGGGCTGTGTGCATACATCATGAGCGGATCGTTAACTTGGGCGCCCCGTCCTGTACAGTCCGCTTCCTTTACGGCCACGGATTCCATTAGGAGGCAGAGTCTGAAAAACAACCCCGGTGCATTCCACAATAAAGCTGCTGCGGATCCACACATCCGCTCTCGCTCATCCCACTTTTATTTAATCTTCGGATACGAGGGAGAGCAGGGAGGCGGACGTCCAGGAACTGTGATCTATGGTCGCTTTGATGTATAACTACACATTCGCTCACGTTCCTTTTTTTTTTTTAAGAATATCGAGATGTCCTTCAAGCCGCAAGAAAATCCTCACAGGCTTTTACACTGGCACGAAACGAACACGTGCTCACCGGCATCCCGTGTTGCTTTTAACATGGCGGGTGCGGGGTAAAAAAAATGTCCATTTCCTCTCGGAGAACAGCAATGAGGACGTGCTGCGAAGGAGGATTCAGAGAATCCGCTGCTTCGGCGCTGATAACAGAAGTCATTTACCTCCCACGGCTTCATCACAATGGCTCTGAGGAAACTACATGGAGCGACGAGGCGGAGTTTATTTACAGGATTCGGTGACGAGAAGGGGGGGAGAAAAAAAAAGATCAAATCAGTGGATCTTCATCTTCTTATTTTATAATGAATCATAAATCAGAGAGTTGTCCTGTTTTAACAGTGCATTTTTATAAACACGAGATATATACAAGTACACCTAGCTTTTCCAAACTGAACTCCATGGGACTTTCAATGAGCCAGCATGGACGCTTCCTTTCACTGGAACCAGTAGATGTGAATCTGCTCCAGGTTTAAACACGCAACCACATCAATATGAGGCGTCTTCCGTTTTATAACAGTTAGCACACCAGCTAACCCAAACAGGAAAATGCTGCTAAGTTTTGCTAACTTTTCTTTGCTAACATTGTCATTGCCACACAACACAAGACGATCAACAGAGCTCATTTATTATTAATGAGAATAATTATTATACAGATAGGAAACCAACACAAGTTTCTATTAGCCTCAGCATGAAAAATGCCGAATGCTAGCATGACGGCTTTAACTACTCTGACCTCTCTGCTATATCCACCTCTTAGATCACGGGATGTCCATAACAAGAAAAAAAAATTAATTAATTCTATAATTTTTTTCCCCTTAAAAATTATAATATTTTCATCTGTGGTTCTCCCTCTTAGCAGGAGGCACACACTTTGCAGTGGATGTCTTTGAAGGCATAGCTGCTGTATTGCTGTTTAAACCGAGCTGCGGATCAGCGCCACTATAACACAGGATCCTTCTACCAGAGTAATTCTTCTGAGATTTATCGACTGTAACAATTAATTTGCATCGAGTTGTTATGCAAACGCTGACACAAATGTGAATAAAGTAACTAGCTGGCTTGGTTCAGGAGTAAATCGGCGCTTTACGCAATTCTGCTAGGAATAAAATGGGTCATTTCTATTTCATGTCTAGAAACTAGACTGCTCTCGGTGCTTCGCTGGAGGAAAAAAAAGAAAGAAAGAAAGAAAATTCCCAATCAATACACTTACTATACTATTGTATGAGAGAAAAACCAAAGTGGAATAAAAAAAAATGTACAAAAGATTGCTTATATTGTGGAAACTGCATCAGACTTCAGATTATCTAGTGTACCGGGTCATGGAGCGATCTTATAATGAAGTGTGAATTAATCGAAGTTGTCTGCAACCCTGCAGCACGAGAGGAATTCTAATGAGCAAAGGCAACATTGCGGTGTAATAAAATCGGCAACTATACTTCTAAGTACTTGGAACTTGTAGGAAGTTTTAAGAAATGGCTGAAACTGCAATGCGAAGTCATTTCTAAAGTAATTTCTATTGCATCAGATTTAAATACGCCATCATTTTCACAATAAAGCAAAAGAGACCTTCCTATTCTTACTAATACAAACCTGTATATTAACTCATGGTAGTGTAAAATACAATCGTACGGTAGTGTAATGAGAGTTTAGCTGTTTAACCTGCCATGAGGATCTGATGAGAACAAACATCAAAACCTCTCCAGGCTCTAAAACAGGTATAATGATGACTTACATGATGTCTCCGCATGAGAAGGTTGGACGAGTAGAGAGTGTCAGGGGAAGAGAGCAGTTCTTACCTGCTACGCCAGTCGTCAAAAGCACCAGGTTCTGAAATGAGGAAAAACACAGTCAAACTTTACTTACATCACAAACATTACAAATTAACATAAATATTACAAATTAGGACAAATATTGTGGAAGTATAGCACAGACCAGGACACTAAATGTGTTAGCTATTTGTATGCGTAATTTATTTGAATTAAAATGATTTATTAGAATTAGAATAATATTATATACCAATATGAAAAACTCCTTAAAACTCAGTTGCTGTTGCAAGTAGTATTCATGCAGTAAATGTATTCGAACACGTGCATGTATGCGCAGTTTTACTGTATATCCAGTGTGTATTTGTGCAAATCCAGATGTTAAAATGTAACTGGGACATCACAGAGGAATGGGAAAATTACACACCAGGGAGTTGAATTACCAGGCACATAATCCCTAATAAGATAAAATAAAAAAATAAAGAAACAAAAAGAATACATCAGGTCCATAAAGCATGAGCCTACTGTGTGTACTGTAAACACAGAGAACCCAAATTTAGACTAGACAAGACTAGATTTTTTTAATTAATGACTAAAGCACCGACGTGTTGTAGGAGAATTTCAAAATAGGCATTGTTTGTCACATATACATTACAGCACAGTGAAATTGTTTCTTCGTATACAACGGGTTGTTTCTGGAAGCTGGGGTCAGAGCACAAGGTCAGCCGTGATACAGCGCCCCCTGGAGCCCAGAGGGTTAAAGGCCTTGCTCAAGGACCCAAGAGTGGAAGCTCGACAACAGAAGGGGCTCGAACCCCGACCTTCCGATCAGTATCCCAGCACCTTAAACCACTGATGGATCAAAACCCTCCTGTATGGATCAATTGTGAAAATCACAGGTAGATTCACAAAAGCTGAGCATATTTTATTAACGAAAAATCATTTTAACTGCAGGGCGCCTTTGTTTGATCATTCTTATTTTTTTTCAAATGAAAAAAAGAAATATAAAAGAGGCAATGCCACACAACACACATTTACTCAAGACCTCCTTTCTTTACTCTGATATAAAACAATAAATAAACTATCATCGATATTTGTTTTACCGAAACCTCAAATCAAGCAACAAAATCCACCATGATGCACATATGCGCCATCATTACTTTAAAGCATTCACAAGAATAGTCTTCATGCTCTATAATGAGTTTTGGTTTCAATAATAATAATCCTACATTTGCATAAAGAGTTCCTATTTGTTGATATGTTGATTAGAGTATTAAACACTTGAAGAGTGTTCTTTTAGAACAAATTATTATTTAATCACGCGACGAAATATTGGAATCTATTGCCATATAGAATTATTTCATTATTAAGTGTTTGCTGTCAGCAACACACTTTTACATCCCTTCAGCGTCTAGGAGGCATAAAAATTAACATCCTGATTAATTCCATGCTGTCACGATCACTGAACTAGGCAGAGATTAATAGATATACTTGCTTACACTAATTCCGGACCATTCCTGTCTGCGCGCACTTTCTATAAGAGTGTGAAAAAGACACAGAAAGACAATAATCTCTCCATTACTTGCTAAAGGAAGAGTTTCTCCTAAATATTTTCTCCCAGGGTCCACTTCACTAATATTCCTCCATCGACTTTTCTTCCCACTTCTCAAACCAGGGTGCGTAACAAATTCACCTCTAATAACATTCCTCCACGACACCCAAACCATTTGCGTAACAAATTCCTCGCGTAACAGTCGGGAAAAGGCCGTAATCACCAGGAACGACTGTGACGAATAATAAGATCCGATTAAGAAAAGGTAAAAGGTGCCAGTTCCCGCTGCACAGCTCCGTCTCGGAGATGATTAATTGCTCCCCAGCTAATTTGATTTGCGACGGGTGACCGGGGAAGTCATCCCTGCGAAGAAAGAGCGCAAACCCAAGAGCATGGGGCATTAATAAAACATGACGAGCTACCTGTGTGGGGAAAAAGCTCACACTATACCGATCTGACAGATCACGTGATCTTTAATGACTCCTGAATGCCCATAAATCCCATCGTTCCCATCAAATGATCCCCTGTGCATCACCCCCCCCATCCCATGTTCATCCATCGCCCAAATGATCTCTGTGATCTCACTGCACACACACTCACACACACACACACACACATCTCTCTCAGAAGTGCAAAGCCTTAATCACAAAATTATTCCGAGCCTTTTTAGCAGAACTCGTGTTTATTTCATGCGATTAGGGCGCTTATCTTTGTACAAAGTGAATATTTAAGCAAAGCTAGTCGCAGGGAGCGCGCGTGATCGCAGCGGGACCTTCGCAGACAGAGAAGTGTAATAAGCATTTCCTCCGTTTCTAGTCCCAGTCGAGCTCGCAGAGAACTTTCAACTCCCCACGCCTTCATGTATACTTTTATCCATCCACACTTACACATGCCCATTCATATATAATCTTCTATCCGCCCAAATATTCATACTCATTCATCAAGTTACATATTTATCCACCCACTTACTCATTTATTTCTTCATCCGTTTACTCATCCGTCTACAAGTACAACTATCAATGTACCTTTTCAACCACTCACTTACTCACTCAAACTAGGGCTGTCAATCGACTAAACATTTAATCGTCATTAATCGCATGATTGCCATGAGTTAACTCGTGATTAATCCCATGTTTTTAATATAACATAAATTAATGCTTTTTGTTTCTAATATTCTAACTAACAGATGCTATAACTATAAAGATTTTTCTCAAAATCTATCCCTTAAATATAATTACTGATCATTTAATATTTATTTTACTCTGGAAATTATTTATTTAATGAATTTCTTGTTAAATTACATTTTTACTGGTTGTTTCAATTGTAAAATATGGGACGTGGCTCCTTTAAGAATTCTGTTCCAGTTGCTTTCCATATAAACCGGTGATATGTTTAGGTTACATATGGAAGCTCATTGCATTCACAAAAGAAAAATGCGCTTCTGTAATGCGGATTTGGGAATGCCATTTGCTTCTGTAAGGTTCCATATGGTAATACAGTGAGGAGTGTACAACGCAGTGTGAATGAGCACATCACTCACATAGTAATGCACGTAATTAATAAATTAGTGCAATTTAAGTGAATTTGCGTTAACATGTTAAGCACTAATATAAACCGAATCATTCATCCACTTGTCCATCCATTCATTCATCCACATAGCTAATCATCCATCCAACATCCATTCTCATCCATCTACTTATCCATTTATCCACTTATCTACCCCTCCATCCATACATCAATGTTTCAGTCCATCTATTTATTCACTGATCCACCAGTCATTCATCCAAGCACACACCTACCCACTCAACAACCCACTTACTCAGTCAATCTAATCCATTCATCCACCCTCTCATGTACGCACCAATTTTTTCATCCGTTTATCCATCCATTAAGCCACATTTTAATCTATACACATATCTATCCACCCTTTCACTCACCCACCACCTAACTCATCCATTCCCATCCACCCACTTACTGATCAATAAATCAACATACCTACTCACTCATCCATTTATCTACCCATAAACCCAACTCATTCTCCCATTCACTCAATCACCACCTCCACACAATTTCTATCTATTAACTCACCTAATACAAGAACTAATATATTAAACTACTTTCAGACCCATCCCGTTCATTCACTTACTTAAACATACAGTAACCCACCTACTGAACCACTCACTCATTCACACATTAATCCATGCACACACTTAACTACCCATACGCTTATTCATTCTCACACCTAACCATCCATCCACTAACTCATATCCTTTCAGTCAACTATATTAGAATCAGAACTTTTTGCAAAGCATGAGATGTCGAACACAAAGCAACTGCAATAATGAATGTCTAAAACTTGATTCTGGAATCAATTTAATATGCAATAAAATATCTAGAAATATCTTATTTCATATAATTTAATATAAAAGAATATGATTCTAAAAGCACATGCCAAAGATTTCATGAGAATAATTCAATCAGTATTCCTGAACTCTACATTTCCAAATCCAGCTTTCTAGAACTGTACATACCTCACATACTCTAATAATAATAATAATAATAATAATAATAATAATAATAATAATAATAATAATAATAATAATAACAATAACAATAATAATAATAATAACAATAACAATAATAATAACAATAATAATAATAAATGATATTCCAGAAACACACAGGGACTATAGCAGAACAAAAAGCCACCACTTGACGCATAGGAGAATGAAGGGATGTGCAAGTTTGAGTAAACGGAGAGTCACATGTACGTCGCCTCACACACACATTTAAACAGGAAGGAGGGTGAAAACTCACAGTAAACTCTGCTGCCACAGCATACGGCGATTAAATCAGATTTAAACGATACACTAACTTATTTCTTGCAAATGTTATTTTGAAGGGTGTCTGGCAGCATTCACGTCTTATTAGCTGCCATATGATGACATTTCAGTCAAAATCCTGGTGGCGACAGGCCTCATTAATTCACAACTTGTCTACAGTGCATCAAATCCTTTCCTTTCATCTCTCCGCCTGCAAATCCAACGTAAAGCAATTAGAGTAGGGATGGAATATAAATAAAGAAATAAATAAAACATCATTTTGGCCCGAGCACTAACCAACTCGCTCCACCTGAGTTTACAAAAACCAAACGGAGCAATTATAATTCGCCATCTTAATGGGATTTTTTTTTTATACATTTGAAAACGTACTCAGCTCTGTCAAGTATCCATTTGGCTGCGTTCAACAGTTTCTTTATTTCCGAATCCCTGCCTCAGATCCCAAGGCTGAAAAACTGCTATTAATTGGGTGCAAGAGCCAGAAAGACTGTTTCATCTGTCACACCAAAACTGTAAGCAATATAATTAACATGTTCTGGTTCATTTGCATCTCACCACTTAGCGTACTGCAATGCTTTCACACGAATCCGGGGATCGCAGGTGCTTTTAAAAACGGACACTACAGCTGCGGCTGTTTAGTGTGCTGTAAACACCAGTCCATAATTACTGGGGTTTTTACTCCTACACTCAGTTTTACATCAACACATTTCCCATTAATAGGGAACCGCCATCCAAATCTATCGATTCACTCATCACTTTGCCCGTCTAAAAATCAATTCATCCATCTCCCCATGTGTACAGCCAATCCAATCATACTTCTATTCATCCATTATCTACACATCCAAGATCCATGTACCTATCCATCCAAGATCCACTTTGCCCAGCTGTCCATCCACCCATAGATACGGTCATCCATGTCTATCAATCCATCAACGATCCATTCATCATCCATCAAGGATCTGTCCATCCATTCATCCATTTATCCATTCAACCATACATATTCTTCTAATCAAAACCTTCACCCATGTCGATCAATCTACCCATACAGCTGTCCCATCATCCACCACATGCGTCCATCCATGATCCATGGATTCCACCACTTCCACCCATCTACAATCATTACATCATCCAACACCTATTAAACAGCACATGCGGTCACAAACCAGCTGTCCATTTTCCCATTCATTTATCCATCCACCTATATATTAACCTATCTATCCATCCATCAAGGATCCATCCATCCATGTCTATCCATTCATCAAGGATCCATCTATCCATTTATCTATACAGCCATAGATACGGCCATCAAAGCATATATTTACCCATACATCCATCCACCATACATATTCTTCTAATCAAGCCATGTCAATCCACAGATCCATCTACCCATACCTACAGCTATCCAATCATCCATAAATAAATATACAATCCATTTACACTATTCATATCTTTATATGTAATCTATAACCTGTCCTTTAGTTGCCATCTTTATTGCTGCTAGATACCTAGAGCTACCTTCAGTCTATCCATCCATCCATCTATCCATGATACATGGATTACATCACTTTGCCTCTCTCCATCCATTACATCAACCAACAACTATTCAACTGCACATGCAGTCACCAACCAATAGTCCATTTTCCCATTCATTTATCCATCCACCTGTATATCAACCCATCCATGAGTCCATCCACCCATTTATCCGCTCATCACTGAAACATTTATCCATATTCATACATCCAACCCTCAAACATCTTGTACCTTCACTGGAGTTGTGATGCTGTCTTTGTCACTTAATGCAGTAAGACACTGATTTGCTTCCTGTAAATTCAGGCGCTCCGTTATCGGTGTTAAAATTACCAGACACTCAGCCGCCGGTTTGTTGCCGTAATACAACACATAATACAACGTCCTTCTCAACCTCTACATAATACAATAACACACAACAGTTGGGCCGGATTCTCACGGGGACCCTGATCATCCGCTCTGTAATCCATCAAGTTGTACGCTTTCATCGCATTCGTTTCGAAATATTCATTATTGGCGACGTTTTTAATTATTGCTGATGTAATTAACTGCCACTAATAGATCTTCAACCTCTACTCCAAAGTTAATTGATTCCTCTGACTTGCGCTGAACCTCCTCAGCAGAGTTTTTTTTTCTTTAATCATCGGCTTGTTTTGCATAAACAGTCCCTCGGTTCCAGAAAAGGTTCCATGGGGAGGTGCTGATTGGCTTCGGCGACTCTCCCTACGGCTCTGATAATCCACAACGGCCATCACTGTCACTTCATACACGTGTACACACACACACACACATCTCACTGAAGGAGATATTGTTTACACCGGGTAGCTGTAATTAGTGCTGGTGTTAATTATAGAAAAATATTATGAAGACGGCGATCAAGCATACGTAAGCCCACAGATGACGCTGGACATCCCTATAAGACCGACGTCCCTATAATCACGTGACCTATAGGGTTAGAAGAGGGAGATGTTGCTGTAAGGGTGCAGCAAGGTTTCTGTGCTTCTCTCCGACTGGAGGGATGGAAATGACAGGCCCGGGCTTGGTGACATGTCATTTCCAGCGCTGTGTGGCATCACAGTCATGGCATGTTGCACCATTGGGGTGAACGAAAAGCAAAACAAGTCCCGCGACAAATATAGCCCTGCCGGACTCGCGTGCCATATCACTGTCACGAAAACTTTTGGCTCCGGGTGGTGTTCTTGTAAAACAATTTTTCGAGAACTTCGTGACTCTAGACTGAGGGGTTGGCTTGAGGGCAGACTTATAACAAACACAGAGTAAGGTATTGGCACATGTTAACTAACAAAGACCCATCTATCCATCCATCCATCCATTTACTCCTCCCTTTGCCCATCTATTCAACCATGCATCCATCAATCCATACATACAGCCATTCAATCATTCATCTATTCATTCATCCATCCATGCCCATCTATCCAGCAAAAAAACATCCATCCATCCATCCATTCATGCAGCTATCCAATCATCTATCCATCCAAGATGCATTGATTTACTCATCACTTTGCCCATCAAACTATCCACTGATCCATGCAGAAATAGTCATCCAATCATCCACCCTTTCCTATAATTTACTTATTACTTTGCCACACCTATCCATCCATTCATCCATCTACCCATATATATAGCCATTCAATCATCCATCTATCCATACCCATCTATGCCTCAAAAATTCAACCATTGAATTTACTCATTCCTTCATCCATGCCATTTACCCATACATACAGCCATTCAATCATTCATCCATCCCTGCCCTCTACCCATACATACAGCCATTCAATCATTCATCCATCCCTGCCCTCTACCCATACATACCCATACATATCCATCCCTGCCCTCTACCCATACATACAGCCATTCAATCATTCATCCATCCCTGCCCTCTACCCATACATACAGCCATTCAATCATTCATCCATCCCAGCCATCTACCCATACATACTATCCAATCATCCTATCAAAAATCCATCCAGACAGCCATCCATCCAAGATTTATCCATACAGTTATATAATCATCCCTCCATGATCTATCCATACATACATACAGCTATCCAATCATGCCTCCATTCGAGAGCCATTGATTTACTCATCACTTTGCCTATGAAACTATCCAATGATCTATGCAGAAATACAGCCACCCAATCATCCATCCAGTCACAGTCAAGCGTCATTTTAAAGAGCCAGAAAGAAAAATGAACTCCGTGCAGAAACGATGCAGGTGGATAGGCTTTACATCTGCCTCGTGCGTCGTAAATGGATATGCAACTTCTGGGAAACGACTGGGATATATTCAAATTTTATCCAGATTAGCGTAGGTGTAGCCAAATATGGACAACATGAGCTCAGGATCAAACCATGAAACAGGCGTGCACAACCAGGTAACAAACGATCAGCATGAAAGGGGAAGCGACAGGCCAGCAAACAGAACTGAGGCACATGGCAAATAAAAAATGAGCAAATTCTTGTCAGTGTGAAGAAAGGAACCTAGGAAGATTTGTTTTCTAAATAAAGCTCAAGAGACTTTATATTAATTTCATTATGAAAGTAATAGACTGAAATTCTCTCTCAGAGACTTGTATTTCCTCAAAACATAAACATAATAATTTATGTATAATAAAAGAAGATACACAAACAAAAATAAGTGCACTGAATCATCACTGTAATGTTTACGTTTGCACAAAAGCGTGCAACAGATGAATCAAATACTTCGGCATTTTTTTTCCCAAGCCTTAACGCATCATATATCCCATATAACCACATAAGTGTGTGACATGAGGATCTCTTCTGACCTCTAAAGAAAACGCTTTGCTCATTTTTATTTATGGAGTGTTTCACAAATCCGACATTTTCGCTGCTGTTAATGATGCAAGTGACAATGGCGAGATTGATTTTGGCAGGAACAAAACTTACCCAGGTTCAAGCGAGCGCAGCCTTTGACTCCTCCATACAGTTCAGCATCGTCCTCTTCGAGCATTCATCAATTCAGCCACTCGAGCCGCTGCCTCGCCCTGACCTGCGCCGGGATACTGAGGAAAAATCAATGTCTCTTATGGAGCAAGAACTTCTACAAGAGCTGCACTTTTCAACAAAGCATCTCTCCTGACCTGAACTACTTCTGTAGGTCAAAGTTTCTCATCTCCTCCGCCTGCGAGTAACACGCTGCGAGAGGAAGAAAATAGGAGGAATTGGCTAAATGGCCCGGTGCTGTAACTCCCAGAGTGCAAGTCTAGCAGAACAGTTAGTCAGGTCAAAGCTTCTGTTGCGTTATACTGAATAACCTGGAGTACTCGTGTGCGCACATACATATAATGTGGAATTCTACCTAATATAACTATACAGTACAATAAATAGTCTTTAGTCTATTGTAGTTGGGAAAAAGTCAGCCACCTGTTTCACTGCTGCTACACATTTTCATACAGAATATTTCAATGCAATTTAATATGCATGTTTTATCTTAAGTCTTATGCTAATATATATATATATATATATATATATATATATATATATATATATATATATATATATATATATATATATATATATATTACTGTGCTTGTGCAAAAGTTTTAGGAAGGCATGAAAAATTCTGTAAACAAGAATGCTTTCAGAAGTAAATATTTTTGTCAATTTACAAAATGCAATGTGAGCGAACAAAAGAAAAAATCTACGTCAAATCAATATTTGGTGTGAGTACATTTTAAAGAACTAGAAGTAGTGGAAGTGATGTGTGTGTGTGTGTGTGTGTGTGTGTGTGTGTGTGTGTGTGTGTGTGTGTGTGTGTGTGTGTAAAAGAACAGAAAAGCTGAGAGCAGTGTGAGTCATCAAGGGGTGAAGGCACTATGGCACCCGACATGAAGGTTAGGAAGAGTTCAGAGTCTGGCTCTGTGTACAGGACACGTGTAGACCAGGTACATGTACACACATACATAGACACACAATGCCTCGCTCTTTGTCTCCCTCTCACACACACACACACACACACACACACACACACACACCTGAAGGCCACTTCACAGGCAGACTGCCAATAGAAACACATCTCCAGTGAAAGGTGCGTCTGTGCAACAGGCTCTGTTTTTGAAATTTTCCTCTAATTGGCTTTCATTTGACACATTTTATTGTGTCAGAGACAAACACTGAGCTTTATCACAGCAGTGTGAGACCCAGAGGGGCTTATGGTGTGAGGTGATGTCTGGTGTTAATGTGAGCACAAGAGAGGGGGGAAGGAGGAAAAAAAAAAGTTACTGATTTGTTCAGTCTGATCATTAACGTGAAATATTGCTGGTTTAAAAGAGGCATTGCATCATGGGTAGGGTTTAATTTGAGCAGTAAAGATTTGGAAAATCATCATTTCGACAGGGACTAACAAACTAACGTTACAACTTCTCGTGGACTGACAACACCTTTAGAGCAGAAACATAAATACTGGACAACTACTTTAGTCACTTCTCTGATTAATGGTGTGGATCCCTGTGTACTTAAAGCCAATAAGCTTAAAATTGCCACTGAATGGACTTAAGATTAATGTCATTATAGCAATTAATCCAACCTACAGCTCAGTTTACACAAGCAAAAGCCACCATTTTGTGGCAAAAATTACATTTCATAACCGTTAAATCCAATCACATTTTTACTACAACACTCATTACAGTTTACATGCAAGTAATGACTATCACGACAACAGACTGCTCCAATTCACAATGAAAATCATTACATACACCATTTATCATATCTCATACTGTATATTGAACATTGATATATAAGCAACATAAACATATACATCATGCACACGCATGACAAATTATTAAATTACACACACACACACACACACACACACACACACACACACACACACACACACACACACACACACACACACATACATTATATATATATATATATATATATATATATATTAAAACAGAACTGTAACGGCTAAATACCAAGCAAACTAGCATGTAACTCCTAATTCCAAAATATCCAACCCAAAACTCCTTAAATCAAAATTCCTTCAGCTTTATCAACAAATAACCAAAGACTTAACATTTGTTTGATTTCATCATCTGTGTTTATTATAAGCCGATTTTGTTTTTTTAACAACTCTTGTAAGAAAAGACTAAAAAAAAACCTTACAGGGGAGTTGTCCGGTATCATGCAGCACCAAACACACCAGATTCGGGGGGGTGGGGGGGGTCATCAACAGCACCATGTATAAGAGCAAAACTTGCTAAAAACACACAGTTCTCAGAGGTGAAGGGGTTAAAGGTTGGATTTTGGAGCTGCTGTGTCACCCGCGCCGTACTAGTCACCTCGTTTTCGCGCGCAACCTTTCTACGCACTAAGCGGAGCTTTGAAATGAGCCACGTTCTTTCATAATCATCTATTTTTGCATACAAGAGCTTTAATTTGATCTGATGTTCACTATTTTAATACGCAGACACAACACAGACTCACAATGAACATCACAAGTGTGTTTTATTTGGTTTGAATGAATAAATCTGTACTGTTTATTCATTCATGTTCAGATACATCCAAACATGCAGGGGAAAAAAGTAGATTTTTCCATGCTGAACATGGATCAAGCAATTTTTTTCAGTACCAACACACACTCACACTGACAAGGTGAAAGTGACTGGGTGCTTACGAAGCAATACATTTTGTTTGGTTCGCAGCTGCAGTGTTAAACAGGTCCTTGAAAGAACCGCGTGGAGGAGAATCGGAGCTGTGAACCGTCAGCGGCGTGTGTCCTGAATGCATCTGATTAAAGAGACGCCCTGAATTCCGAGACGCTTTTAAGATCCTGAGCGTGGCGTCGTGCCGTCCATTCAGGCAAGAATTCATAACAGTGCGAATTCAAACGAGCGCCGTTTTAATAAAAGCAAGAACTAAAAGCAGCGATTTGTAGAAAGCGTGGAAAGGTCAATCCAAACCCGACGTGCTCACTTTCTCCCAGTGTGTACCTTGGCAAAAAAGCCATCCACTGTTGGACAGGGGAAGGCTTTGTTGTGACCTTGTCAGGCCTTGAGGATGCTGAGATCATGTCAAAACAAGATTGTGGGTCATTTTTGAATGAAAACGATCCAGAGTCCATTAAACAGAGACACAAATAGCAGTAAATCACTTACCCTACTAACTAATAACTAATAAGTCAACTAATGGGTTGGCACCTCATACTGGGTGTATCCTGCCTTGATGCCCCAAGATGCCTGAGATAGGTACAGGCTCCCTGCGACCCAAGAGAAGATTGCATAAAGGGGTAGAAGATGAATGAAAGAATGAATTACGGAGTCATTAAGAAGTGTTGAAATGTTTGGTGCTTTTTTTTCTCAAAAATGTTTGCACAAAGTTTGAGACACACAATTGTATTAGGATGAAATAGTAGGACACTTTTCCTTCACTTGGACTAGGAACACAAAATATGTAACAGCATAATATACCCTTGTGTGTAGACAGACAGACAGACAGACAGACAGACAGGCAGATAGATAGATAGATAGATAGATAGATAGACAGATAGACAGATAGATAGATAGATAGATAGATAGATAGATAGATAGATAGATAGATAGATAGATAGATAGATAGATAGATAGATAGGTAGATAGATTAATTATTTTCCCAATGGGAAATTTACAGCTGGCAGTATACACAAACAATAAGCAATAAACACACTTTTCTTTGCTAGCAGAAAAAAAAAACTAAATAAAAAAATAATAAAAAAAACCTTTCCTGCTCTCCAGCTACTTATTATGAAGGGAATTATATATAGTGCTGCGCCTCATAGGGGTCTGCTGCGTTTATCATTATAATTAGCGAATTCTCCGTGACCTGGGACGGCACGCGGCGAGGAAATCTCCAACCAGCAGTATGAATATGCAATTATTCCTCCGTAAAGCCAAGATAAACCCTGATCACGCTCCAGTCTGTGCTTGTTTTACTGCATTCTATTAGAAAATAGGGAGAGAAAAGAAGAGAATGAGCATGTGTGTGTGTGTGTGTGTGTGTGTGTGTGTGTGTGTGTGTGTGTGTGTGTGGCTTCCATTTTTATCCCTCCATTGTTTTTTTTCAAAGGTGTAGTTTATCTAGAAATGAAAATAAGAACAGAAATAAAGAAAATGATCATATACAGCCGCCCTGGCCAGTCCATGTCTTTTATCACTTATTATTAACAGTAGACTAAGTAGTAGACTAAACTGATTTGGAACAAACAAAAAGAACAAAACTGCAATAACAAAAGAGCATAAATACAACATTCCAATTAAACAGCAAATCAGCAAGTAGGTGAAATGAATTCATTCATTCATTCATTGATCTTCTACCGCACTATCCGATCTTCCTCGGGTCACGGGGAGCCTGTGCCTATCTCAGGCGTCTATGGGCATTAAGGCAGGATACACCCTGGATGGAATGCCAACACATCGCAGGGCACACACACACATTCACACACACATTCATACACTAGGGACAATTTTCCAAGGTGCCAATCAACCTACCGTGCATGTTTTTGGACCGGGAGGAAACCGGAGAACCCGGAGAAAAATCCCCTGAGGCACGGGGAGAACATGCAAACTTTACACACACATGGCCGAGACGGGAATCGAACCCGGACCCTGGCAGCTGTGAGGCAAACGTGCTAACCACTAAGCCACCATGCCCCTCATTATATTAATATATGAAATGAAATTCAAATTGTTTTTGTCACATACACATTAGTCACAAGACACTTAAGTAAAGAGTCACGTGACCAAAAAAAAAAAGATATTATATTCGTAGTTAATATGGATAATTAAGTACATTTGAAGGCAAATAACTTTGTACTTTTACTCAAGAAAATCTCTGCTTGATCATGTTCATTTATTTCATCCACCACGGACTCTTGCTATGAATTAGAGTTGAAGATCTTGAGTGGCCTGCCATAGAAGCTCTGACCTCACCTGGATTAAACCCCTTTGGGGTGAATGTGAACTCTGACTGCGCCCCAGACCTCACTTTCATCAGTACCTGATTTTACTGACACCCTTGTAAGAATCTCAACGAAATCTAGTGAAACATATGCCCAGAAGAGGTTATTATAATTATATATTATAGGACAAAATACAAAATGGGACGTTCAAACATATGCTCAGGTTTCCACAAACTTGTGTCCCCTTTTTGCTCAGGGGCAACATAAAATGTCTTACAATGTAAATGCTTACATAGCAAGCATAGACATATAAAAGGCATTAATGGTAATGTATCACAGCATATAATGCGCCACCTGGTGGAATGTCAGGCATTTACAGGACAAGGTCAAATGAATGCAGTCTCAATTATTATATGATTTGATTTGGAAAATGCTGAAACTTTAATCTTCGGCAGGCCGGAATAAAAGGACCAAGGTCTAACCATAGTTTGCCCACCTCTGATATGGTGACTATACCTCATATCAAGGACAAGAAAACAACTTTCATTTTTGAGATTCAGGATTCATTAGTGTGTCTGAGTGTGCAGATGATTTTCCGACATTTTTTAAAATTATTATATTTATATTTTGTCATCTGTAAACCAGTGAGCTACAGATGTTAACATCTGGACTGTCCAGGAATGGTGTCTAATTTGGGACACCTCTGAGAATCCCATTAGTTCAGTTTTCCTCAGCAATATTATTTTGGGCATTACATTGCAACAAATGAAACTCCGCCCACCTGCCATATCGAATTGGCTGATGCTTAGCCAATACGTACCGCCAAAGATGATACCCACGGGGTCATTCTTTAGGTTCCATTCTTTAGATGCCTAAATTGACAGAACAAAATATAGATAAGACAGATTAGATTGTACAAGACAGCATGCATATTAGGCAAACAGTCTTTTTTCAAGTCAATTATATTGACATTTACGACATTTGGCAGACGCCCTTATACAGAGCGCTGCTGAGGGCCTTGCTCAAAGGGCCCACTGGTACCTTGGTGGAGCTCAATACATCAACCACTGAGTTAAGACCTCAATCATAGTTGATTAGATTAGCGTCTTGCTATTTTACTATAGTAGTGAAAATTGCCATGTTTAGGACAAGAGTTTGAGTGCTTTCTTTTATGCAGTTCATGTAGAATAAACTTTAATTCGTTTTCGCATTATTTTCTTATTCTGTTATACACACAAATAAAATTTCGGATTTTCGAACTATGCACTCGAACCTCTTTCACTTCGTATTAGCTCGAGCGCAAAGACAAAACAAACTCGAAGTGTCACCGACATGAGAGACAGCAGCACCAGCCACAACATGCTGTAGATGAACCCGCAAGCAAGACAAAGTGACATGCAAACGCAAACATCCGGGCTAATTAAAGCCCAGTCTCCACACAAACACACAAACACACACACACACACACACGCACATACACACTCCCAACCATCTGATGTGTCATCACAGTTGAGGGAAAACACATATACACACACACATTGTCCTCAGCAGGAGATGCTCAGTGGCTTCAGGGTAGAAAAGTTTCAGGAGGAGGAGAAAAGCTGCGAGCCGAAGACGCCCCCTGTACCACCTGCAACACGCAGCCGCAATAAATCATCACGTTCACTGACAACAAAAGCTTCGCCGTCGTAGAGAAATCCCAGCTTTGGTCCCCTCCCTCCTCTCCATCTGCTTCTGCATTGTCATCTGCTACTAATTAGTCAAAGCAGGTACAAGAAAAAGTGTGGAGAGAAAGAAGACAGACAATAGAGAGGCGAAATGAGAAAGCTGTTGGAAAAAAAAACAAGTCAGACGAAAAAACAATGAAAGAGAAAACGAGCGAAAACTAATACATTATAGCTGTTCCTGTGAAACTCTCAAGTCAACACTGACACCTCAGCTGGAAAACTTTTTCCTTCAGTTTCTTTATACAGGGTTGAGAAAACACCCGCTAATTTTGGATAAATTAGCGAATTTCATAACATGGACGGATGTCATTATATAACATCACGTCATTAATTTATATATGAATTATTAAATAGTCATTTAATTGAGCTGTTCTGAACCAGGAGAAACTTTTCCAGCTGAAGCCGCAGAGTTGAACTTGAGACTTTTTACAGGAACAGCTATAATGTATTCGTTTTGTAATGCACTATAAGTCTTCATATTTACATATTTACATTTAATATGCAAAAAGCATGTAATATATTTGATGATAGAATGGACCGTTATAGAATTGCATATGGGGAGGTTTTTGTATAACATTTAATGAGCGCTTTAAATTTGTAACACATTTATTGTGTTGTGAATATTTTGTTTTTATACTGTTTTTTTTTGTTTTTTTTTTTATCAAAATGAAATTATGATAATACATAAATAAATATAAAAAAATATATTCTATAATAATTCACAGGATTATTTTTTATTTACATGGATAAATAAAATATTAATATATTTAAAAAATATTTGGAATAATGAAACAATACAAATACAGGGCAGATTTTTGGTTGCCTTTGCCTAATTTCTATGATAGCGGCCTCTTAAATGAAGGGGGTCATATTTAAAGAGGTGTGGTATATGTGGCTTAGTCCTACAGAAGGAGGTGTGGCCACTTTGTTTCACTCCTGATTAAGGAGGTGTGGCCTCTGCGCCGCAGTCAAAATGAAAGAGGCGTGTCTCAGTTCTAATGAATTAGACACAGGCGACTGTGCTACAATCCTAGTGAAGGAGGTGTGACATCTGTACCTCACTGCTAATGAAAAAGGTGTGGAGACCTTGTGGCACAATCCTAGTGAAAGATCAAGGAGAGCTACAATCCTAGTGAAGGAGGCGTGGGCTCTGTAACGGAGGTGTGGCCACTGTGTCACAAGCATAGTGAAGGAACATGGCCTCTGTAAAGGAGGCTTGGCCACTTTGGCACAATCCTAGTGTTGGAGGCATGACCCCTGTAAAGGAGGAATAGCCACTGTGTTACAATCCTAGTGAAGGAGGCATGGCCTCTGTAAAGGAGGCATGGCCTCTGTGCCATAATCACAGTGAAGGAGGCATGGCCTCTGTACCTAATTTCTAAAGCAAACGGTGTGAGCCATATGTCACAATCTTAGTGAAGGTAGCCTCTGTGCTTCAGTCCTAATGAAAGAGGCATGGCCACTGCACCACAATTATAGCGTGAGAGACGTGGCTGCTGTGCCATGATCTTAGTAAGGGAGGCGTGGTCACTGTGTCTTCTAATTAAATAAGGTGTGGCCTTGATGTGAAAGTGCTGTAGGTGACGATTCTGTGTCCGTTAGTTGACACAGTGTTAGTGGCCCCGAAAGTCGAACACATTTTCCTCATATCTCGTATCAGAGTGCTTCTTCACTACAGCAGTCAGATTTAAACAGTCAGTGTTAAAACAGAGGGAAACACTTTGCTGCATGATTAATAATTGAATGAATTGTGCGCCGCTTTCTTTTCTCCCTGTTACGCGTGTAACACGTTTAGTACGTGCCTCGGGGCAGAGTTGAATTATTTGCGTGTGCAGAAAATATTTACATTCCACCTCTGTTTTCCAGCTGATTTTAAGCACTGTGTGTGAGTGTGAGTGTGTGAGTCAGCCTGTGAGTGAGTGAGTGAGTGAGTGAGTGTGTGCTGTGTCTGTGACAGTAACGTGTCATGGCAGTAAATCAGAGTTGCACGCATTCAGATTCTTTAAATAGCTGCGCGAATAAACCCAGACTTCCCCTAGACATGATCTTCGCATCTCATCAGGACGTCCTAAGTGTGTGTGTGTGTGTGTGTGTGTGTGTGTGTGTGTGTGTGTGTGTGTACATGTGAGAGATGGTATTGTTAGGAAATAAAATGCTTGAAGGAAAGGACGCCATCTGAGAGGCAGAGTAAATTAATTTCTGGTGCGATATGACGAATTCGAACCAAAAAAAGAAAAAAAAGGAAAAAAACGAAGGAAAACAAAAGCTGGAAGTAGGCCGAGCTGTCGGATTCTTCCATGCAAATCAATGAGGTGTACCATTTATCTCCGAGGTGAACCTGCAGCTCAAGTCCCTCGATTCATTTCTGATTCCTCTTCTACCTTTCTGGGTCTGATGTAAGTGTGAGGAAACACCTTTTCTTAAGCCTTCTCGGACAGATGACCTTTGTCTTGCACGTCTCGCTTGGAAAATGGGTCGGAAGAAACGCATGTTGTTTAGGACAAAATAAAATAGCATCGACGAACACAAACACGCTTCTAAAAAGTTGCTGGTTGGGGATGGATTTTGCCGCAGGCGAAAGGGTGCAAACGTACTGGAAATTATAGATTAATGCTGCAGCACTAATCTTTTTTTTGTAAAAAAAAAATAAATAAATAAACATGATAAAAAGAGAAAATATTCATTCATTCATTCATTTTCTACCACTCGGGTCACGGGGATCACGGGGAGCGTGTGCCTATCTCAGTGCCTATCTATGGCATTAAGGCAGGATACACCCTGGATGAAATGCCAACCCATCGCAGAGCACACACACACATTCACACACTAGGGACAATTTTCCAAGGTGCCAATCAACCTACCTAACCCAGAGAGAAAAACCCCTGAGGCACGGGGGAGAACATGGAAACTCCACCCACACACACATTGGCCGAGACGGGAATCGAACCTGGACCCTGGAGGTGTGAGGCGAATGTGCAAAATATTGAATTTTCGAAAACAAAATATCATTGAAACATTAAACTTAAAGCTATGTTCTTGTTGTTGTTGAAAGCTAAGCAAACAAAGGAAAATTTCACGTTTATAGAAAAAAAGATAATCCTTGGCGAAGATTTTTTTATATAAATTTTTTTTTACATACTTTATTGATCTCATGAAGGAAATTCTTTTCTTCATATATCCCAGGAAACTGGGATAACTGGGTTCAGAGCGCAGCCATGATACGGCGCCCCTGGAGCACAGAGGGTTAAGGACCCATGGGTTTCAACTTGGTGATACCAGGGCTCGAACCCCAACCTTCCGATCAATATCTAGTGCCTGAGCTACACCCCCTCCCCAAGATTAACATCTTTTCCCAGTCTCAGGGTGTTTTATTGCTCTTAAACCACAGAGAAACTTTCTGCATCTGTTCACACCTTTCACCATTATTCCAAAATGACGAGATAAAAAAAACTAAGAATAATGAGCACATGCTTACTTGATTATACACAACGTCAACACAATGAATCGCAAATCACTCGTGCCAAGCTCACTTCTAAGAAGTGCAATTGTGAAGTAGCTCGCAAAGGGGTAGCTCAGTGGTCTAAGGTGCTGGGTTATTGATCGGAAGATCCGTTTTCAAGTCCCGGTATTGCCAAGCTGCCGCCCTTGGGTCCTTGAGCAGGACCCTTAACCCTCTGTGCTCTAGAGACACCGTATCATAGCTGACGTTGCGCTCTGACCCCAGCTACCAACAACCAGCTGGGATATGTGAAGAAAAGAATTTCACTCTTCTGTAATGTATATGTGACAAATAAAGGCTATTCTATTCTTCTATAAAAGCCCGAGCACAAGCGCTTTGTCTCCGTGATGACCGCAAACACCTCCGAGCTCTCGGCTCCGGCTGGATCCCCCCCAAAGCTCGCAGATGAATCGTGTGATGCTCTCTATCCTGTCCGACACGCTGGCGCTGCCATGAAAACGTTCCCAGGGACGGAGAACGCGGCCAGCTGAGTCGAGTGGCCACCCCGAGGCTGGTGTGTTATCATGTGCTGTCACATTGGCTCCTCCCCTGGCACGCCAAGGATCTCCGGAGATCCAGGGCTCCATGCTGTCGCTGGCTAAGCTTACAAAGGGTTTCGGTCAATAAAGGCTATAGTGATTAAAAAGGGTGGGGGGGGTCGTCCAGAGATAACAGACTCACTCAAAAAGTTATTCCTGCGGCCTTTATGTTCGAACTGTGCTTTCTGTGCTTTCCTCAGCAAATCTACAACTTTCCTGGAGAGTCTAATCCCAGGGAATTCAAAGTCCATCAGCCATCTGTAGCCGGGGGTCACCAATCTTATTGAAAGTGAGACCTACTTCATGGAGTCATACATGGAGACTACTGCTCTGACACACACCTCCGAAATAACAAATTTTCCTTTGATTAGATATCATTATTAATGATGAATGATGCTGGTTTATCTCTGTGAAGATCATGTTAATGATTTCATTCATTCATTCTACCGCTTCTACCGCTTTATCCGATCTTCCCTCGGGTCACGGGGAGCCTGTGCCTATCTCCGGCGTCTATGGGCATTAAGGCAGGATACACCCTGGATGGAATGCCAACCCATCGCAGGGCACAAACACTCTCACATTGACACACACATTCATTCACTAGGGACAATTTTCCAAGGTTCCAATCAACCTACCGTGCATATTTCTGGACCGGGAGGAAAACGGAGAACCCGGAGAAAAACCCCTGAGGCACGGGGAGAACATGCAAACTCCACACACACATGGCCGAGATGGGAATCGAACCCGGACCCTGGCAGTGTGAGGCGAATGTGCTAACCACTAAGCCACCATGCCTATGTTAATGATTTCTCACAATAATAATCAACAATGACTTAGCAAAATGTTAAATATTAGATGCATCTCACTGATGATATTTTTAAAACAGGCCTGCAGGACGACTGGTGTGGTCCTTGGGGGTGACCTGGTGCCCACAGTCACCACCTGGTCTGTAGTGTTCATTTAGTTTATGACTTTTTGCTCCATAACTCTGCGTTTCTCTGCACTGTAATTCCCGCCTGACTTGCTTCGGTTTTTATTTGCATTTGGTGTTAGACTAATCACGTCACCAGTCGCCTTTATTGGTTGGGGGTTTTTGCCGCTCGCCGTAACAGAAGTCACGCCGAGGGAAAAGACTCTTCTGACGGAATTTCATCAGAGGGGAAAAAATAAATAAATATCACAATCTGGCAGTAAACATGTGTCAAACCAGCGATCAAAGATTACGGCATTGGATTATAGGAATCTTTCAGGATTTCCGAACGAATCTCCGTCGACTAAATCATGGGACCAAAAAGTGTGCACCTGGCTTACGAAAGAATGAAACGATGCGGGACAATCATGTGGTGTAAAGTATTTAAGGAAATGTTTTTCGTTCCTGTAATTAGGTCATTCTTTGGCTTTTGCTCTCTACTCAACTAGATTTAGGATACAATATTTGCACTCCACTTTATTTTAAATGATTATAAGAGTTAGCCGATATATTTGGCACTGCGACTTTTTCACCTCTAGCTGCAGAAAAGGCTCTATATTGCCATCTAATGGGGTGATGAAGGTACTAGATGTGATTTGACTTTTCTTTGCACCAAATGAAGTCTCCATGTGAAAGATGAATTGCTAAGTGCTTCAATCTTTGCATAAATAGAGGGCCCAACAGTAACAAAACTGAAGGTTTTTGGCTAACATTAACTGGTGTTGGTGACTAGTGCATCTTTGTGCCTGTGTTCAATATGAGTCAAATACTCAAATACTGTTCAAGTCAGATACACGAGGACTTTTACTCAAGTTATATTGGAATCGTTTTTTGCAGTATGGTATCCAGGCTTTTAGTCAGGTACGCACCTAATATTGGGACTTCCACTTTCAACTACTCTTATCCGCACAACATTTCACAAACGTTCACTGGTTGCTTTACACTGGACACTTTACACCAGTCACTTTACACTGGACACTTTACACCGGACACTTTACACCGGACACATTACACCGGACACTTTACATCCGGACACTTTACACCGGTCACTTTACAATCACGGACACTTTACAATGGACACTTTACACACGGTCACTTTACACTGGACATACACTGGAGTCACTTTACACACACTTGGACACTTTACACTTTACACTGGACACACACTTTACACGGGTCACTTTACAACGGACACTTTACACTGGACACTTTGCAATAGTTACTTTAAATTGGACACTTTACACCAGACACTTTACACCGGACACTTTACTTCGGACACTTTACACTGGACACTTTACACTGGTCACTTTACAATGGACACTTTACACTGGACATTTTACACTGGACACTTTACACTGGTACACTTTACACTGATACTTTACACTACACCGGACACTTTACATCTGTCACTTTACACTGGTCATTTTACACTGGACATTTTACACTTTAGACACTTTACAATGGTCACTTTACAATGGACACTTTACAACTGTACACTTTACACTGGTCATTTTACACTGGACACTTTGCAACGGTTACTTTACACTGGACACTTTACATGGGACACTTTACACTGTATACACTCATTTTTATATTCTTTATAAAGATGTCATTTCAATTCTATTTTTATTTTTTTATTCTACTTTATCATTTTTATTTACACTTATTTATAATGTCTGCACTACTTTCTTTTTCTTTACTTGCCGTTATGTTTACATGCTGGTCAGTCGTGTAAAGCATTCCACTGCATGTCCAACTAGGTATGTGTGTGTATGTGACAAATGAAATTTGAATTTGAATTAGATTTTTTCAGGTAATCTTTACAGCTCGGAACCGATCACATATCTGAAAGTTATGTCTGAAAGCACAGTATATTCATTCCTTTTCCATTCCTCCATCTAATCTGGACGCTCGGTGTAGCTTCAGTCGTCAGAAAATGGATTTGCTGTTGCTGATGCCTAGTCCATTCATGGTGGTTAAGAATGGTGATACGTGGCATTTACTCTAAACTTAAAATGTTCAAACCCCCAACGTTGAGTTTAGATAGAGTCTAGATATAGACTTCTGTATAAAGAAAGTTGTGTGAAAGTCGCAGGATAGGTTTTAATACTCACCAGTAAGTCACGCTACATTCAAAATCGCACTCTTCCCCCATTCTAATCCTTGATGTGAGCATTCTAATGTTTAACTCAAGCGCTTGACCTCCATCTGCTTGGTTTTTTGAGATTATCCTGCTGGAGTGCTCAGAAACAACCTCCTCCTTCACTTGCAAAAAAAAAGAAGAAGAAGAAATGTCGAAGTTTTAGCGCTGCGTGCGATAATCAGTGCCGTGTAGGAACTTTCCTGCTCACTGTTGACATAAACGTGGCCGAATTTTACAAGTATGAATTAGACAAGAAGACAAGAGGAATTACAAGCGCGGCCTGGCGTCTGTTTATCTTCAGCTTCGCATCGCGGAACTGAGACGGTCTCTAAGTGGTCCCCTGGGAGATTTTGACATTCGCTATCGGTTTTTTTTTTTTTTTTTTTTTTTTTTTTTTTTTACTCTCCCTGATGCTACGGCCAACCGTGTTGAAAAGAAGCTTCCTTGGTTTATCGTTCAGGCTGTTTGTCGCATCATCCAATTAAATTGCCCACTCACACAGAATGTATTTACACGAACCCAATCGAGACGCCAATCAAACGTTCAGGTCAGCTGTGTGGAGCTTTTATTGTAATGTATGTGAAAGAAATCCTGTCTCTGTGCTACTGTGATAGTTTTATTTTTGCCATATCAGTGTTCAGATACGGTACCAGCTGTATGGTTTTGTTTAACTGAATAGGTTTTCTATGCTTTATTGCGATAATACATTACCATAATTGTTGGGTTAAAAAGCATATAAATATAGGGAGTCCCCGCCTTTTGATGAAAATGCGATCTGATTGGCCGCATCATGGCTAGCACACCCAGGAGTCTTAAAGAATAGTGATTAGTATGGGGTATTAGACTGTAATGTAAAAGTAAAACCCTACAGTACATGCACTTTGTTGCCAAAAGTTTGCGGACACCTGGTCATAATTTGTAAATAATCTTCCTATTTTCTCATGTTTTTATATTTGTAATATTTTTTTGCCTATGTTCTTGGTTATATTTGTGTACTGTCGTTGGGGTGCATCCACAGTTTCATTGTACCTTGTTGTGCAATTACAATATTAGAAATTTCTATTCTATTCTCTAATTTGATATTTTGAGTATCGGCATTCCCCATTTAGTCTCAGTTTGCTCTTATAATTGCCTCCACACTTCCGGAAAGATGTTCCACTAGATTTTGGAGAGTCGCTTTGTGGACATTTGTGGACATCAGCTACAAAGAGACTAGCTTTCTATAGCAGGTTGCACAGGATCTTCCTCTCTAACCTGTGTAAAGCATATCTTCACTGGCGCATTGCTGTACTGGGACAGGTTTAAATGGACGGCAACAAAACAGAGATAGAGACACAAAACAAATAAACGATATGATCTTTAACAAAAACAGAACACTGGTGAGACCAATGCATCTCACAAAGTGCCCGATGTGTACATTCTGGCAGCGTCTCAATGGACGAAACTATAAATATATTGTACTATTTTCTTGTGCCGGAAAAAAAAGCGCAAGCCGGACCATCGCGACTCCTTGTACTAGAACACTTATGCAGAAGAAACAGAAAGAAGGTAGCTTTTCTCAAGTGTAGTATTTTTCTCTCACTCTCAATCGACTTCTTTCTCTTCTCTCTGTATTATAGGATCATCATCATTGCTCATGTTGCCCTTTTGTCTCACTTCCTCTCCAATTATACAATCTGATGGTCTTATTTACTGTAAAAATGCAACAACAGTTTTTCATTGTCATTTCATCTTTGTACAAATGTGTGTGTGAGAGAGAGAGAGAGAGAGAGAGAGAGAGAAAGTCTCTAAGTCCGAAAGCTTATAATAGTCCTGTCTGTTATATACAGTGTATTATATAACACTGTAAACCCCCAACCCCCACCCCCCCATATAAGCACTGAGAGCCGAGTCTGATATCTTTACAGCTTTTCCGTGTCTCTGGAAGTCTCCAGCTAGGACGAAGCAGCACCTTCAACCCACAAACAAACATCGATCATTGAGCAGAGAGGCGTGTAAGACAGGCAGAGGTTCATGGTCGGGGCACGACGCCCCCCTGGAGACCGCAGCACCCCTCGGGATAGCACGAAGACATCCATGGTGTACAGTTAAGAGGTCGTGGAGCTCTGCGGCTCAACGATGGCTCTGAGGATAGATTGCATACTGGAGGGGGTGTGTGTGAAGGGGGGTGGGGGTGAATAAAGGAGAGTGCATAGGAAGGATGGGGTAAAGGGTGGCAGGAGGAGAGACGATTGAAAGAAAAAAGGTTGAACGTTTGTGAGAAGTCCTACAAAGTGCAATCGTTATAAATCAATAGTTGCCAAAAGAAAAGGTGGCGGAGCCAGGCGACCGTTACTATTACGATTGGTTTGTTTCTAATTGTTTCTTCCTACTCAGTGCCTGAGGTGCAGTGATCTTTGTGAAACTGTCTGCCTGACTTTATGCTAGTGAACTCTCGATGCTGATTGGTCAGAAAGGAGTTCGAACCTTTTCTAAAAGCAGCTACATTTGAATTCATTTCCATCTGAAAACACACCTTTTAACATTCATTCATTCATTCATTCATCTTCTACCGCTTTATCCGATCTTCCCTCGGGTCACGGGGAACCTGTGCCTATCTCAGGTGTCTATGGGCATTAAGGCAGGATACACCCTGGATGGAATGCCAACCCATCACAGGGCACACACACACACATTCACACACATTCATACACTAGGGACAATTTTTCCAAGGTGCCAATCAAACTACTGTGCATGTTTTTGGACCGGGAGGAAACCGGAGAACCCGGAAAAAAACCTCCTTGAGGCACGGGGAGAACATGCAAACTCCACACACACATGACCGAGACGGGAATCGAACCCGGATCCTGGAATTGGTGTGAGGCGAATGTGCTAACCACTACGCCACCGTGCCTCACCCTTTTAACAGTACAAGCTTAAAAAAATAAAAATTTGATAAAAAAAAGATATTATTTAGTGAGCGGCTTATGTATTTCTATTGGAATATTGATAAATATCCAAAGTACTGATTTATAATGGTCAGAATTAGCATTCATGTCACAAGACTCTTTGTTTAATCAGCAAAGTTTTTGTGAAATGTTACTCTAAGCTCAACAAATTATTAATTAAATTAAATTGTGCAAATAAAGCTACGGGGAGCACGGTGGTCTTAGAAAGCACATTCGCCTAACACCTCCAGGATCGGGGTTCGATTACCCGCTCGGCCATGTGTGTGTGGTGTTGCATGTTCTCCCCGTGCCTCAGGGGATTTTTCTCCGGGTTCTCCGGTTTCCCCCCCCCGGTCCAAAAACATGCACGGTAGGTTGAATGGCACCTTGGAAAATTGTCCCTAGTGTATGAATGTGTGTGGGATTGTGAGTGTGTGTGTGCCTTGCGATGGGTTGGCATTCTATCCAGGGTGTATCCTGCCTTAATGCCCATAGACGCCTGAGATAGGCACAGACTCCCCAGGGGACCCGAGGGAAGATCGGAAATATGGCGGTAGAAGATGAATGAATGAATGAATGAATGAATGAATAAATCTAGGGGTGTTGTGTCAAGTTCGAGTTTCTTCCACCACTCAACCCTATCGAAATGTTCTAATAGCTGTTGAATCGATGTTTAATGGTGATAAGTAGATACTGCCATGCGACAATTAAGCCGAGTTTGAACACTGATTGCTCTACACTGATTGGTGGTTTGCCGTGCGCTTGACCAGTTTGTATCCACTTTTATCAGTCGTTCCTTTTTATTGTTAAAACCGATTTTTCCAAATGGAAATGCTTCAGAGACATGAAAAAGCTACTTAACTACAGTAACAAATTACATTTACATTACATTCACTTTTCCCTCCTGCTGGGAAAATTGACATACCTTGAGGGTTAAGTTCCATTTCATTCTTTTACATTCTCTGGAGCTGCTTAGGAACAATGTATCGTGTAAAGTGCTATAGAAATCGAATTGAATTATGGAAAACGGTGATCTCACTTGTCTTTCAGATGTTCCACGATGTTAAAATGCAAATACAAATGAATAAAAAAATGGATGACTTTAATAGCACATATGTTAAATTACTGTAGTGTAAAAGAAATAAAACATGTCTTGTATGAATAACAATATCTGTGCTCTGATAGGCTTAAGAGATTTGGTTTGAATCTATTACTTAAGCAGTTTTTTTTCAAGGATCTGTATTTTGCTTAAGTATTTCCATTTGAGGAAATCATTCCTTCCGACGCTGAACCCAACCCAACGCTCCTGGACACGCCGTCCTGAGCTGAACCTGTTTGTGCGTGTGTGTGTGTGTCTGCTGGGACTTTAGGACACTTCGGCTGACCTGCAACACCACCAAATCTCAATGTCTTAGTGCAGCGTGGGTGGGATTACAATAAGGCACAAGAATGAACTCGGGGTGGATTGTAAGAGAGTGGGCACGGGTCAGAATCGAGACACTTGTAGAGGCGGGATCTAGCGTAAGGAAAACAAAGAACAAGCAGGATATGCTGGTTATACAGACCAAAGTAAACTGGAGTAAAAAGCAGGCTTCCAGCCGAGGGCAGCGATAACCAAAATCCAGGCAACACGTTAGTGATGGGAAGATCGGATCGTTTCGGTGTGTTGGTTCGTTGAAATCTCATTCGTTAAAAAATGAACAAATCTTTCATTGTCTCATTTAGTACTTTTGACAAGAAATCAAATGTTACACTTGCACATTGTCTGCAAATTTGAATGCAGTTCCGATAATGCTGCATTGTCAAATTTCCACAGAATGTTATTGTAACAATAATGCATTAAAAAAAAAACTATGAAACTGTAAACATAAAACATGATTGTAGAACTCGGACCAGACGACTCATTGGATGAACTGATTCATTCTGTTTCCTGTGTAATGCACTGCAGAGTGTCTATAGACCTACTTCATGGATACCAGTGTTGGGGAGTAACTAGTTCATGTAACCGTGTTATGTAATTCATTCATCTTTTACTGCTATATCCGATCTTCCCTCGGGTTATGGGGAGCCTGTGCCTATCTCAGGCGTCTATGGGCATTAAGGCAGGATACACCCTGGATGGAATGCCAACCCATCGCAGGGCACACACACACACACACACACACATTCATACACTAGAGACAATTTTCCAAGGTGCCAATCAACCTACTGTGCATGTTTTTGGACCGGGAGGAAACCGGAGAACCCGGAGAAAAAAACCCCCTGAGGCACGGGGAGAACATGCAAACTCCACACACACATGGCCGAGATGGGAATCGATCCCCCGACTCTGGAGGTGTGAGGCGAAGGTGCTAACCACTAAGCCACCGTGCTCCTGTTATGTAATTTAATTATCAATTAAAAGTAAACAGTAATTCGTTACAGTTGCTGAGAAAAAAAACATGTAATTAAATTTACAGCATTTGGTAGACGCCCTTATCCAGGACAACTTACAAGTGAGCAATTGAGGGTTAAGGGGCTTGCTCAAGGGCCCACTAGTGGCAGGTTGATGGTGGTGGGGTTTGAACGCGTGATCTTCTGGTCCAGAGTCCAACACCTTAACCACTGAGCTACCACCTCCGTAAATTACAGTTACTATTGCAAATGTTACCCACCCCCCCTCCTTGGTTAACAATTTGCCCCTATCTGTACAATTTTTTTAAACAACTTGGGATGTTATTTTCATCAAGTGCCACCTAGTGGACAAATGAAAGTAATCAAAAAGCAATCATTACATTTTATAAATTAATTGAAACGTTATACTACTTATTACATTTTGAATAGGGTAATCTATTACATTTCCAAAGTAACCTTCCCAACACTGAATGATACTGAATCATACAAAGGGCTACCAGTATGACACACTCCTCTAAATTAACAAAATTGCCTTTCGTTATACATTATTATTAACGATTAATGGCATTTATTTATCTATGTGAAGACACTGATTATGTTAATGATTATCCACAATAATTATCAACAATCACAACATTTTACATTTTAAACCCATCTAACTGATTAGTTGTGCTATTTTTAGAACATGTATTTTTAGTCATGTGATCCTCGGGGGCGACCTCATACTTTGTGGATTAAGTTCCATTTCATTATATTACATTCTCTGGAGCTGCTTAGAAACAATAGTAATATAGAAATCACATTGAATTAAGAAAAATGGGACTTGTCCTTAATAAAAATGTACGACTTATTGCTCTTTAATAACACAAATGTTAAATTACTGTAGTGTAGAAGAAAAAACATTTCTGATATGAATCAGTAACAATATCAGTACTCAATATAAGTGATTTATTTGCATCCGTGCAGTATCATTGGTTTAGAATTTAAAGTTGTGGGTTTGAATCTATTACTAGTAGTTTTTTCACATATCTGTATTTTGCTGAATCCTGTATTTTGACCTGATGCCCGCATGCACCTGTGTTGGTGAGCCCTGGTCTATAAGACAAAAGAACAAATGACTCATACTGTACCTGTAGAAAATGAACCAGACCACTCATTCTTCCGAGTCACATTAAAAGACTTGAATTAATGAATCGTTCATTGCACAAACGGTCACTTTACACTGGACAATATCAGTGTTACACTGGGCAAACACTTGCCAAACCATGTCAAACAAGGACATATATGGTACATATTGCACATTTACATTTACATTAACTCTAACACTGCCATATCTACCACACCCCATCCTTTATCCATCATATTTTTTAATTTTTTAACTTTAATTCTTACTTCATTCATATTTCTTTTACACACACTATTTTTACTTTCTTTTCTTTTCTTTTTCTTCTTTTTTTAAATGATAACAAATGTCTTTTTCCTTAATGTTTACATCTTGGACGGTCGTAAGAAGCATTTCACTGCATGTCGTACTTTGTATGTATGTGTATGTGACTAATAAAATTTGAATTTTCTTTTTTTTGAATGGACTAATTAGAAGATTTAATGATTTAATTTAATTAATGAGGGACAACGTGGCTTAGTGGTTAGCACGTTCACCTCACACAGCCAGGGTCGTGGTTCGATTCCCATCTCGGCCATGTGTGTGTGGAGTTTGCATGTTCTCCCCGTGCCTCAGGGGGTTTTTCTCCGGGTTCTCTGGTTTCCTCCCGGTCCAAAAACATGCACGGTAGGTTGATTGGAACCTTGGAAAATTGTCCCTAGTGTATGTGTGAATGTGTGTGAGTGTGTGTGTGTGTGTGTGTGTGTGTGTGTGTGTGTGTGTGTGTGTGTGTGTGTGTGGATGTGTGAGTGTGTGTCCTGCGATGGGTTGGCATTCCATTCCCTCCAGGGTTTATCCTGCCTTAATGCCCATAGACGCCTGAGACCCGAGGGAAGATCGGATAATGCGGTAGAAGATAAATCAATGAATGAATGATTTAATTTAATGACTGATTTAATTCCAAAGAAAAACAAGAAATCATCCATGTGCTGTTGAAACGGCCCATTTTTTTTCCTTCCACTTTTTCCTTGCATAGGAAACTGGCTCTCCTTTTTTCTATGTTTGTACAAGATTCGGTTTTGTCCCAAAACACACACACACACTCACACACACATATACACCCGTATGCACATCATTTTCCCTGTACCACTAGAACACAATGTGTCAAACAGCAGATGCTTGCGAGCCTAAAATACCCGCGCTGATATTCCCTGGACAGCGGCGGCATCCTGCAGTATCCAGACCTCCGTAACGAGACTTTGAGCTGCGGCGTGGCCCGAAAAGTCCCTTGCGATCCCGGAGCTCGATGCGCGATACACTGCAGCTCAGATAGATTTATCACAGCTCAGAAAGCACACACCCAACCCCACCCCACCCCCACCAAACACACACACACACACACACCGAAAGGTCCAGATCAGCCAGAGAGTGGGTTCTGAAGAGCGCTGACGCAGCACGGCCCATCCTGCCTAGGGAGAAACACTCCACCACACTCCACTGAGAGAATCCTGAGAGAGAGAGAGAGAGAGAGAGCACCTCTGCTCCATCTTGTCAGCAAACCAAAAGCAGATCAATCAAAGTCAGGCCCCGGCAGTGTGCAAGGTCAAAACCGGCTCGAGTAAATGAAAGCTCTATTAGACTTAAGCGCCGCTGTCTTTCACACAACAGCGGTGAGTAATTAATTAACGGCGCCGAGGAAAATTCACGTGAAAGGAAAAACTGTTTGAAAGTGGAATTTTTTTATTATAACGCAGTATTGGACACACGTTACGGTTCTTCAAAAACACTTCTATCCTTTCTTCGGATTTAAAAGTGTATTCTTATAATCATATCATTTCAAAGATACATAAAAAAAACAACCAAAAGAAACAAACAAAAAAAAAACAACGATTGTTTTCAGTGTTGTCATGCAGTGGATCTCATTTCAGTCTTTGTTTCTTTTTTTTTTTTCAAATAAAGTGGGAATGGAAGACATCTCCCTGTTTGCAGTGGTCTTTCTGGAAAAAAAGAAAATCATATTTGAAAAGACACTGTTTTACCCTGTGATCTTTTCTAGTCGAACGTGGAGTAGACCCGGATACGACAGGTCGGGTTTTAAAAAAATTAAACACAATTGAACCATTTCTACTGCTTTCAATGAATCATTGTTTGGAAGCTGGGGTCAGAACACAGGGTTAGCCATGATAAAGAGCCCCTGGAGAACAGAGAGCTACAGGCCTTGCTCAAGTTTGGCGATGCCATGGCTCAAACCCCCAACCTTCCGATCAGTAGCCCAGCGCCTTAGATCATTGAGCTACACCCTTCCACATAATCCAGTGGATCTCAAATAGTGGTATGATGCCGGTGTGACCCATGGAATATGCTGTTTTGCCGTAGAGTAAAGCACAATTGCACATCCACTAAAGTAGGTGGCAGTGGTGCTCTCATTGCCGGAGTATGTGCAGGGAGTGATTATGGTGGGAGACGCAGAAAGACCGGTGTTTGCTGCACCTTAAAATGTTGGCAGCGAACTGCATGAAGCCAAATAAATTAAGGCGCCACATAAAGACAGCACGCCCAAATCACACTGATAAACCTCTTGAGGTTTTATCAGTGACGGATATTGCCAAGGCGTAATTTCTTCCTAGGGGCAGCGTAATCTTCCTGGACAAAAGTATATGGAGACCTGATTTCTTCGCACAAAACTGTATGAGGAACACAAAACACAAAACGTCTTCTAACATGATAATACCCCTGTTCACACAGCCAGGTCCATGAAGATCTGCTGCACATTGCTGGGTGTAGAAGAACTCCTGCTATAGAGCTCTAAACCCATGTGAAAGGATTTGGGATGAATGTGAAATTCACCCCAGACCTCCTAACACACGTGGTTTAAGGAATGAGCACAAATCTCCATAAAACTCGAGCCATATCTTCCACCAAAGAGTGGAGATCATAATACAGTGTTAAAAGTCTAAATCATAGGCTTTAAAACAGTCATAAATTCCCTTAAGTAATTTGAAACATATTTCTGATGTTAATGTAACGCTGTGTTTAATGCTCTATGAATTGCTCATTCAGAACTTTTTTGTGTTTTCCGTGATCTAATTTGCTGTATTACAGCTAGAAATGAGACCAACATGCATCAGCTTTGTGTTATTGCTTTCTGCAAGTCTCTCCTTTTTTATTTTCCAGCTTCGGGGAAGTGTAAGTTCAACGATACCTGTCTTGAATATATATATATATATATATATATATATATATATATATATATATATATATATATATATATATATATATATATATATATATATACAGACGTGGACAAAATTGTTGGTACCCTTTGGTCAATGAAAGAAAAAGTCACAATGGTCACAGAAATAACTTTAATCTGACAAAAGTAATAATAAATAAAAATTCTATAAATGTTAACCAATGAAAGTCAGACATTGTTTTTCAACCATGCTTCAACAGAATTATGTAAAAAAAATAAACTCATGAAACAGGCATGGACAAAAATGATGGTACCCCTAACTTAATATTTTGTTGCGCAACCTTTTGAGGCAATCACTGCAATCAAACGCTTCCTGTAACTGTCAATGAGACATCTGCACCTCTCAGCAGGTATTTTGGCCCACTCCTCATGAGCAAACTGCTCCAGTTGTGTCCGGTTTGAAGGGTGCCTTTTCCAGACTGCATGTTTCAGCTCCTTCCAAAGATGCTCAATAGGATTGAGGTCAGGGCTCATAGACGGCCACTTTAGAATAGTCCAATTTTTTCCTCTTAGCCATTCTTGGGTGTTTTTAGCTGTGTGTTTTGGGTCATTGTCCTGTTGCAAGACCCATGACCTGCGACTGAGACCAAGCTTTCTGACACTGGCTAGTACATTTCTCTCTAGAATTCCTTGATAGTCTTGAGATTTCATTGTACCCTGCACAGATTCAAGACACCCTGTGCCAGACGCAGCAAAGCAGCCCCAGAACATAACAGAGCCTCCTCCATGTTTCACAGTAGGGACAGTGTTCTTTTCTTGATATGCTTCATTTTTTCGTCTGTGAACATACAGCTGATGTGCCTTGGCAAAAACTTCGATTTTTGTCTCATCTGTCCACAGGACATTCTCCCAGAAGCTTTGTGGCTTGTCAACATGTAGTTTGGCATATTCCAGTCTTGCTTTTTTATGATTCGTTTTCAACAATGGTGTCCTCCTTGGTCGTCTCCCATGTAGTCCACTTTGGCTCAAACAACGACGGATGGTGCGATCTGACACTGATGTTCCTTGAGCATGAAGTTCACCTTGAATCTCTTTAGAAGTCTTTCTAGGCTCTTTTGTTACCATTCGGATTATCCGTCTCTTAGATTTGTCATCAATTTTCCTCCTGCGGCCACGTCCAGGGAGGTTGGCTACAGTCCCATGGATCTTAAACTTCTGAATAATATGTGCAACTGTACTCACAGGAACATCTAGTTGCTTGGAGATGGTCTTATAGCCTTTACCTTTAACATGCTTGTCTATAATTTTCTTTCTGATCTCTTGAGACAGCTCTTTCCTTTGCTTCCTCTGGTCCATGTCGAGTGTGGTACACACCATATCACCAAACAACACAGTGATTACCTGGAGCCATATATATAGGCCCAATGGCTGATTACAAGGTTGTAGACACCTGTGATGCTAATTAGTGGACACACCTTCAATTAACATGTCCCTTTGGTCACATTATTTTCTGTGTTTTCTAGGGGTACCATCATTTTTGTCCATGCCTGTTTCATGAGTTTATTTTTTTACATAATTCTGTTGAAGCATGGTTGAAAAACAATGTCTGACTTTCATTGGTTAACATTTATAGAATTTTTATTTATTATTACTTTTGTCAGATTAAAGTTATTTCTGTGACCATTGTGACTTTTTCTTTCATTGACCAAAGGGTACCAACAATTTTGTCCACGTCTGTATATATATATATAGGGCATTATCGGAGCCAGTTACTGTACAACAACAATTGTATTTGTGTATGTTTTTTTGTTTTTGTTTATTTTGTTTTTGTGATAGAGGTCTTAAATAGTCTTGACATTGTGAAAAGCCTTTTATACTAGGAAATAGTCCTTAAATTAAAAAGCACATACAGATCCTATAGTCAGGTGTCCACAAACTTTTGTCCAGAAAGTGTACCAACAACTACCAGGCCTCTTTTTTTATTATTGTTCATAATCCAGAATCAAAAATGGTTTTCCATTCATTTTCTCAGATCACAACATAACAGGATATATAATAACCAAGAGCTCTAATCATTCAGCCATGGAAATGCTTCATGTTATTATTGCACAATTTTTCGAAACACCATTGGATGTCTCTTATAAGACGCTTTGACCTACTATTCAGGCGCATAAAGCTAACATAAAATGATATATGGACAGTTTATTTTAGTAGAATTGTATATTTTTGTGCCTAATACTCCCATGCTACCCCTGTTTCTTTATAATTTAGGATTTGTCCAGGTCGAATAGTGTCATATATTAGGCTGTTTGGTTTAAAAAATAAATAAATATTTGTTCCTATATAAATAAACCCACTAAACAGAGTGAGTGAATATTTAAGGGTATATGTTTAGTAGCTTTATAGATAATCATCATCCATGTCCTTAAAGCTCTTAAATTACATTCCGGTCATTTTCCAGTCTTCCTGGGTTTTTTTAATCGGCGTATAGAAGTGACAGCGGCTGGCATTTGCGCCACGGTTCCCTCGGGATCTCCTGTGACATGAAGATACGGAACTATCTGGACAAAAACAAAATGATAATAATAAAAAATAATTATTATTATTATTGTCCAACAAGTGCTTATATCGTACATTGTTATGATCCTATTTAGCAACTAATTAGAAGCCTGAAAAGACTGTGTGATTGATGCGGTCTCGGGTGGATATCACCTCGTCGCTTTGAACCGTGGAAAATTTTCTTGGCTCGCTCGCAAACAACACGCGCGCCCACATACACACACACACACACACACACACACACAAGCACATATATATGCAAAGTGTGTCTGCACTTATATACATGCACAAGCACTCATCTACACACATTTACACGCACACTCACATAAACACACGCCAAGGTTGATTCCATCAATCCAGAACAAGCATCTCCACTTTGTTCCTGTAGGAGTCCATGCGTTAGACAAGACTCCGCCCACATCCTCCTTCCACTGGTTTTTTTGTATAGGTTTACTGTTTTATATATATATATAAATAGATGTGGTCCATCATTAGCAGTGTCTTTTTATTCGAACATGGTATATCCGTCCATCCATCCATCCAGTGTGCGTTAAATTCCCAGTCTGGATTACATCCGGTGTAATCGAGCTACATTTCCCAGAATAGAAATCCATGTTAAAGAGTCTGAGGTTTCATGGAGCCGCCGGGGCAGCTGTCGGGGCAGCCTTGTTCTCGCTATCGCGTGACCTAAAAAAGGAAAAGAGAAGATAATGAGAAGTGTGTGTGTGTGTGTGTGTGTGTGTGTGTGTGTGTGTGTGTGTGTGTGTGTGTGTGTGTGTGTTTTTCCGAAATGGAAGATGTTCTGCTGCGGTTCTGGGTCGGAGGATAAACGATGTCTCTGTGCTACACGGTAATCAGTGTGTGCTGTGTGTGGAGGAGCTCGAGGCGAAAGACTTCGGAGCACGATTACAGGACCTGTTGCATTTAAATTAGGAATGAGATGGGGGGGGTGGACATGACTCGAGAAGCAAAAATTCTCTTACATATACACACACATACACTAGTTCTAATTTTGCTGCCTCTCGGCCAGCAAGGTCGGAAGTAAAGTTAAATTTCATCAGTGAACTTCTCTATTTCTTCCTGAGTGCATGATGCTATTATTTATACCACAGAGCTGCTGAATACTCCGCTCTGATTGGCTGGAACAGATGAGGTGATGATTAGTTTTCCAACATCAGCAGCACTGACAGCTGGTTTATGTTATCACAAAAGGGTTATGTTTCTATAGTATATAGAAACGCGACCTGGTGCTGTAGACGCGCCACATAATGACACATGTGATCATTGGTGGAGTAAAGTTTCTCTGTGGAAAAGGAGTCTTCAGCGTCAGCACTTACATATATATATATATATATATAAATAAAACTGCATCAATGGCATTGGCAGATAGAAGGCGCCATTCCATTGCAAATTTGCTCAAAACTTTTTCAATATTTTATACAGTATTTTGCGCAAAACTGTTTGAAACGGTGTTTCCAATAACCATATCTTTTCGCCTGTAACTCGTCCTCTCGTGATACGTCAAAAAATTGTGATAGATATAGGCAGGCTTACTTATATAGCAGCCAACGCATTAGCGATTTTTTTTAGACGTATTAGACGTATGCGCTTGTTCTGGGAGGCAATAATGCGCGATTTTGCGGAGGACCTGTGAATTCAGAATTTGCGGATGAATGCGTCCACTTTTTTCAGCCACGCAGTGCAGTAGGGCCTCTTCGGCAGCATCATGCCAAAGGGAGTCAGTTTTCACAAATAAGCGCATTGCAATTGCAGTTTATAAACTGGTTTCTTTAATTAGTTTAATAAATAACTCTGACTCCTCTTCAGTCCACACATACCGTGATTAAAGAATGATCATATGACTGTTCACCTATATCATGTGACCTGGAAATGTGAAAAAACTATATCCATTAAAGTTTTCGAATTTTTCGCATTTCGAATTTCACGCTTTTCCATTAGGCGTATTTTCAACCCGCTGTTTAAATTTTGAAGCGTAATGCAAACGCGCTTAGAGTTTTCTGTAAATAAACAGTACAGAAACAGAATGGAAATTCATCAGTACATACCAGTTGTATTGGATATATAGAGTCAATATTGTTATCGAGAATATTACATACACTAGGGTTTGTCTGGCTAATTATAAATGGAGCTCTCTTTGTGTACTAACATGGTGGAACAGGTCTGGGTTTCAAGCTGAAGTGAATACGAAATTTGATTATACTACAGGTTACGGTTTAAATAACGGTTTAAATAAGAACCCCACATGGCAAGAAAGACCAGGTGTCCCAATTTTGGCAATATAGTGTATATATTGTGTTTTATTGCTTATTCAGCAGTGCCTTATTCAGTATACCTTAGCGTGACATGTGAAAACCTGACCGTAAGGTTGCTATGCCGTTTATGAACACCTTGTTCCACTATACTGGGAAACTATTCCTCTAGAGAGCAATATGTTGGAGAGTTTCATTCAGACACAAGGGTGTCACTGAAGTCCGGTACTAATGTAGATAAGGTGAGGAGGCCTAGAGGTGCACTCAGGGTTCACTTTCATCCCAAAGATGTCCAGTTAGCACTGGACTTAGCACTATCGCAAGAGATCTTCCACTCCAACCCATGTAAAGCAGATCTTCATGTAGCTGTATTTGTGCTCAGATCATGCAGGAACAGGTTCAGTTCTTCTACTTTAAGTGAAGGGAAAAATTCATACTAAAGACATCTGATACAAATGTGTGCCTTGAGTTTGTGCTAAGATTTTAGGGAAGAGCCGCATATGGAAACGTCATACACCACACAAAACTCGACAAACATTTCTTTCTAAACCAAAAGCAGTATTTTCTTCTATGTGATATCAAGAAGAGTAAAATAGGGATTGTACAATACATATAGTCAATGATAACATCATTATAACTATGTGCGATCTGATATCAGCAATTATACTGCAAAATCCAAACTACACACACCTACAGAGGGCATCTCTAGACATTTTGTATGTGGAAGATATGGGGCTGGAAAATGTGTACATTTATATACTTTCACATATTTAATACGTAAACAGTACTTAGTATGGAGGAGGTTGATTTTCTGTCGATCCCTAACGAAAGAAGCATGAAAAATGAAGAATAGATAAAGCTGTAATCGATATACTATTTTTTTCCTCCAAAAATCAACTACTAAAATGTTATAAAATGTATATTATATTTATATGATAATATCAAATATATGTATATTTGTGCTATATATATTGTACAGTATAAAATTGAATACTGATCGCATTTGCTTGGTAAAATAGGGAGCATTTGACTCGATATCTGATATCACTTTTAGGGGGGAAAAATGGCTTTATAAAGGTGAAAAAAAATGACCCTGAAATTTAAAAATCTATTTTAAATAATTGGAAATGTTTATTCTGTGTCTTTGCTGTGAACTGAACACTGCACAAAATAAGAAGAATATCAACAATTTTAGGAGGCAGCTGTCCGTGGTCCTTAAGGTACCCAGCACAAAAACACACTCGGGAAAATATAGTCAAATTATCGTTATCCAAAAAAACAAATACAAGCTATGATTTTTGTTCATATCACAAGCCCGTAGCGGGAAAAAACACAGGAATATCAATAACAGATGCCTTGAGCGGCTCTTCGAGGGCACATTGGAAATGTCGAGGGCAAATGTTCTTCATTTTGTTTGGATATCTCTTTAAAGGGTCCCAGAATAAATGAGACACATTAAAGAATACCTGTTCTTTCTAAGACAGAATGGAAGGTAGCGGGAAAAACTATATATTTTGCTGCCTGTAAAAGCACCACAGAGTAACAGCTGGCAAACAGCACATCTGGTGACATCCACACAGAAGCATCGTCGTAATCCTGTGGAGATCAGACACACATTTAAAGCTCGGTGAAGCGGCGAGGCATGTAAGCTCCTTCGCCGCGCCTCGCCACATCTCACCGGCTCGCTACGCATCAAGAGGAGAAAAGAACGTCTCTCAATCCGGATCCTCGGCAATCGGACGCCAGACGTCTGAGGTCATCGAATTTCAATCGGGGAGCCCGCCGTCCGTCGGCCTCGCCGATTTAATTAGTCCTTTTGATTTGAAAGGCTCGGTGGAACCTGTAGCAGAAACCCTTTCTAACGACCGTGACAGATGTTGTGCCGTTATTCCGTCTCTCCGAGCAATTACTCTCACGCCGCCTGCGTGCTCCCCGCAACTGTTTTTCTTTTTGCGCGTCACCTGTGAGGAAAAACAGCACCTGCGCGGAGCTGCTGGCGCCGTCCCAGAGCACAAACTGCCTTTCGCAGGTCGCCAGATTTCCAAAGCTCGAAAAGGGGACCCTCGGCTCACGGCAATCTGTCTGTTTTGTCTTTTGACGTGCGCACAGATTTCTTGGCTTATTTCTCTCTTGTTTGCACGCCACCTGAAGCTTTATGGTGTCGTCTCAGCTCTGGAAACTGTGATCGCTGGAAGGATTTCTATCTCACATGCCTGGCCTTTCATCTGCATTCATTAGCCTGACGCTTACATTCACATCAGGGGCCCACTATTACTGTTACACTATTATCATTGCTATATTAATGAGCCACACCAAATTTCCATCAACCATCCACGGGCTCTTTTTCAGACGTCTCCGCTATCTAACACCTGCCTATTTTTTGGTGCTCCGAAAAAAACATCATGCGGTCCTTACCTTGGTGGTTTTGACTTTGTTGCCGGTGCTGCAAGACCATCCCGTGAGATCGGGCAGGACCTTACACTCCTCGCCGTCCAGACACGGGTGCATCTGACACCACCATTTCTGCAGGACGATGGACGCTGAGCGAGAAGAAGAAGAGGACGGAAAAGAAATCAGACATGCAAATAGAGATACAGACAGGAGATTGCGACCGAGCAGTTAAAAAGAAAATACATCAAAATGTATTCACTTCACACAGGAAATCATTTTTGAAACTATATATATCATGTGCACTCCATCCTGTGCTTCCATTACATCAGTCCAACCATTCAATCTACCTCTTCATATACTCCAAATAGAGAAAATGTCCTGCAGTAAAGTTGATCTCTTGGAGAGTCTGCACTAATAATAAATCAGGAAGCGTCTCCAAACAAGGACACCTTTACATAGAGATGCATAAAGGAAACAGGGTGGACTTTGTTCTCGTTAAGCACAAACAAAAGTTTGTCGTCCCTCGTTTTGGGAAAAGGACAACTCCTTGTGGCATTTTTAAGGGTAAACAACCTGTATGCATCATTCCAATGATGTGTATTCGAAGTGAGCCATAGGCTGCCATATTGAACTTTACGGAAAGCGGCTGTTTATATTAACAGCAAACAAGACGGGGACACGGACGATTCCAATATAGAGGACTTGATACACTTGCGCCACATTGTCAGGTCAGTGAATGTTTTAGGACAGCATGGGATCATGGCTCTGACCAGCTGCACCCCCAGGTCGCAAACACTCGGCCACTTTTGATTTTGAAGAAAGACAACACGAGGTGCACAGTAGTGTTAGTGAGATGTACAGTATAATAATTAATAACCCCACGCTTAGAAACCAAGAGGAAAAGAATTGGCTTCAGTTAAGAGGACTATGACGAAGAATTTTAGAGGACTTTTTTAGAGAATAAATCTTTTTATAGTAAATATCGGTATGTTTGAGAATACACAGGAAAAATCACAATAATAATCCAGACGTAACCTTCTGCATTGGTAGGCAGGAAATCATTTATAATCTTAACTCTATTATACCTTGTATCCTTATACCCTTGTATTCTTAAAAAAATGGAATGGGGCAAATCACAGAACTGTGGATTATTTCTGTCCATTTTCCTGACAAAATTAATTTTTTATGTTATTTTCATGCAACAATGAAATGTAATAATAAAGGTATAGCGTTAGTATCTAGTAATAAGCGTATTAATTAATAGTTGCTTTACCGATGCTCAAAACTGCACTGGGTTGCAAAAGACACTTTTATAAGGATGCATCACATAGTAACTATATATATAAAAAGAAAGAACAGAAATCACATTGTGCATTTGAGATTAAAGGGCACTGTGCTAAATACAGGTCACATTTAATAACTAGCTGTGTAGAAACAATCCCAAAGGGGGTAAAGCAGTTAATAATATTTATTCATATTTTAACGTTTATCTAAATGGTCCTGAAAGGAACAAGTCGTTACGTTTTATGTATCTTTGCACAGAAACAGAACGTATCCCCATAATACCCCTTTTTATTTTATTACGAGGAAGCGAGTCGGTTTCTCTTTCCACAATCCAACAGACACTGCGTCATCGACGAAACATCTGGACAGCTGTTCTGCCTCCATGTTTTAGAGGTGAATCACTAAAATGTCCTCATATTCTGTCTAATGTGTCTCACCTGCTGCACATTTACAACATATGCTAATTTTTCGAATATTTGCTAACGCGAGACAACGGCGGAATGAAGTTTAGCAATGTCACCTGCTTTCTTTCTTTTTTTCCCCCAGCATAATGGCCTATATTCAACAGCTCATTTCACACATACACACACACACACACACACACACACACTTTCTGCATTTACTCCTGATCAACAGCCTGGCCACTGATTTGAAGATATTTTTACAATTTCTTTTTTGTCAACGTTCACAGGTTTTCTTTTTTTATTTCGCAATACGTTAATGCTAATGAAGCTAAAGTGGCCTGGAGGCATAGGAAAATATGAAAATGGCAAACTAGCACAAAATTCTCCAAAAGAGGTTGATAAGAAAAAAGCAACAAGGTCAATGTGTTAATCAGTAGATAAGAAATTACAAAGCTTTCAAACACTAAGTGCTATATATCATGTAATTGAAACTGTAGCTAACGGTTCTAGCAAGCCGAATATGCTAGCAAGTGTTAGTGTTAGTGAAGTACAAATGCTCAAGTACAAATTTTGGGTATCTATAATTTACTGGAGTGAATGTTTTTCAACTGACTTTTTGCTTTTTACTTTTCTACTCCTTACATTTTCACACAATTATCTGTACTTTCTGCTCCTTACAGTTTAAAAATAGTCTTGTTACTCCTATTTCATTTCAGCTTGTTTTCATTCCGGATTAATTCAGATAAATGGCTCCATTCACTCTGTGTCCTGACTGTGATTGTGGTTGGATGAGAAGTATAAATATATAACATTCCGACACCCTGTTGGTTTGTACGCGATCCGTCGCACCTGAACACAACACAAATCACCTCACAATCCATGCAAGGACATAACCAGCGTTGGGGTCGTTACTCAAAATAGATTATTTCTTTAAAGTGATTATTTCTCCACTACTGGCTCATTTATCAAACATGTGCTTTCTCTACGTCCTCCGTAAATTACGCTACAGTAGGGAGTTCGGTAGAGAGACGTTTGAATAAATTATCGATCGTGATCGACCAGGCCTAAGCTTTTGTCCGTAATGGCATTTTTTCCCTTACATTACTTTTATACTTTAAGCAGATTTGAAACCACTACATTCACACTTTTAGATTAAAAAGTTTGAGTTGAACTACAGAAGTCTTTTTAAATGATAGTAGCTATACTTTTACCTGAGTAATGAATGTGAATACTTTTGACACCAGTGCTAATCTGTTAGCGAGAGAGTGATGGAGTTATAAAAATCTAATAATTAAGAATTGTCTTATGGACATTTATTTTCTGTGTGTGTGTGTGTGTGTGTGTGTGTGTGTGTGTGTGTGTGTGTGTGTGTGTGTGTGTGTGTGTGTGTGTGTGTGTGTGTGTGTGTGTGTGTGTGTGTGTGTGTGTGTGTGGAAGAGGTCTCCATCACTCCTCATACTCAATAACACCACCCCAGTGTCCGATAGCTTGCTAGCCTACATGCTAATCAATGAATTCTTGCTGAAGCAGGCTGAACAACAGAGGCGTCCTAACGAGCCGCGCTAATCGCTAATCACCTCTCGTGTTTTAAAGCCAGAAAATCCACTGAAGACGAAAGCTTTTAACAGAAGTAAATGCGGTGTGTGTGTGTGTGTGTGTGTGTGTGTGTGTGTGTGTGTGTGTGTGTGTGTGTGTGTGTGTGTGTGAGAGACAGTTTGTTATTGTGTACAGATGAAGTAGCTGCTAAGTGGCTCTAGAGATCAATGACTGTAATTATCCTTAATGTAATGAGTGAACGTGTGTGTACAAGTGTGCTACTGCGTAAGTGTGAGAGAGGAGAGAACATGAGAAGAAAAGAAGAAAGGAGAGAAATGTACAGAAGGCAAGAAAAGTGAAGGAGAGAAATAGAGGACAATGGATAGGCCGTGTTTTCTGTCACTCTCCCTGTCCTCTTGCTTCATCACAACCCTGAGTGTGAGTATATCCACTCAGCTCTCTCGAGGCTGCTAATAATGGCACGGTTCCTCATTAAGGTCTGGCTGTATTCCGGAGACGGGAACACCCAGGACTCTTCTCCGCTCTCGCGGCGAGAGGTGGAAAAGCAGAGCGACATAAATAATAAAGCGATGTTTTGTTTCGTGTGTGCTTTCATGCGTCTCCATTCGTGGCTGAATTGTGTGTGACACCATGTGGCGGCTGGAGAAACTGCAAGTCAGAACGTAAGAAGTCAGGACAGGTGAGAGAAAGTGAGGTAGAAAGGGGGAAATAAAACACAAACAAGTCAGTGAGAGATTCAACCAGGACGTAAGAGCAGACATTCCCCTCCCCATCCTTTTGCTGTTTGTATTCTTATTTCCGCAATCCGCTAATCATCACATGTCGATCCTGACAGCGTACCCGGGTCGAGTGAGGAGGAAACGCCTCTCGATAATTGCCAGTTAATGAAGTGGCACTAATTTTCACGTTACTGTACGCTGCCTTTCATTCTCACTTATTAGCGGGTTTAAAAATATTTCACCACACGACGCCTGTAATCGGAGGAGGTTTATTCATCTGCAGTTTTATTACATTCAATTATCCGATTACCTCTATGTGTGTGTGTGTGTGTGTGTGTGTGTGTGCGTGTGTGCTCACATACACACGTGTGTGTGGGTGTGTGTGTGCTTGAGGTAGAAGATTACAGAGACAAATTCGTGGGCAAACAAATCTAATTTGCACTACACTTTCGTTTCACATATTGTAAGATTTTAATTAACGTTACATTGTTGGTAATGTTTCATTACGTGTTTAGACTTAGTTCCAGGGTCTAGGGTCCAGGGTCTTAGTTCTTAGGGCAGGGTCTAGAGTAGACCAGGCATATGACCTATAGACCTAAAAATCACCTGTTTGGAATGATTCATTTTATTGCATTGTTTGTATACATATACAAACACTTGCTGACTATTCATAGTGTCATCAAGTAAGACAAAAATGTACATTTCCAAAAATGTAATGTACAATAGTGCAAACATCATCGTTTAATAAGTGTGAAAAAGTTGTCTGTTTTGATACGTCATGTCTATGCTTTCTATTATATCTAACTGCCAACAGCCCTCCTCTGGTTAAGAGGAACCGTGTACCCACGAGCTAAAAGCCGAGGCGCATCGTAATCGGCTGTCGTGACCCCGCTGTCCTTTATTTATTAGACTCGAGGCATTCAGGCTCACGGAGCCGACACGTGGTCTTGAGGGAGAGATGTGAGGTCATTCTGAGGTTTCCTCTGAGGCTCCGAGCTACTTAACTGTGATGTTTGGTTTTTAATACGCACCACATACACAGAGAGAGAGAGAGAGAGAGAGAGAGAGAGAGAGAGAGAGAGAGAGAGAGATTATTCCTCATTTAAGGTCGCCAGAAAAAACATCAGGAATTCAACTGAGAGGGAGAGAAAGACAGCTGCCAGTTGTGTCCCGCTCCAACAAACAATCTGTCAATTAAAGTCTGATTTATACTTCTGCGTCGAGTGAATGCCGAACGTCGACGCCGCCGTGAGCATTTATAGTAACTCAGTAACTCAGCAGTAACTCTTCCGAAAAGCTAGTTGGTGGTGGTACGGCTTTACGTTTCTTTGTTGGTGTTTTGAGTGTTGTTTCGCACTTACCCTATAACCTATCCTATTTCGGTTGCTTGGTCCATGTCAATGGTTTGTTTCTTTAGTGCGATGTTTTGTTTCTTAAAGTGGACTTTAAAAATGGCGGTACAGAGCAATATGGAAAAATATATACGAGGCTACATCGGAAATGCATGTGCTACTGCCAAGTCAACCAATCAGAAGTATACAGAAGCATAACTCGGCCTTAACTACAATTAACCTACAAAATAATAATAGACATTCTATTATTAGACACTCATTAAAACGCTAAATTAAAGCGACACGTGACTTTTTATTCCTTTTACCCCGTCCGTCCGTTTCCATTTTGCAGGGCGAAAGCAGTGAGCCTCAGCCTGTCGGTGGATTTTACTACAGTAGCTTTCAATTTTTAAAAACCACCAACCCTTCAGCTAACCGGTGCTAAGGGCATGCACTTTTTTTCCTAATCCGCTTAAATATGCCTCTGTAAAACACCTTTTTTCACATTTCTACTCGCGGCCACGAATCACCGTTTTATGGACTTCGGTGTGAACGGTAAAAATGATGTATGAGAACCCTATGTGACTAATGGATGCAATTCGGTGGCAATTGACTTGGCTTTTGAAATATTCTGAGGCTGCAAAAGAAAACTCAGAAGCCTCACACACGCACACACGCGCACCTCTTCTATACGCTCGAACGCTGTTGACAAGCCTCATACCTTCTATGTACTAATCCTGAGGTGCTCGCGGGTGCATCGGTGTTAGAATGGAGCATTTGGGACACATTCACACATTTGACCAAGTCTGTTGTGAATGGTCCTGGCGGATCGCGTTAGAGAGCGAGGGGTCACCATCACGGTCACCATGGTCACCAACACGGTGACAGCGGGCACCAGGTCGCCCCCAAGGACCACATGAGTCGCCCTCATGCCTGTTCTAAAAATAGCATCAGTGAGATGCATTGAAAAATTTACAATTTTAAGATGAAAATTCTTGTGTGAAATCATTGACCTGCTCTGTATCTTCACACAGATGAAAGAGTGTCATAATAATAACAATATATAACTAAAGGCAAACTGAGCAAAATTGTAATTTCAAAGGAGCGTGTCAAACTGGTAGCCCTTTGTATGACTGTATGACTCAGTACTCATGTAGCACAGGTCAAAACAGGTTGGTGACCCCATGCGGTATTACTATTAGATCCGAATTTCTGAAGGTACCAGTCTCGTTAAAATTCTTTGCTCCGAAATCGGTCCGGTGTAACATTATGACCACCTGCTTAATCTTGAGTTGTTTCCCCTTTTGCTGCTAAAACAGTCTTGACCCTTTACATTACAAGCATGAAGGTCTTTGAATTTGGTGGACCCTGTCACCTCTTTTAATACATATTGACTGATACGATCTTATCCTTAGATCGAGACCTAAAGCACTTCTTGTACGTCACTCTGGATAAGGGCGTCTGCTAAATACTGCAAATGTAAATGTAAATGTAATACGAGCGTCGTAAGTGTAAATGAAATGTAAACACCATGAGTGGAAACATAATGGGAAAAAAGCCTGCATATAGAATAGAGAAGAATAGCCTTTATGTCACATATACATTACAAGACAGTGAAATTTAGCCATGACACAGCACCCCTGGAGCACAGAGGGTTAAGGGTCTTGCTCAAGGACCCAAGGGCTCAGCTTGGCCCTACCGGAGCTCAAACCCAGATCTTCCGATCAGCAGCCCAGCGCCTTAGCCCTACAGCTACACCCTCCCTGATACATGCAAATGAACTTGTGCTGTACTAGGGCTGGCACAAGGTCGATCGTCTCATTGGTTAGGAATGAGAACATGATGAATGGAAAACAAAAAGCTAACACGGCATGCAATTCTAGCATACACCAGATCTGTGCATTGACTGAATCTCCAGTACGTAGAAGGATGCTGGGATCCCACGTGGGGGAAAGTGTTTTTTGAGGGAAAGACTCTGGAGGTTTAGAGCTCCGGCGGTGTTGATGGGGGTGAGTGACCCTCAAACCCCTTCTCTTTCTCCACATCACCAGAGGGAAAATTCTCCTCCATCAGGCCGAGGAAGACAGGGGTCAATCAGGATGACCCCATAGCTTACAGACTCTATCAACATTGAGGCTATGTACACACACACACACACAGTATACAACTGCTCTCTTTGAAGCACTCTATCTACAGATACAATATATAAGAATTCAGAGAATCTCCTGTCCAGGAAAGAGCTCCATCTCTGCGAGAAAAAAAAATGCCTTTTTGATAGCACAAATATAAGCCAAAAAAAAACAAACAAACATTTTGACCCAAATAGCTCAAGCCTACCAACGCAGTTACCAAAAATTTCCTGCATGGGATGTTAACACAAAACCATATTAAACAGTAAGCAAATATTCAAACTAGAAACACACATTCTCCATCATGAAGGTTCTCGAAAAAGCTTCATAGCAGAGTATACACTTGATCTCAGACACACAGGAAGTCTTACTCCGATTATATTGGGTGCCAGTCGTATTGTCTTAATGTGTAGGTCAGAAATGTTGTTTTAAAATGAACTTGTGTTTTGAGCAGACAAAGCCATTAGCGCACTATTCCATTTGGACCTTGGAGAACGTACAAACTTGGATTGTTCATAATTCTCAGTGTGCCTTGTTTATAATTTTGCTAAAAGCAAATTAAATACATTATAACGCGTTAATGCAAATTCACTTTAACAGAACTAATGTTATTAATGCATGATTAAAGCAGCATGCATTACTATGTGAGCAAACTGCTCCTTCACTCTGCGTTGTGTTGGCGAATGAACAAAACCCGGACAAGAAAGAACAAAAAAGAACAAATGAATAAAGAAAATTCAGTCTTTGTCCTTCCGCGATAATTTCATCATTGACCCTTCCTCAGCTGCACTTACCGATTGTAATGTTAGGATGGAATATAAAAGAGGCATTAAATGTGTTTTATTAACAAAAAACAGACTTCAACATGCATTCGCTCAAGCTCCGTAACTTTCCCTGAATTACACCTATTAGCTACGCATTCACAACTGGTATGAGCTCCTCACTATGTTACAGTATATTACCGTATATACAGTGGCAAGAAAAAGTATGTGAACCTTTTGGAATTTCATGGTTTTCTGAATAAATTTGTCATAAAATGTTATCTGATCTTCATCTAATTCATTGGTATTGACAAACACAATGTGTCTAAAAATAATAACACCAAAAAAAATCCGATCTTTCTTGTCTTTATTGAACACAATCATTCAACATTCAAAATGGCAGTGGAAAAAGTAAGTGAAACCTTAGAATGAATAACTGGTTGACCCCCCCTGGCAGCAATAACCTCAACCAGGCGCTTCCTGTAGCTGTGGATCAGACCTGCACATCGCTGAGGAGGAATTTTAGCCCATTCTTCCTGGCAGAACTGCTTTAGCTCTGTCATATTCTTTGGACGTCTCATGTGTATGGCCCTCTTCAAGTCAATCCATAGCATCTCTATTGGGTTGAGGTCTGGGCTCTGACTTGGCCACTCCAAAAGGCGGATTTTGTTTTTCTGAAGCCATTCTGTTGTGGACTTGCTCCGGTGTTTTGGGTCGTTGTCCTGTTGCATCACCCACTTTCTACACAGTTTCAGCTGATGTACAGACATTCTCACATTATCCTGAAGAATTGTCTGATATACTTGGGAATTCATCTTCCCCTCAATGATTGCAAGCTGGCCAGGCCCTGATGCAGCAAAGCAGGCCCAAATCATGATGCTTCCTCCACCATACTTTACAGTTGGGATGATGTTTTCATGACGATATGCCGTGCCCTTTCTACGCCAGATGTAGTGCTGTGTGTTTTTTCCAAATAGTTCAATCTTAGTTTCATCAGTCCACAAAACATTTTGCCAATACCGCTGTGGAGTGTCAATGTGCTCTTTTGCAAACTTAAGGCGTACAGCAATGTTCTTTTTAGTAAGCAGCGGCTTCCTTCGCGGTGTCCTGCCGTGGATACCCTGCTTGTTCAGTGTTTTACGTATTGTAGACTCATGAACAGATATGTTAGCAAGTTCCAATGATGCCTTCAAATCTTTGGCTGTCATTCGGGGTTGTTTCTTTACCTCATTGATGAGTGTTCGTTGTGCTCTTGGTGTCATTTTGACGGGGCGCCCACTTCTAGGTAGAGTAGCAACAGTCCCAAATTGTCTCCATTTGTAGATTGTTTGCCGAACTGTAGACTGGTGAATTTCTAAAGTCTTTGAAATAACTTTGTAACCCTCGCCAGCTTCATGTAAATCAACAATTCTTGATCGTAGGTCCTCTGAAAGCTCTTTTTGGCGAGGCATGGCTCACATAATCATGTTCTTCTTGTGCAGAGCAAACTCCAAAGGTTTGAGGGGTTTTTATCAGTCAAAGTATCTGTAGTCCACACCTCCAAACTTATTATCTTAACAAGACTCCAGGTGTGCTAAAACAAATTAGCTCCAATTAGCTTTTTTAAGGTCATTAACTCAAGGTTTCACTTACTTTTTCCACTGCCATTTTGAATGTTGAATGATTGTGTTCAATAAAGACAAGAAAGATTGGATTTTTTTGTGTTATTATTTTTAGACACATTGTGTTTGTCAATACCAATGAATTAGATGAAGATCAGATAACATTTTATGACAAATTTATTCAGAAAACCATGAAATTCCAAAAGGTTCACATACTTTTTCTTGCCACTGTAACAAAACTGGAACATAATTCTTAAAGGAGCCTCGTACCATAATCTAACAATTAAAACCGCCACAAAAAAATGAACAAGAAATTCATATTAAAATAATTAATTTCCAGAGTAAAATAATATGAATTAATCAATAGTTTTATTAAAGAGAGAGATTTTGAGTGAAATGTATGTAATTGTAACATGTTACAATTGGTTAGTGTATTAGAAACATGAAATGTATTAATTTACTGTACATTAAAAAAATGTGATTAATCACATTGACAATCTATCTAATCTATTGACAACCCTCCTTTTTTTAATACTGTCTACTCAGACTAATCCTAATCCAGTGTTTGACCAACAGGAACGTTTTAATCACATTTCATGTAACGAAAACTCGTTTGAGGACGAGTGACTCTTACCCTCGACGCAGGACGGCATAGCACGGCGTCGTCCCGGCCACCTGTCCGGGGAAACAGGAGCACTTGACGGTCTGCGAGCGCTCCTCAATCCGGTTCTTATTGCAGCAACGATGGAGCGCCACGACCTCACACGTCCCCTGCTTCACCTGGTAATGACCTGAGAGAGGAACATGGAGGAAAGAAACTATCATTGGTTATATTTTTGCTTACATATACACCCATGCCTCATCTCAAATGTCCACAAACCTAAGTATTCCGTTCAATTCAGATACATTCTTGATTCTGATTGGGCAGAATGAAATGTTTTGTTTATCACTCCTATTGTAACAGCTCATACACATGAAAATATGTGCGTTAAACAATCCTAAATGTAGATTAAGACTAAGCTTTCTCTTTAACGTTTATGGAAAGACTCCCCAGTGTAAGTGCTTTATTCCCCTTGTTCCCAACAGAAAGGTCATTTCTTTTAGGAATGTTCCAAACCATTAAAAATAGCTACAAATGTCCCTTAATACATTAATAACGAAATAAAAGAAGCCGATTGTCATCAGACACCGCGGTTGTTATTTTTATTGTTTCACGGCTAACTGTTTCGTTCCTCACTTACCGGACCTGAACGCTACCAATCATGTTCGTGCTCAAGGATAGACGTCAAAACATGGCTCTAACGTTTTTAGGGAGTCTGTTGAACCTGACGCGCCGTATTTCACCGCTATTTGTCCCATGAAACCCTGCTGAGATCCATAAATAAAACCGAGCGAGTAAACACGCCTCACACTGATGCTTTCTTCTCCAAATAAAAACTACATCATTATCATTCACACCCTGGGAGAGCGGGGCAGGATGATGAAAGAGACAGGACGGAGGGGGGAGAAAAAAAAAGAGAACGAGAGAAAGAGAATGCCTGCCAGCTTTATGTAAAGAAGTGGATAAATAATGACAAAATTGCACCTCTTTTCAGCTCCTAATAAACCACCTGATGGCACTTAAGATGGCAGCATATCAGACTAGACTGCCAGCATTTAGCAAACATACTGGGGCCTGCCAAAGTACTATTTATCCCTACTATTTATCCTCTCTCTCTCTCTCGCTCTCTCTCTCTCTCTCTCTCTCTCTCTCTCTCTCTCTCTCTCTCTCTCTCTCTCTCTCTCTCTCTCTCTCTCTGGCAGTGTATCATACACTCGTTCATAACGCTTGTGGCCCAGTAAATAAAAGTGCCGGGTTTTCTCACGTCTCCCACCAGTGGAAAGGAACGAGCGCTGGAGCTTGGCCAGACTCTTCTGGAAGACATATGCGCCCATAAGAGGACGTGTCAAGTATGAAAACGCACCTCGTCATCTCTGCGAAACCGAAACGGGACGTGATGTATATTTTTTTAACACGCCCGATAACGTACAGCGTGCAAAATGTATATTAAATAAAAAATGTAAACACTCTCAAAAGACAGACTTTCAAACAATCAGCGGGAAGCACAATTAGTCCAGGCATACTGAGCTGGTCAGTACGAAGGAGGTCAGGGATTTCAATGAATGGTATTTCTTTTTCGCTCTCCTTCCACAGTGTCTAATTTACATTTGGGTGAGGTAATTGTATCGAAAGCTTTCGCTTCTCTGCATTCCGCTTTGGGTTTTTTTTTTCTTATTATTAAAAATTTTATATTTTAATGATTATATTTTCATCTGGTTAAATATTCACTGAGTATGGCCACCAGCCATATCACCCTGTAGCCCAAGCCTGGTTGCCCACTAAAGCTAAGCAGGGATGAGCCTGTTTAGTACCTGGATGGGAGACCACCTGGGAATACTAGGTTGCTGCTGCTGTTAGTGTTAGTGGGACCAGCAGAGGGCGCTTAACCTGTGGTCTGTTTGGGTCCTATCACCCCAGTATAGTGACTGTGACGCTATACTGTCAAAAACAGTCTTTCCGGTGACACATTAACCCGAGGTCCTGAATCTGTGTGGTCATTAAAAATTCCAGGATGTCTTTCAAAAAAGAGTAGATTTTACCCACTTGCTTAAATCATGACCATCACGGCCTCCTAACCGTCCCCATATCTACATATTGGCTTCATCATTCTGTCTCCTCTCCATCAGTAAGCTGGTGTGTGGTGGGTGTTCTGGCACACTATGGCTACATTCACAGTAATCCCAGTGGATGCTGCACACCCGTGGTGGATGAAGAGATGCCCCTTTCAAAATGTGAATCGCTTTGAGTGTCCAGAAAAGCACTAAATACATGTAATGAATTATTATAATTATTATTAAAAGCCTTTTACATTTACATTGAGGGCATTTGGCAGACGCCCTTATCCAGAGTGAATTTTCATACTCATACACTGAGCAGAGAAGAGTTACGGGCCTTGTTCAAGGGCCCGGCAGTAGCAGCTTAGTGGTGTTGGAGATTCCTGGGTGCATTTTTTTCAACCTCACAATCTGCCAGGACCTTCCCTGTGTTTAATCTTCCAGGACCTTAATCTAAACATCAGATGGACCGGGGGAAAGAACACAAAAGTGTGTCTACATTTTGTAAAAATCGAAGACAAAACTAAGTATATTTGTTGTAATAAACGTATATGTCGCAAGCAAGGTGTCACAACCAACATGACTAAGCATCTGCGATTGGTTCACCGTTTTGAATCGAAACTTGGAATTGATAAGAATCGGAATCGATAAGCAAAATCAGGATTCTACCTGACCCTACTCAAGATCTTGCAGATCAGATCTTCATGGAGCTGGCTTATTTGTGCACAGAAGCATCATCATCATACTGGAACAGATTTGGCACTCATAGTTCAAGTGAGGGGAAAATTTCCGTGCTAAAAGTCTGAAGAAGAACAACAGATGGTAGGAAAAGTCAGGTGCTCCGATAACATTTTAGCCATATAGTGTATCTAAAACCACGGAAGTCAGGTTTCTAACATACAGTATAGATTTGTAATAAAATGGGCACTTTAGTTGTGTTTCTTTCAAGCATTTTAGAAAACCTGATAGGACTTCGGGAAGTGCTCTTACCTGATAGAAGAAATCTGAAATACAATCTATGTATTATTTTTCTTTTTAAGATGCATACAAAACTCTCTTAAACAAAAAGAAAAACACCAATACTTTGGCACACAAGAAAGTCAAGCACTAATCTAAAAAAGAAACCTGGAAAAAGAGAAATATGCAGTGAAGTGGTCATGTGATCAGCTTTTTACATTATTTAGAGATATATTCTATATATATATATAGAAAGAGAGAGAGAGAGAGAGAGAGAGAGAGAGAGAAATATCTATATAAATACACACACACACACAAACACACACACATATACATATAGAGAGAGATATGCATATATAAAATGTATATATTAGAGATATACACATTATTTAGAGATATTATATATATATATATATATATATATATATATATACACACACACACACACATATATATATAGAGAGATATGCATAAAAAGCTGCGCCCCTTTTTTTATCTACAATGCTAAAAGGAATTCCTTATAAAGCAAACAGCTGTACAACCTGTCTAAACCACACAAGCCCAAACACACGGCTAAATACAGAGACGAGTGTTCAAAAAAAAAAACACCACAAACCGGATTTCAAGGTTAGAACCTCGCAGGAACCGGATATAGATCTGATTTGAAACAGGATGCATGCCTTCGATCTTTATGTGAGCTGTTTGCCCTCAGACAATATTGACAGAAACATCAGCAGTGGGGGGGGACTAAAAATGTGACGTAAACAAAGTTTGTAGAAACAACTTTTTCACATTTCCCTGCAGCGCGATTAAACATGATGCAAAAAAGCTGCAACCATTTACGCCGAGAAGGTGGGAAGGTTTGGTTACGATTTGTACGGATTTATGATTTGTTTATAAAGCTGATGTATAGAATGATGCAAAACCCTGCGCTTTTTGAACATACCCAATCCATTTTAGTTTCCAATTTACTGTTATATTGAGCTAAGCTCTTCTGGGAAGATGTTATATGGGATTTTTGTGGCGATTCTTTTATCTACAAGGGCGTTAGTAAAAGTCATGTACTGATGTAAATGAGGTGAGGAGGTCTGGAGTGCAGTCAGTGTTCACATTCATCTCTGAGGTGTTTAATAGTGGCGGAGCGTAATACTGTAGCTGCAGGTCTTCCATTCCAACCCATGTAATGCAAATCTTCATGGAGCTGGATTGGTGCACAGGAGTATTGTCATGCTGGAACAGATTTGGTTCTCGTTCGTGCACCAACCTGTGAGAGGTCACCCTTTTGTAAATTCCCATCAATTCTGGTTAATTCCCATAAATTCCTGGAATTTTGCAACTTCATGTGAACAGCGGGGAAATTTCATGCCACTCCATCCAAAGACGTCCTGCACAAGTGTGTGCCTCCTGGGTTTTGTGGGAACCGTTTGGGAAAGAATCACATATGGCAGGAAAAGTCACGCGTCCCAATACTTTTGTCCACTAATTGTATAACAAAGCCTCTAGGGAGATGACTTTGTTTTTCAATTCATATTTAGCACAAATTTGAGAAATTCAAGTTCTACTGTTGCTTTTCTTTCTCATTTCCACCCCCTCGTTCCTCTTCTGTAGCTCTAGCGCTGGAGTTTAAACACAGTGAACGTGTCGGGTCCTGCAGGTCAGTGCTTAAGGGAAACAGGCTGCCGGTGTGTCTGAGGTGCTGCTCGTTCGAAAAACACCCAGAGCCGAGGTTTGAGACTAAGAAGCACGTCTCTGAGTGTTCGAAATGCTTAAAACACACATGTGGGGGGAAATCGGAGTGGCTGGCTGCTGTTTATAGCTGCTGTAACTTAAGTGATAACCTCAACAATAACAATAAATGTAGCTGTAAAGGGTTAAAAGGGTAAAAGAAAAAGTGTAGTGTGGTGTTATGTTGTGTAACAACTGATACAAACACTGATACATTTAAGTAAGTGTGTGTGTGTGTGTGTGTGTGTGTGTGTGTGTGTGTGTGTGTGTGTGTGTGTGTGTGTGTGTGTGTGTGTGTGTGTGTGTGGCCTGGATGCTGTGTCTTGAGTGTGTTAGTGATAGAAATGGCCAACAAAAAGATTCTGTCCCAGAAACAAAATCAGACATGAATGCTCTGCTACATTGTACTGGTGTGTGTGTGTGTGTGTGTGTGTGTGTGTGAGGGTGGACTAGCCCTTGTTAGTGAGCAGGGGCAGGAGGTTTAAGGCACAGACAGAACACAGGGGGCAGATGTCCAGTCATACACACACACACCCACACACACATATACACACACAGAGCAAAGAACAAAGACTGGCCCACCTCCTACTGGCATAATCAGGTCATTGCGTTATTCAGTACTGAGAAAAACGCAGACACCCCTGCACACATATGTGCACAAATATTTTTTTTTTTAGCATGAAAGAAAACGAAAAAAAAAAACACAAAAAAATGAACCTAGCTCCGTTTGGGATGCGTTTCTGATCTCTGATGAAACATGCTACTGTCACGACTCTGCCTGCCCCTGACTCGGATCTCCTACGCTCACAATCTCCAGAGTTCTAACAAGCTGCACCTGGAGCTTGTTTGAGCAATCACCGCGCCGCGCTATTTATATGGGCATTCTCTCACCCTTCCCCGTCCGGTCTCGTATATGACAAAGCGGACACACGGACACACCGCAAACTCGCATCTAATTCCTGTGGTTCTCTCAAACTCCTACCAGGTTCCGATTCCGGCTGTTCCCGTTCCCCAGAGCTCCCCGACTCGCGACCTCGCCCGCCGATAGAGTCAGCCGCGTTTCCTGCTCGAGGCTCTTCTGTGTTTCTCCCGATCGTCTGCTTGAGCAGTTCAGGGCCGTGCCCATAACCTGGTCACTCCTTTGAGTGACTTCTTTTGTGTTCTCCGTTTTCTAAATAAACTCCCTGTTTTGTTTATATCCGTGTCTGTGTGCTTCCGTTACAGCTACATGGACACATTTAAAACTACACCATGACCACCTATAAATATCACATCTTAACTCCTTCAGCGAGGGCGCTGGAGACAGGGCACGCTGGCTTAGTGGTTAGCACGTTCGCCTCACACAGCCAGGGTCCGGGTTCGATTTCCGTCCCGGCCATGTGTGTGTGGAGTTTGCATGTTTTTCTCCGGGTTCTCCGGTTTCCTCCCGGTCCAAAAAAAATGCACGGTAGGTTGATTGGCACCTTGGAAAATTGTCCATAGTGTATGAATGTGTGTGTGTGAATGTGTGTGTGTGTGTGTGTGTGTGTGGGTTGGCATTCCATCCAGGGTGTATCCTGCCTTAATGCCCATAGACGCCTGAGATAGGCACAGGCTCCCCGTGACCCGAGGGAAGATTGGATAAAGAGGTAGAAGATGAATGAATGAATGAACTCCTTCAGGTTAACATTGAACTGTCTTACTGCATCGCTTTGCTTTTATTTTGGATCTGTTCGACCAGAGAACTTAGATTAGTTTGTGAGTCTAACTGAAGAATTGTTAAGGAGTCTCCAGTGTCAGCACTTTGTAAGCGACAGAAAGCTTTCCATCTCTCAGGTAATGCTACAAGTTTACACTATTCAATCAAAAGGAAGAAATAAAGAGTGCAAAGAGGGATCGCTTGTCTACAGCTGCGATAACTTATTCCACTGGAGTATTGCTGTTGTAAAGGAGAAATAGAGCACTTCATTACATACTGTAGGAGGAAAGCGATCCGCTTTGGCGTAGCGGCAATTGAGCGCTTTCGTCAGGAAAGTGAGTCTGTGTTCTGACAGTTGTAGTTCGTCTCAGCTATACAAGGCTGCCGCACTGGTGATTCGGGTTCCGTTATGCACTGAAATGTGACACTTTTTACTACAAAAAATGTTTGTAATTCATTTATATGATTTGAAAAGTAATAAGAACAAATGTATGATTTATATATCAACAATATATTTTAAAAAAAAAGAAGACGTCATGTTCTTTATTGTTGCAATTTTGCACACATTGTGAATTCCGGAAGCTTCCTTTTTGCCTCAGCTTGTGGCGGTAAAACTACCTGAGCAGAAATAAATCTCCCTTCATGTGCAGATCAGAGGAGATTTCAGGCCTGGCTGACTGTCTCCTTCACTCAGTGCGTCCTGAACGGAGCGTTAAGCTCCAATGAGCTGACGAGGCACTCTCGAGGAGAGCTGATGTGTCCTGACGTTAATCAATAAGCGTGCGTGTGTGTTTTTTTTATATTTTTTTTTGGGAATGATTGATTGGCGCGTTCGAGCTCGGCGGATCCGGCACTTAGCCTTGTCCTCCTCTCGAAGCGTTAACGATAGAGCTAACAATAACGGCAGGTTGTGAGGGAGAAGTACCGGTGGTGTGTTTAGTAATTTGGTTTGTTAGGGCTGCATTGTGGGTGTTCAAGGGAAAGTTGGACTGCAAAATCTCTGGTAAAATTTCCAAAAACTTTCCATGGGAACTTAAAGAATTCGAAATTTGGTGAATTTTATACAAACGGCACAGTATACAAACAAATATAAACATTGTGATTTTGCAGACTAAATGATATTTTTGACTTTGATGTATTTGTTGGTATAAATTTGTTGCACAATAGCTTACACAGAGCAGAAGGACGTTTTAAACATAAATCTTTATGCAATTTACACAAATATTCGCAAAGATTAAAAATTCAAAAATTGCATTCAGTCAGGGTGTTTTAAACAAAACGATCCTGCATGTTTTATGTTTATTTTTTTATAAATTCCCTATAAGTTCTCTATTAGATGCCCAACGAGAATTTTGTAAATTCCCATTAATGCTGGTTATTTCCCATAAATTTCTGGAATTTTGCACAAGTGATAGCAGTACAGCGAGTGGCTTCCGTGAGATTCCCAGAATGCAATGCACCTGTGGGAAGTGTACAAAGGGAAGGAGATGAGAGTGTTATGGACAGACTAAAACATTTTGTTGAAGCAAAGATAAAGCGAGCAGGGAGCTGAATTAAGGAATTTCTTGAATCAACGTAAACAAAAAGAAATGTAAAGAAATCCATTTTGTTAGAAGCTGAAAACGAATCCATCTTGGATCACGTATTAATTATAAAGATAAAGTATAAAATTCCACCGTGAACAAGACGTTAGTGTGTCGCTCGTGTTGCTCTTGAAATACGTCGAGCTATGATTTTATTTTTGGTTGTATTCTGTAGTTTCTTTTCCTGCCCCTCGTTCCCTCGCTTCCTAAATTGTCCTGTCAGGTCCCACACACGCCATCAGTCAGCCTGACATTATCTTGCTCTAACAGGCAGTGCGGAGGCTAAATCGGTGGCTGTATGCTAATATAACAGGTTGTTTGTACGGCTGATTGGGCCGACGGAGGTTCCTCATTTATACGCAAATCTACCTTTCGCCGAAGCCGTCTCGGTGTGGACACAGTGCTTTATATCAGACGGAACGAAAGAGAGCAAGAGAGAGAGAGAGAGAGAGAGAGAGAGATTGATGCCTGTACTCTTTATTCACAATGACTGCTGATAGGCTTCCACGTAGTAATCATATCTGATGATCTGTGTGAGCGTGAACAGTGTAAAGCAAGGTCGAGACTCTGAAGGATAACTATCTGATCTAATCTACGCTAATCTGCTTTGTGGTGTTACTCCACAACATGATGCACTAGAAGAGGTTTTTTTTTGGAGGCTGTATATATAATTTTATTCTTCTAAGATTTGCAGACAGTTTTTTAAACATCTCAGTCCACATCCATTTGCTGTTATAATAACCTTTGTACATGGAAGACGTTCCACTAGATTTTGTGGAGATTCAGGTACTGATGTAGGTGAGATGAGGAGGTCAGGGGTGTAGCCAGCACTCGCATTCTTCATCTTCAATTGGGTCGAGGGTCAGAGAATTCTAGCAGGCCATTCTACATTTTACACTCAAAGCCGTGTAAAAAGATGGATTGGTGTATTTCATGGAACATGTTTAGGTCTCATAGTTCCTTTGGAGGAGGAAAGTAACGCAACAATGTCCAAAGACGTCTTGTGTATTTGTGTACCACTAACTTTGCGTTAACATTTTGGGGAAGAACCACATACGGCTGAAAAAGTCCATATATAATGAACACACAAGCTAGAAGGCAGCATTTTTTGTTCCCTTTTTACTAATCATGATCAATGAATGCTGCCTGACTTTTTAAACAATGAATATTAATTTGTAAAGTAAAAAAAAAACATGAACAAAAGCTCGAGCAGCACATTCACAAGCGAGGAACAAAGCTGTTAGCACAACCCTGTTTATTTAGACTCTGAAACTCTGTATTATATCCAAATTTTTGGGCACAAATTCAATCTGATAACTACATTTCCTGTGAACAAAACTTTCAAACGCCGGCTAATCAGCAAAATTTGAGGATCTAGTGTGTTAAAATATCATATAATATAATATATAAAGTAATTCTAAGACATAAAAAAAATCACGTTTGCGGTCTAATATCAAGCTTTAATGCTTTTAAACCAAATAAAGAAGTATTTGGGGGAAAGAAATAGATTTAAATAATCAAATTTTCTTCTTGTAATGGATGTCCTGTTAACTACAAGGTTGCGTTCTAAACAGTGTAAAATAAAACACTCAGGATTTGCAATGCCAAAACTGTACCCATACAGCCTTTGAAGTAGATATTGCTGTATATATACATGTATAACTAGCTTAGCTTGCTATCTATATTATTTATTATTAATAAAAAACACAAGATCTGCTGACGCTGAGGTAAACGCCATGTAATAAGAATGTCCTCTTTCTGTGGCTGACAAAAATGTTAGCAACTTTTGAAAAGTAGCACCTTCCTGTTGACTGTTTGCTAGCTGTTATAAACTAGCAGATCTGTCTCATATAGACATTAAAACACTCTATGATGTGATTTTATTTTTCAAATGGACAAAAGGACCTCAGAGAGCTAAAAAGTGTTGTAGCGGCAGCCATTGTGAAACAGACGCACTGTGTCCGTGGCATACAAGTGCGCGATTGCAGTTTTATCATTAGCATTTACTTAGCAACTGTTTATTTAAGGAAAAAAATGTTACTGAGGTAATATAAAGCGTTTTTAAAGTTTGCACCATGCTAACACAAAGGCTAAGCTTGAGTTCGAAGAAAGCTACATTTGTTCGAGAACCGAGACGAGAAAAAAAAAAGAGACGTGTGAAGTTAGCTCTCTTCTTGGAGTTACGCTAGGTCACAGTCAGCGTGTTCCTTGAGCGCGCGCGCGTTTGAGTTAGCACAGGATGACACTAACAAGCGCCGGAGCTGAACAAAGGCTGTAATGGAGTGTAGCTGAGCCCTGAAGTCATTTCTCATTTCCTGAGCGCTGGCGTTAGCGACGGCTGCTACACGGGGCCCGAGTCATGTTCACGCCATGTTACAAACCGGCTTTTAATTGGATGTGTCAAATCGTCACGCGGACCCGAGGTGCCACTGTGAGTCCGGCCACTTTGGCAAGGACAAACAGGGTTTGATTGACTGCTGCTTGGGGTGGTGTGTCGAGTCGCCGGGGACGCCGCGCTACAGCGCTGTAGAGCGGGATCGACTTATAACAACGTATAACGACTTATGCTTGATGTTCTCTTGTTCTATTTAATGTATACGATCGGGCCTTTATTAGCAGATCGATCAGGGTAAACAAATGTTTTTTTCTGACCTTTTTGATTTAAGAGAGAAAGAGGAACGAGAATCAGTAGAAGATGTTCGTTTAACATTTACGGAAGTAGTTTCCAGTGCCTCAGCATCTTCAGGAATGATTTGCTTTCTGCTTTTTTCGTTGCTGTTGTTTTTGTGTTCGTTGTTTTGTTTATACTTTCCTTCAAGAAAGATTATATCTGATCTATAGGATAAAGGAATAAACCTGTTTCAGGGGGCATTCTATAACATTAAATGCACCTAAAATGAACATTTTAATAAATAAATGTTTTTAAACTTTGCTGCAAAAAAGGGGGGTGAACATAAAACCACTGTGTGGTAACTCCTCTTAATTTTTCATTTTATTTTATTTTTTTAACATAAATAAAAATACTTCCTATAGTGTTTTTTTCTTAACGTAGACACACTGGGTGTGAAAGTTAAATCCTCTCGCAATCTTTATTTCACGTCACCATCATGAGGAACATTTCTAGACCTTTAGAGCCACCGTGTGGCCTCGGGAGGTACTGCAGGAAAAACACCAATCGCTCTATAGTGCCAGAACAGGCCTGGGGAAGTAAAACCCCACGATCTCCTTCGACAAAGTGCAGGCAATTTTTGCGCACTTTCAAAGACATCTGTCAATTCCTCTGCATTACTTTTTTAACCTCCCAATTAGCACCATCAACCGGCGGTAGACAGCTCTTCAAAGTGTTACGAAAAGAAGAGAGAGAACGAGTAAACGCCTCCTGCCGTGACCTTCAGCGGCACCGTCACTGTAATTAGCGCACTTGGAAATAAATAAATAAATAAACGTGAGCCACCTCAATCCGTCAGAAAGAGAGAAGACGCGTGGCAAAAGAGGACGCCGGTGGCATTTGTGCTGGCCATGGAGGAGAGGGGGAGAAAAAGGGGAAAAAAAAGGTCACCTTGCATTAGTATCAACAAAACAGAGGACAGACATAATTAAAGAAACGAGAGTAATTAAGGCACAAGCCGAGGCTGTCTTTAGGGAAGAACTTTAATTAATGCAGAAAGGCCCATGAGTGACCTTTTGAGCTAAAATATTTATGTACTGCTGGTGACCGCCTCGCCGAAGGCACAAGCAGAATTAGTTAGCGTCAATAAAAAGGGGCGGGGGGGCTGTCTTTAGGGAAGAACTTTGCATATTATGAATGATGCAGAGGAGCAGGCCCATGAGTGACCTTTTGCCACGCTAAAATATTTATGTACTGCTGGTGACCGCCTCGCCGAGAGCGCCGAGTTTCATGAATTATGCAAATCAGAATTAGTTAGCTGGTGGGTGTCAATAAAAAGGGGCGGGGGGGTGAACATTATTTTGGTTGCGCGATTCCGAATGTGTGGAGCGTGTCGAGTGTGTAGGTGTTAGGGCACCGAGAAGTGTGTATGTGTGTGTGTGTGTGGTGTGTGTGGTGTTACAGCCTGGCCATTTACCATCATACATATTAATACAGTCATTACTGGATTGTCCTTCCCATGCCACAGAGACAGCTCAGGACCTGTGAGCCGGGTGACTTTGCGGTTTCGTGACTGCAGGACGGGGATCAGCTCTGATGGGAGTCACGAGAAAGGCTCTTGTAGGTGTGGAATTATTGCAGAATAAATACTGATCAAATATCATTTGGGTCATGATGATGATGATGATGCACTCTCAATTCATAAATAGACAGAGACTGCAAAAAAGGGTGATGTGTCTATTATGATTGACATATTATAAATTATATTATAAATATTATAAGTACTGCTATTTGCACAACCATGCACTTTCCCACTTTATATACATTACTGATCTGTAACAAACTCTGCAGATTGCAGTCTTATGTAATCCGTATAGTCATCGTCAACTCTATATTGTCCTGTATAGTCTTGTCTATAAGCCATAGGGTTATATGTATAGTGTTTGTATAGTGTAATGTATAGTGTTTGTATTGTTGTCTGGAATAAGCATTAAAGGACCCACGCAATAAAGCACAAAGAAAAACAAGGGAATCCCTTTGGTTTAGGACATTAGAAAGTAAACACGGTGCATTATTTGCAACATTTTCATAATTTTGTGTGTGTAAACTGTGTGTACCGTTAATAAAAGTTGAACCGTAAAGAAAGAGATTTCATATGTGTTGGGAATGTTACTTTGGAAATGTAATAGATTACAGATCATAAATGACCCTATTCAAAATGTACTAAGTAGTGTAAATTCAATGACTTTATAAAAGTCACTTTTTGATTAATTTCATTTGTCCACTAGGTGGCACTTTAAGTTAACATTCTAAGAATTGAAAATTGACATTTGACATTTCAAATTGAAAATCATGCCGTAGTCTAAAGCACTGCTTTTACATGAAATTGTTCAGATTTAACCCTATTTGTAATCTCATAATTGATTACACATTTTTTTTCTCAGTAACTGTAATGAATTACTGTTACATTTATTTTGTACTGAAATTACGTAACGCCGTTACATGTAACTAGTTACTCCCCAACACTGCTTACAAATAGAACAGCCTTTATTTTTCATGTAAACTTTACAGCACAGTGAAATTCTTTCTTCGCAAATCCCAGCTTGTTTGTTTGGACACTGGTGTCAGAGCGCAGGGCCAGCCATGATACAGCGCCCCTTAAGGGTCTTGCTCAAGAACCTAACTGTGGCAGCTTGGCATTACCGGGGCTCGAACCCCCGACCTTCCGATCAATAGACCAGCGCCTTAGACCACTGAGCTCCACCCTCCCCTTATTACAAATTTATATTTGTATTTATACTTATTCTAAAGTATTTATACTTATTATAAATACATTACAGAACCTTTTCTTGTTCAGGGGCCTGCAAGAGTGGCAGCTTGTATAGTGCTTTTAATAATGTCTCAAAGCGGCTTTACACAGTTAGTGACGTAAAAAATAAAAAAAGAGTGTTCTGTATAAGTGTGAGTTTTGTCCGTTAGCAAGGACTGTAGCAAGGAAAAACTTCCCAAGATGGAACTCTTGAGATGAACCAGATTCAAGAGGGAACCCGTCCTGATCTGGGTGACACAGAATGTCTGTCCGTGACAGCTTTGGGTCAGTGGAGCGAGTCCCAGTCCATCCTCGAAGCTCCTGAGTGGCTCCGTAGTTTCTCCGTAGAGATATGGGCTTAAACCTTCCGATCCGTAACGCACAACCTTGGCCAAACACTCTCCGTTCTCTAGTCAAACTTTTTTACATGATAGCGTGTGTGTCTGTGCGAGAAAGAGTACAATAGTGTACCGTACCTGTGCTTGCCCTTAGAGTCCGGGTGCCACCGCATACTGGTCGGAATGACAACATGACCACGAGTACCAGAACGATGAGCTGCGAGAGCCATAAGGGCCTCCACCTCATCTCCATCATCCTGAAGGAAA
>JACRUU010000013.1:3169534-3172034 GCA_030449085.1 Kryptopterus vitreolus | reverse complement strand
GATCAGCATTTGTACACTAAATCTACGTTTTAATAAGGGCTCGTGATTTATTGGAAAGTGATACGTTTTGTTGTTTCCATCGTAACGATTGTGGAGATGAAAACCAGTGCTGCATTAGCGTGATAAAACGAGGTGTCATGAGAACTGGCTCCATGTGTGCGCAGATAAAAACCTCATAAAATAAAATCTCATATCATTTTCCTTAATGTTACTGCAGGTCACCATATACAAGTACATATGTGTGTGTATACGTATGTATGTGTGTGTGTGTGTGTGTGTGTGTGTGTGTGTGTGTGGCTTGCTGCATGTTCACCTGAAGAACGATGTGCCAAAAAACCATTAACCTCCTGCGGTGCCTTCCACTCACCTCAATGGAACATCAACACACACACACACACACACACACATGCCCAGATCTGTGGTGCGCCATTTCATGCAGCAAAACTCATACGGGGCAGAAAAACAGCCCTGTCTCAGAGGAACCTGAAGAAAAGGAGAACAAAACAAAACAAAAGCAAAAAAAAAACAGCTTGAAAAGGATGAAAGGAAAAATTCAAATGAAAATTCTCCACGCCAGGGTGGAGAAAAAGCACAATATTGCAACAGGTGGTCCGGGTTTGTGGGCTACTTATCTCATATTTCTGAATACAAATGGCACATGCACTTCCTTCTTTGCATTCTCTGCCAGATTGTCTCGTTGGCTCTTTGCTCGCTTGGACCTATTCCTGGGTTTTTGCACTTTCCCAGCAAGTCTCCCATGTCCTCTCCCAGGTCTTCACAGACCATGGCCCCACCTAGCCCTGGACTTTGTTCGTGGCCCACCCCATCCCCCCAGTATACCACCATTCCCTCAGTAATAGATCGATTTTCCAAAATGGCCCGTTTCATACCTCTTCCAAAACTTCCCTCGGCCAAGGAGACTTCCCGGCTCCCACCACAGCATGTCTTCCGGCTCCATGGCAGTAAAATCTTATCTGATCGGGGTTCACAATTTACTCGCACCCTGACACTAATAGTGTGTATGTGTGTGTGTGTGTGTGTGTGTGTGTGTGTGTGTATATGTGTGAGGGAGCAGATATGCCAATCCATCACGCAGCTGCTGCCGCATGTGTGTGTGTGTGTGTGTTGGTGCGTATGCAGATGAGTGCCTTGTTCATCGCACCAGGCCTCTCAATAAGTGAGCAATTTTACCCCTCCACTCCCTGTAAATCAGATTTCCCCTGTGTTCGTCTTTCGTTCTCGATATTCGCCGATGGATGATTGACTGTTTCAGTCGCTTTCCATTTTTCCAAACTTGACTAAGTCCAACTTTCCCAGATTTTTTTTTTTTAATGCCCACATCCGTAGTGAAGCGCAGTCTATGAATACTCCCTAACTCCATTAGTTGACAGTTTAGATTTCTTTTGATAAATATGTGTTTGTTTGGGGTTTTTTCCCCCCTCATAGCTCTGACAGTCGCTACGGAAAAGAACTTCGGAAAATTGGCGCCGGCACTTTTGAAGTTTTTCTGATGATGAAGTAGAAACAGACTGGAACACTTCCTCCTCCCCCGTCCTCACCCCGACTCTTCTTCCACACTCCAGCTTATTGCTTTGGAGATTATGAGGTTTTCGCTTGGACAGCACCAATTTGCAAAACAGATCGCTCCGTTTCATGCGCTGGTCTCGCCGTGTAACTGTTAACGCAAACTGCTTTATAAGTCAAGGCCGCTTCGCGCTGTGTAATATCGAGCCGCGATTCCGGCCGGATCTGTGTTCTCTGACAGAAGGTCTGGAAGTAGAAAATTCAGATTCATACATAATCGTTCCTACAGCAACCTTTTCTATGGAGTTGTTTAGGGACTAGCAAAATTCTTTTTTTTTTTTTTTTGTATAGAAATATTGTATTCGTCTTTAGAAAGTAGTTTCAGCAACTTGATCACCAACACCACTAACTGACGGGTGGTGGTAGCTCATTGGTTAAGGCATCAGCCTTTGGATCAGAAGATCTGAAGATCGCAGGTTCAAATCCTACCGTCACCAAGCTGCCATTAGTGGGCCCTTAATTGCTCATTTGTAAGTCGCTCTGGATAAGAGCATCTGCCAAGATGCTGTAAATGTAATATAAATGTAACAAGATAAGCTGACATGTGCGTCACTCTTCTGGGAAGATGTTCCACTATCCATCCATCCATCTTCTACCGCTTATCCGGGACTGGGTCGCGGGGACAACAGTCTGTTCCACTAGATTGTGGTATTTGTGCTCATGAAGTAAGGTGAAGGTGATGGTGAAGTGAGGAGGCATGGGGTTCAAGCGGCATTCACATTTATCCCGATAGTATGCAATAGGTTTAAGAATTCAAGCTCTATAAGATTTTCTACAACAAACCCATGTTAAGCAGATCTCTCTAGAGCAGGCTTTGTGCATATGGGAATTGCCACGCTGGAACCGGTTTGGGCTTTCCTAGCTTTAGTGAAAAATTCCATGGATACCTACATCCAATGACATCCGATACAATCGT
>JACRUU010000013.1:3114534-3164534 GCA_030449085.1 Kryptopterus vitreolus | reverse complement strand
CGGGAGTACAGATGGAGAGGCCGAGAGGTGAACGAGGGAGAAAGAGAGCGAGAGAAAGAGAGAGAGAGCTGGATAAGCGGCGCGAGAAAAGTCTGATCAATTGTTCATTTTACAAAGTCACTGAGACATGCAGGAGCTGTCAATAAGTGAATTAGTTTGTCTGTGAGGCTCGGGAGTGTGACGCGTTCTTCTTTCACAGCTACGGGCTTCTTGTGCTTAAACTCGAGCCCCACCGCCACTGCCTCCCCTCGCTAACACACACACACACACACACAGACACAGGCATATATTGTTATACAGAGTAATTGACACTGACATACATATGCACCACATACACATACAATGGAGTCCACAAATTCCTTGCATTCTCTCTCTCTCTCTCTCTCTCTCTCTCTCTCACACACACACACACACACACACACTCACACACACTCTGACCAAGGCGTACATTGTTATATAAGGTTATTGACACTGACATGCATATGCACGCACACACAAACACACACACACACACACTCACAGGTACCAACCAGTTCCTTGTACTGTCTCTCTCTCTCTCACAGACACACACACACACACACACATACATACACACTCACAGGTACCCACCAGTTCCTTGTACTGTCTCTCTCTCTCTCTCTCTCACACACACACACACACACACATACACACACACACACACACACAAACCCTTCCAAGGACAATAAACAGTCGATTGCTGCTTGTTTAAGACCACTCAAGAGTCTCTCTTTCTCTCACACACACACATCTTGAGGCTTGGAAGTCCCTGGACCCCTGCATAATAGCCAGCTGCTTCCACCTATGATAAGCGTAATGCATTTTCACTCAGAGTATATTTAATCAGCCAATTACAAACATGGTGATGCATCATTCTTTTTTTGTAGTAGTAGTAGTAGTAGTTGTAGTTTTGTCACCTTGGCGTACTCCAAATTATGAAATAATAGGACAGATTGTCATTCGTTCACGTCATCTTCCCTAAACACCTTATGCTATGCATGCGAAAATTAAACAGAAACCTGTACATGAAGCAGGACACGGACACACACACACACACACACACACCACTAGGGCCAATACTGTTCCCAAACAATCAACATGTGTTTGTTGGTCAGAGAAAAAACAAGGGTCCCTGTAGTAAACATTAGCAGTACAACGAGGCATTAATCCTGTTTCCGGGCCACAGCGGAGCCGGAGTGTGTCCCGGGAATATTGGGAGCGAGGTGGGAATACACCCGGGATGCAGGGCAGTAAATCAAAGTTTACGCTACATCACACATTCTCATTCGCGCTTTTACAGACTCCTGTCCAGCTACCAGCAGGAGGTTTGGCAAAAACTTGGTGCAAAGTGGAAAAAGCCGTAACGCTACTCGCGACACTTATATTTGAAAGGCAAGTTTGACCTTTAACTGCCAGTTGTCGTCTATTTATCAAATCACCACCGAGCATGTTCACGTTGACCTTCACTTTACTGAGAGCTGCACTTATTGATGCAGTAAGCTGTTTAATAAAAGAGGAGGGAGAGCACTTCTGATCCTGGAGCTGTGTAGAGAAAGCCTGATTGAGTTAAAGTGTGAATAAATCCGGTGCACTACACTCACACACATTCATTATAAACTACACGACACACTACACTACACTCTGACCCATACACATTATACATTATACTCTACACTCTACACGTATACTCTACTCAGTGACACACATGCACACGTACACACACTATATACATTATACTCTATACTCTAAAAGAATATATCTCTACCCCTATTCTCTACTCAATGACACACACACGCACACACACACTATATATATATTATACTCCACACTCTACCCCATATACTATGACCAACATACACTATTCTACACAATGGCCTGCACACGCTATACACCACTCTCACCCACACATAATATACATTATACTCTACACTCTACCCAATACTCTACACAATGACCAACAAACTATACACTACACTCTCACCCACACACTATACACTACACTCTCACCCACTCATAATATACATTACACTCTACCACGTACTCTACACAATGACCCACACACTATACTACACTATTCTACACAATGACCCACACAGACTATACACTACACTCTCACCCACACATAATATACATTATACTCTACACTCTACTCTACACTCTACGCAATGACACACACACACACACACATTTATTATGCAATATACTCTATTATATTAGCATATACACTATACATTCTAACTACACAACACACTGACCCACACAATATACTCTACACTCAGCCCCTCCCCACCCCGCCCCCCCCCCGCCCCCCCCCCCCCCCCCCCCCCCCCCCCCCCCCCCCCCCACACACACACATTCTGACCCACATGCATTCATTATGCACTATACTCTACACTCTAACTACACAAGACTCTGACCCACACAGTGTACACTATACAATAAGTGTCGACAATTTGGAGATACGAACAAGGCCACGGTCGCGGGAAAAAGACAAAAAAAAAGCAAACAGCAGGGAAGAAAATGATATGCATTGTGGGTATTTCCGATTTACGAAGAAAATCAGCATATGACAGGTTTTCCGGTCCTCTATCTATTTCGTAAGGGTGGTAGAGTACCGCCTGTACTCTAAAACTTTAACTACTTAAAACACTCTTACTCACACTCACACACTATAAACTTAAGCAACGTTCCCAAACAAGATAGAACACAAAACTCAATATAGCGTTCACTCCCCAAAACACACACCATACACTCTGGCCCACACACACTATACCCTGCACTGTATATGTCCTAACCCACACGCTCTCTGCACTCTGTATTCCCTACAGTCTGCAACCTACATCATCCTCTGACTCATCTAATGAAGGTCATGATGCATTAATTAATAACATGATGAGTTTAGCATGTTACTGCAGGAAAATGAGGAAGGGGAATAGCTCAGGGTGGAAAGAACTCAATGGAGAAACTCTGACCCTAAAAAAAAAAAAACACTCATTGGATTTGAACAGAATTTTAGGGTCTAAGATTTTTAAGACACATAAAAATAATCTTTTAGACTTCGAAACTAGAAAAACATAACACCACCACACCTTCATTTTGTACTCTAACCCTTTACACTGTGTAGCTCCTGTGCTACAGCATAGTTTACATTTAAATCCTAACACCCTGCACTATATGTAAACTATATACCCTACACCGAAACTTTACACTTAGTAGCTTATACCCTAAACCATAAACTTTACACTTGGTACCTGACACCCCATAACACTTAGGCAGAGTCAATGTGTTTCCCTCTACAACTTTACACGATGAACCCTAACATCCTATTCTTAAACTTTACATACCACAGAGTATGTAAAGACCACATCGGAAGTTTACACTCAGCGCCTTTCCAACAACTGCTCCACTGCACATTCTGTACCTTAGGCCCTAAATCCTATTAAATCCTATGTGACTATTAGTCACATGTTTTTTACCTTAATATCTTCACAACCTAAATCATCCACCATATAATTGTTCCTTTATCGACTATGCCCTAAATCTTACTCAGTAAACTTTGTACCTTGCGTTCAAACACTTAGCAGCCAGGCACACAAACACACTCTTGTTAGCGCTCATGTTTTGTCATTCACACTTTTGTGATCCTTTCTCACTTTACCTGCAGAGTTTTATCTCACTTCCAAGCTCTCCAAATTTCGTTACACCCAGCTGTTCAGGTGATAGATGCGTTCGCGCAAAACAATACATCATGCACACATAATAAATAAGGCAACACGCAATGCCCGTGTGATGCGTATTTATATGGAATAGTTGCTTAACTTGAATATGTGTTTTGCTCTTCTGACAAAATGTGAACGGCTCTCGTGAATGAATGATGGCGAACGATGCGCTTGCTTTCAATCCAACTTCATGAACGTTACACACAGAGGAATTTTTCTCCAACTGTTAAAACAGTCGTGAGCCTTTTTGTTTTTTGGGGAGGGGTGGCAGAGAAGCCGAGTCACGAGCTGTCAGTCAGTCTGCGTCTCTGTGAATGGCAGGAAAGGAGGCCCAGGCAGAATAAAGCATTCATGACAGTCTCTGATACAAAGCAGGGTTCAGGATCAATTAAACTGCAAAGGAGAAACATCAGCGCTTCGTCCAGAAAGACAGAGTGTGTGAGAGAGAGGGAGCGATGGAGGCATAGTCGGAGAGAAATGGTGGGAGCAAGCAAATCGAACATAGGTGGTTTAATCTGAGACCGGAGCGAGATTATGGGCGGGGGGGGGGGGGGGGAGGGAGAGAACAATGAAAACGATGAGATGAGAAGTTGAAGATGACAGCATTCGAACCTCCGCTGTGTGATTCTGAACCTCCGCCTAGCTCTGCTGCATTACCTACAATGCGAAGAGCCTACAGGGAACGCGACCCATCCCGAGACCTCACTCAGTCAGAAGATGAGCCAAAGCAACCATTCCGTTCTCTTCTCTTCTCTTCTCTTCCACCACCTCTCCACTGACCAGCACTGTTTGCCCTCACCTGCTCTGTTATCACAAGAGAAGACTGCAGAGGGGATCACCTCCTCATATTTGTGCTCTATTATACAGGCTCACACAGAAAAGGAAAAAGAAATGACACTAGATGAGATGCAGCATCACACACAGAGACTCTGACAAGGGACGCTGCACCCTCACAACAAGAAAAGATGTGATCTCAATTCCCGCTCCCGCTTTCTCACTGTGATTCTAGCCACATATAAGCCCCCCCAAAAACTGTCTGAGTCCCTGTCTGTCCACTCCAGAGTACTAGTCCTCCCAAGAAGCAAGTCCACATGTCTCACCATGCTCCCTGCTTTCACAGTGACAGTGAACACATATTGGGCAGGGAGAGTGAGGCAAACGTGGAAACGTGCAACACGCAACGGTCATGATCTCATTACTGCGCTAATTAACGTGCGGCAATGTGTGTGTGTGTGTGTGTGTGTGTGTGTGTGTGTGTGTGTGTGTGTGTGTGTGTGTGTGTGTGTTTGAAAGTGTCCCACACAAGTGCAATCACACTGTGCGTTTGTGCTCCTCGTTAAACATTTGCCGCGACATGAAGTAACTTCGCGTCCTCGAACGATAAAACATGTCGTCATCAGAATTACCCGTAAATGGCCGCGCGAGCTTTGGATGAATACGTCATAACCACCTAAAGAAAAGAAAACTAGTTTACTACGCGTTACGTCATTTTTATGACATCACGGGGTAGCAAAAACGAAGTGATCTCCGATTATCAGACACCATTAATAAGAAGATCGACAACGAGAGAGGGTGAGAGAGAAAGAGAGAGGGGGGCAATATGCGAGCGCGCCAGTGTGTGTGTGTGTGTGTGTGTGTGTGTGTGCGTTAAAACGATCAGTAAGAACGCGTTAACGTTGGCGGTGCCTCACGTCCAAGCACTTTTCACGTCGTTCTTCGCAGGATGACACGATTGCCGGTTCGTGCGCGCGCAAGATCTCTCCCACCGGTTCCGTGCGCGCGACGTCCTACACGAAGCGCGAGGAAAAGACAGATATTTAAAAACAACAACAACAACAAAAGAACAAAAAAAGCGGAGCACTAGTTTGTTGGAGCGCAAAACCATGAGCGAGTTCCCGAGCGCGCCCGCAGTCTAACCGGGTATCAGCTCCCGAGCGCGGCGCGGCGCGACGCGTGCGTTCTGCGCTACACCACCAAGCTTTCAGGAGAGAACTGTATATTCTCCGGTAAACCACAACAACATTTTATAGTCACGTTATTAAAACGAAACGGTTTTAAAACAAGCATCGTACAGGAGAAAAAATATATAAAAAAAATGAAATTTTCAAAAATATAATAATAATAATAATAATAATAATAATAATAATAATAATAATAATAATAATAACGGAGCATCGTGGGTGTTTGCGGGCGCGAAAGTTTTCAGACGTGGTGAAAAATATAAATATAAATAAACATATATTGGGTACAAGCATTTCTGATTTTTACATTTATATATATATAATATATATAATATATATATATATATATATATATATATATATATATATATATATAAGGTAGAGGAATTAAAAGCAGCAGACTTACCGCGGTGACTTAGTGGAGCGGGGGCACCATCGCGCATTTCCGCGGAACTTGCGCGCTTTCTCCGCCGCGGGGTCGCCGCTCCATCATTGCCGCCCGAAACTGAGCGAGATAACGGAACCGAGGCAGCGGCGCTCTCAAGCGCGGGGAGGGGGGAGGGGGGGTAACCTCTTTTCTTTCCTTTTTTCCCCCCTTTCTTTCCTCTTTACCCCTATCCAAAAATCTGACAGCGATCAAACATGTTTGGATAAAAAAAAAATGTTACGTAGCAAAAAATGAAGAAGAATTGTCTCCGTTTACCATAAAGGGAGAAAGTTACATCCGCACAAGGAATGCAAAAAAGAAGAAGAAAAAAAAAGAAAAATGAATAAACAGTTAAAGGTTATAGGAACAAAAAAACAAACAAACAAAAACGACCCGGGAACGTGTCCAGTCGCGTCCCCGAGTCTTCACCGGTCGCCTTGTGCTGTCCGCCGGTGAGCAACGCCGCGTCTCGCGATCGATCCCGAACAGATTTTTTTTTTTTGGGGGGGGGGATTTTTTTCGAACTCTCCGCTCCGCTCCCAGGCACCGCGCGCTCCCCGCCTCCTACACGGCCCGTCTTTTTGCGTGCTTTTTTTTTCTTTATTTCATCGTGCCGCGATTAGTGACGTCATAACTCTCGAGGCGTTCATGTAAACCGTGATTTTTTTTGGGGGGGGAGGCACAAAAAACCCCGACAAGCCGTTAAAAACCTGGGGGTCAGACATTTTGTCAACATCAGTCAGAGTGACTTGTGCACTGGGTATTTTCCTTCTCTCTCTCTCTCTCTCTCTCTCTCTCCTCTCTCTCTCTCTCTCTCTCGTTCACTCTGTCTCGTATATGTGATGGAAAAGATCAGTCACTCGGTCGATTTCTTTTTTAAGTTACATCTCGTTACAGCCTCGCGCTGGATTCGCCGAGATGTTTGTGTCATGTCAGAGATGATGATGATGGTGGTGTCGATACTCAATCAGACCTCGAATTCGCCGAGTGCGTTTTCCCATTCATTCCAGATGATACTTTGATTGACACGCGGGCCGCGTCCCAAACTGCACGATATAGGTGCACGCGTGCATACACTTTACAGCAAGCTAGAGTACTCAATGTGTCAAACACCCTGGTGTAATTCAGTGTGTGTGTGTGTGTGTGTGTGTGTATCCAGAACTCCACTTCACCCCATCAAGATGCTGAAAATCCCAGCACTGTAAACCCGCAATAGAAGAGCCTGTTTCTTTCCCATCACAGGACCTGTAGAAAACATTAGTGAGAACCCAGCCTCATGCTCCTCACCTTACTGATTTCCCTTCTGGAACACACCTGAGTAATAAACCAGGTGATTAACCGAGTCAGGTGAGTTAGAGGAGGAAATCTCACACTTTTTCCATAGCACCAGGACCCATTACTGCTCCTCAAACCTTCAGACGCGCACGCTAGAAACCAAAAATGATGTTTGTAATTAATAATAATAATAACATTGAACCAATCCTCAATTCCTTCCTAAAAGTGATATTAGTTTCCTTCATTAAGATCTAACACAACACATTGAGTTCCCGGAAATATGTAATATTTCGCTGATTACGAGATCAAATCAAATCAGAGAGCAGGATCAAATGCAAAGGGGATTAACGTTGGAGCATTAAATCTTGCGAGGATGTTTATTCTGGGCTTTAAAAATTCACGACCGAACCTTAATCACAAAAAAATGAAGATCATCTGAATGAAGTTCAGGGGGTTGAGCACGGTTATGCTTCATAATGGTTCGAAAGCATCTATGTGAAAATATTGTATGGACGCCAAACGTGGGGTTTCCATGGTACAGGTTTTCATTCCTGCTCCCAGGGAGTGTCAATAGATTATAGTTCTTGGGCCTTTTGTAAAAATGCCAATGGGCATGGATTTAAAGCACTAACAAAGCATTTTTCCTACACTTGAACCATTGATTGTGGCCTAATCTATTGATTTAACACTACATGGTGTTACATTCCTAAAATTCCATCTGATGCAGTAGGAAAAAAAGTTGCTTTTATGCAGGTGAACTTGGAAAAAAAGAAGAAAAATCCTGATTTGGCCTTCTATATAGCAGCGCTATTATTTCCCCCCTGCTGAATATCTTTTTTCAGGTCGGACATTTAAGGCACGCCTTATAAAATATTAACCACAAACAACCTTGCAATACTCTTTCACTTTTCTTCTTTTTATGACTTGTTTTTCCAAGGCCAAAACATGTTGTCCAATTTCACGTTTCATCTGGTACGTACTTGGCGGATTGTTGCGGGGTGGGGTTGCGGGTGGTCGGGGGGGGGGTCGGGGGTATCGCGTGACAACATGGCAAAATATTTCGACAAGGAAGTAGCACAAGCACTAGTGCCTAGGGGGAGTATACATGTGAGTCACATGGGAAATTTGTACTTTTTATTATCACCTAATCCTGATTGGACGCTTTTTAAAAAAAAATAAATTTCTGCAGTATGGCATTTAAATCGTTAAGGCAGCCATTTTGTTTTGTTTTTAATTACGACTTTTAAACTATAAAACTAATACATAAAACTATACAATAGAACTGCTCGTAAATGACTAATCTTCAAATTTCTCCAGGCCTTTTGCGTTTTAATACACACAAACTATTATACACGCATTATACACACATAAGCACATATAAGATATCCTATTAGCTAATAAATAATCCATAGTTTCGAGATTATTTTTTTCAAATAGCTATTAAATTATTTCAATTGTATATTTATTTCACAGAATCTGTTTAGTTTTTTTCTTGTTCTTAAGTGATATTTCCTCACATTTTTATATGATTGTATAATACAATCAATTAATTTCTTCATATTCAGTATACAAACTGGTCCCTGAATCTTGTCTGCACACACACACACACGATTCCCATAACTTCCCCTGAGCTCAGCTCGATGGTGTCCTATATGATGCACGTCCTTCAAGAACAATTAAGAACCGCTTTGTAATCCAAGGCCAATGATTTGCATGTCCCATATTACCACGTGTCCCGCAAATACCCAAGGCCTCCGCCTGTATGATGACACAGAGCGCCTCGGCTGATACACTACATTATAGATGTGCATATCCTTTACTGAATATTCTTTTACAAGGCCACTGTTGTGCTTCGGAGTTTGTTTGTTTGTTTTGTCTTTCGGTGTGGATATAAGATTATAACCACTGCGGCCTATAAATCGGACTCGACCGAACACGCTGCGTTTTTACGCTCCGGCGACACTGGGATCGCTTCGGCGTCACGGACAGCAGCAAGCCGCTCACAACGGCAGAGTAATTACAAGCACAATTACGAGCAAATCGATAATATAGTATTATTTCTTCAGGGGAAAAAAAAAACAGCAGTCCCCCGACTGTCTCCCGAAAACGACCCGCAATCCGCACGTTAAGCGTTACATGAACTGCGCAAGGGGTTTCTCAAGCCTGAAAGCGTTTAATGAGAACATTTTCAAGAATATCAGAAGCGGTTCCATGTTGTCCTTCTTTTCTTTCCACGATTCGATTATAAATTGTCAAAACCATTATGCTTTAGAGACTTTAATTTGAGGCAGTGATCGAACATCCGCTCTGGAGCGTTCCAGACTGATGTACAACATCTTGCTGTAGAGCCGATAATGCGTTCAGGCTTAATGACCAGGTGTAGCGTGTAACGCCACGGATAAAAGAAATCGCTATCCTCTCCTGGGTATTGGACGAACATCGGATAAAGGATGTAGAGGATAACAAACAACAGCGGAAACAACCACACAACACGACCGATCAATCCTGACAAAAAAAGGTACATTGTTAACATGAACAGCAGCGAGGCCAAATCAGAGATTAATATCTTTACACGCTTTACTTCTATAACTATTAGATGATCAGGCAGAATGGTGCGACCTCATCGTGCCGTTTTCTCACACAGAACGAGTCAGCCATAAGTGCAAATTCACACTCGACGTCACGGTTAACGGCGTCATAACGCAGACCAAAAATGTCCCTGCAATTAATTTAGCAAGCAAAGAAGACACCCAGAGCAACCTATGTTTGTCCAAAACCAATCAATATATCTCTGCATTCATCCTCTGGAAAGCTTTTCATCACATCCTGGATCCGCATAATACATTCGAATATGTCCATCTGTATGAAATGGGATATAAATACACACACAGATAAGACTGCATAAAGACAAAATCGTGAGTCAAATTAGGGAAGGGGGGTGTGTGGAAAGAAAAAGAAAAATCAGCTGACTCCGAAGCTAACTGCTGGGTCTTTATTCCCTCTAACAGTGATACGCAGGTGGATAATAAAAGTGAAGCCGAGCTGTTCATTTAGGCCACCGAGCGAGCAAAAAAGGACTGACGTACACTTTCTGACTGATTCCAGTAATAAAGCAAGAGGTAGCTGTAATTCTGTTCTGCACTTTATAGTAGCGCTATTATCATGTCTCAGCACGCAGGATGGACATTTATAAGAAGGCGAGGTGTATTTTGGTCAATTTTCAGCATTTTTGAAAGTATTTTATAAGAAAGTATTTCAGATATAGAACGTCATTTTTGGGGGGGAAATGTGATTATATATATATATATATATATATATATATATATATATATATATATATATATATATATATATATATATATATATATATATATGATATATATATATATATATGAAATTTATACTAACCAACATAACCATTCATAACCAACTTTCAACTGTTCCAGCTATTGAGGGCTAAGGGCCTTCCTCAAGGGCCCACTAGTGGAGGTGGTGGGATATGAACCTGCTTAAGCGTTTGAAGCTTTAAGGTGTGAACTATATTGTGGGGGGAAAATAGATTTCCACAACACAAATCAGCGCTGAACTCCATTAGAAAAGCATAATGAAGCATAATGATAGTAATGGTGTGGCATATCATGATATCAATCATCATCCAACATTGTAGTGGATTTAAAAATAATGGCACTCTAGCAGCACTTTTTTTTTTTTACCACAGTGAAATACAAAGGGTTATGAAATAAATAAATAAATAAATATAAAGGTGTGTTTCACTGGGATGGAGGAAAAAGCTTGGCTTTTAACCACCACGGTATATTTTGTTTTAAGTAATTTATCTTAATAACGTAAATAGAAAGACTCAAAAGAAAGTGTGTGTGTGTGTGTGTGTGAGTGGGGGGGGGGGGGGGGGGGTCTAAAGTGTATCATGAACACCAGAAAGATCTCTGTGTTATTGACTATAAGACATTATATATTCTATATATAACACAAAGCAGTCCAGTCAAACTGCATAAACTCGGTTGGTATACAAATCTTTGTGTCAATATGAAAATGTGCCAAGTCAAATTGCTAAGTTTTTAAACCTGGCCAGGCAAAATTACCCAGCAGAGTGATCTACTTGTGGTCTTTTACTGCCATCTAGTGCACTCCAAGTGTCCCAAACCTGAAGACAAAGCAGGATGAGGTAAAAATGGAGCTGTTTTTTTTTTTTTTTTTTTTTTTAAGGTCACGCAGATTAATGATGGTGACAGTAAGGCCTGGACTCGTGCCCTTTGCGCTGCTCTCATAGCTCATATCGAGCAGAGAAAGTAATGCGATCCCGAATGGGATTGCAAGCACAAGCAGTCCAATTAATAATTTTTAGAAATTACACTCACACAAAAACACTAACACACAAACACACACACACACACACACAGCAGAAAACTTTTCCTGCCTTGAGATCAGCTTGCTCTCAAACTATTGATTTGCAAAACAATTTTCAAGGTGAGAAAATAAAACAATGGAAACATCTATTTTTTTTTCAATAACTTCATTTCAAAGGTTTAAACACATTCATATGGACATTCTGTAAAAAAAATATATATATTCAAGTTACATCTGTTGAAATTTACCGACGCGCCAAAGCGGCACATTTTTAGTTCCTCGGCAGGACATTAACTCGATGTTAACATTTTATAATCTCTTCTCCAACTGGACGTTCAACAACAAACCCGTCCTGATAGTGCTTTTTTTTATATTTTGGTGATATTTTGTGCCTTTGTGACTTATTACTACAAATTGCTTTTCTTTTTAATACTGAACTTAAGAAACATTTGAACATTTGACTTCCACTTGAAGTCTACTGACCGACGTCAAAGACACACAGCAATGGCACAGAAGATCTTCTTCTACCCCGATGACAAGGAAAAGTAAAAACAACAATCGAAATTTACCTCAAACAATCCACTTAAACACTGTTTATAATAAGCAAGTGAAGATATCAATACAAGACAAGAAATATCCCAACTTTCCTAACACACAGGGCCTATTTCTTGACATGGTGACTGTCAAGACAAAAAAATAAATAAAATATAAATATAAATATATATATATATATATATATATATATATATATATATATATGCCAAGAAAGAGCATTTTTTGTTATTCTTACTCATAAATATGATGTTTAGAAATAGGCCCAATGAATCATCATTGTCCAAATCTTCCCTTTATATTTAATTCCGTATAGCACATCCCATGATTCTTTTTATTCACTCGAGCTTTTTTCAGTCAGATCCAATAAACTCAGGGTTGTTTGCAGTAATTTGTGTGCGCGGATAGCGGAAAAAAGAAAACCTACAGAGAACAGAACAAGATGGTGAGAAAAACAAATATTTAGATATTGTATCCTATTTCGGGTCAATTTTACAGGGGGAAAAAAAAAAAAATCAAACATTACTTGCATTTCCTATTTCCTAGAAAAAGGTACATTTCAAGGTGAGAAACAGGATAAAATGTCTCAAACAGGCCTGGTGTTGGTTGAATTTTGTCAATTCAAAATACAAAAAAACGCCTATGTAAACGAAGCAGGCGGCATGTACATATGTCTGAGCACATTTACACACCGTAACCTACGCTGTAAAATAAATACTATATCAGCAAACAGATTAAACAAATATGCAAAATAAAAAAAACGCCCAAAATATCCAGCTGCTTGTGCGTGTACTGCACATTCAGCACGACGATAATACACACACACACTTCCCATAAATTGCACTAAGCACATGCCGATCTTCCATTTGCCAAATCCTGATATAAATCGTGGATTTAGGCTACAGCGATTTATTATTTATTTATTTTTAATACTACACGGTTCAAATATTTCTGGGCCGGAGATTTGAAGCTGCGCACATCTGTCTAATGTAATCTCAGGAGCGCAAAAACAATACTGTGATATGTAACACTCATCCAGTGCAAAAAATAAAAAAATAAAAAAACATCTCCACATCGCAGCAATTCCAAGCTAGAAATACAAAGTGGTTGCATTTATACAATCCACAATACAGTATAAAAAAAAACAATATATTATAATTAGTATCTTGATGATTTTTGTAATATTACCCACTGATTTCTGGATGTTTTTAAACGATCTGTACAATATAACGTTATTTATTTTGTTTAGGTTTTATCGCTTTACAATCTTCCTATCTGTGGTCTTCATTCAACGGACAAATTTTTAAATGCTGTCAAGAAATATCCAGAAATAGTACACTATATGGACAAAAGTTTGTCCACACCTGACCATTAGACTGGTATGTGCTTTTTGAATATCCCATTCCTCATTAAAGCCCCACTTGCTGTTCCAATAAGCCCCCATTCTTCTGCAGATGATCCACTAGGTTTATGCGCAGGTACTGATGTATGTACGCAAGGTGAGGAAGCCTGGGGTGTTGTCAGCTTTCTCATCCAAAGCAAATCAGAGATCAGAGCTCTATAGCAGGCCACTCAAGACTTCCATTCCAGCCCATGTAAAGCATATCTTTCTGGAGCTGGCTTTGTGCACAGGGGCGATGTCATGGTGAAACAGAATTGGGGTCTCCAATACAATTGTGCGCCTTCAACTTTGTGCCCAGGACCACTTGTGGCTGGGAAAGTCAGGTGTCCCAATATTTTCGGCCATGCAGTGTAAAAATGCCACACCTCTAAAAAGGAATTCAATTGGACTGTATTTTCTGTCTTTCCAAGAGACATTTCTAGGATGTCCTTTCCTGTCTTTTAAACCCTGTCTTTAAACCTCACGATTCATCATCTCGCAATGAAATGCAAAATAATTAAATACTTTTTTTACCCAGTGTTGCACTCGCATCAGTTCAGTATCATTAAGTGAAGGTTATGAACTGATCCAGGATCAGCACGGTGTAGTACAGCCATTTTTACAGTATTTAAGTATTTGAGTATATTATCTGTGTGTTTGTGTGTGTGTGTGTGTGTGTGTGTGTGTGTGTGTGTTTGTGTGTGTGTGTGTGTGTGTGCTACAGCTCATCTCGTCCCCATATGGAACGCCATGCCCGGTGTCTCCTCACATGGTCTGCTGCCAGCAGCACCAAACGCATGAACTCCTTGGGATCAAAGGTGTAGTTGGTGAATTTTGGGTGATCTCCAAGTGTAGGATGGTGTCCCTGTTACACACATACACACACACACACACACCACACACACACACACACACACACACACACACACACACAACCCCCAACAGTTTTATACATACATACATACATACATACATTCATACACACACACAACCTTCTCTTCTTTTTATGAAGCAATACATTATACGTTAGCACAATTAAAATATATTAAATAAATGTAATAAATAACTTAATAATCTGTCATTTGATATTTAGATGACATCTAGATATGCATGTGTGTGTGTGTGTGTGTGTGTGTGTGTGTGTGTGTGTGTGTCTACCCACTAGCAAGAACCTCAACAACGTCAAAACAAGATCAACAACTACCCTGCCTTAATACTTAACAGTGTGTGTGTGTGTGTGTGTATGTGCATATGGGGAATTTTGAGCCTCTGCTTCATCATACCTTATCCTGAGCGAACACTTTATCTTCTCTCTGCCAGGTTAGGTAGTGAACACCTCGGAGTCGAGCCAGGTCACGGTAGCAACTTTCATCCTGACAGTTATATCTGTGAAAAAGAGTGAAAGAAAAAGTGCCACATTACCTCCTGAACACCGGGGGTGCTATATTTAAACATTATTGCTAGTGGAGTCTACTGGAACACACATTTTGAACAAAGTGACTATTGTGAGCTCAAACAGCAACATAAAAATAGCTAATAAATAAGGAAAGGCAACACGACGCAGTTGTGCATCATGTGATCACATACAGCTCGAGTATGACGGCCCAGTCCGGGAGGAAGAGCAGGTGTGTAAGACCAGCTCCATGCATCCCTATAAAGATGTCCGAGTTATGAGTCACCCTGATCTGCTCCAGAAATGGCATATCTCTACAACACACACACACACACACCGGGAAATACCCAGAAAGACATGCAATCAATCAGCTGTCACTCAGCGTCATGGTGGAGATGAGAAGCAGGATGACTCTGTCACTCACTTGTACTTGTAATCCACCAGCTTGACCTCAAATAAAGCCACAGTCTTCAGGGTGTTTATGAGCTAAACACCACACACACACACACACACACACACACACACACAGTAGGGGATCAGAAAGTGATTAATGAGAGCTGACTGTCTTATGGACAGAAGCCAAACTAAATCAGGGATTTATTCCAAGAGCCAACTGCAAATAAGAGTTTAAATGCACAGTTAAGGAACTGGAGTGATAAATCAATGCGTGTGAGACAGAGACAGATAGAGGTGTGTGTGTGTGTGTGTGTGTGTGTGTGTGTGTGTGTGTGTGTGTGTGTGTGTGTGTGTGTGTGTGTGTGTGTGTGAGAGAACGTGTGCGCTCTCACCTCCTGCTGGTTTAATATCCTACGATAGTCTGTGCTCCGAGCCAGCAACGTGACCCGGATTCGCTCGTCCTGCAACCCAACACAGCCAAAACAGAGTCAAGTGGCAAACTGAAACAACTTTTTATTTTGGTCATTAGTGGATTATAATAATCCATTATGCCTGATTCCATGTTCCGACTCTAGTTATTAATCAAGTAAAGACCCGGTCAGGCCTAGATTACAATCTGAAGATCACGGAGGGCTCTGTGAAGGATGAGGCCCATGCCGGTCACACCAGGGGTTTATTTCTGATCTAGTGCTTCCCTCTAGTGGTAATTTTATGGTGGTGACCTGGAATTATAATTGCTGATATTTCAGATGCTGGAAAAGTTGATTGGGTGTGTAATTACGGATTTTGGGAAGCGGATATTTACACTGGATGCTCTCAAATCCAGTGCGATGTTTAGCTCAATGAATAGACGAATGGGTGGAACAATGCATGGATGGATGGATGCAGACACATAGATGCATTGATAGGAGGACGGGTGGGCAGATAAGGTGGATGAACAGACAGATGTATGGACAACAAAAAGAATAAGTGGATGAATATCAGGTTTAAAGCTTGAATCAACCTTCGAACACATGGATGGATGGAGGGATTGACTGATAGATGATACTTCTTCCTCTCCGGTCCTTTGAGGATCTGATTTGTCATTATCATTCGTTCTGTTCACTACACAATGTGTGTGTGTGTGTGTTACCTTGGGTCCCTCCTGTGGGATGTTGAGTCGGTGAAGGACATGCTGAGAAAATGCTCTGAACATCCCCTCACTGTGACAGTTTGCAATCTGTCAATCAAACACACACAGACACACACACACACACACACACACACACACACACACACACAGTCAGATTTCAAACACATTACCTCAAAATCATTTGTAGATTCAACCCAGCTGCTCTCAGCCATGAATATAAACACCTTTTTTCAGATAGAGATAGGACACGTGCACACGTAAAGATGCTCACGTCTGCATTTCACGCTTCAAGGCCCAAAAAAACTATACATGAACAAACAGCCATGTGTATGTAGAAGAGGCAAAGCGGAGCGGCTCTCACAACCGTGACTTTAATACATATAAAACAAACACAATCCTCACGATTCCAGATTCAGAATTGGTGTGGTTGCGTGAAGCCAGACAGGAGATTAGGTTTTTTTTTTAAGGATATTTTTTGAAAAATCTCCTCACCAGGGGTGTGTTGTAGAACAGGCCGTACCTCATCCGCGGTAAAAGCGAGAAAAATGCATCCCTGAAACACACCTGGGATGGAAAGAAGACATTAAAGGGTGGTCACAGAACTTTTCTCAGTAGTATTTTAAAAATGCATTTTCTTTAAATGCTATTCTTTCAAATTTATTTTTGGACTCCAGTACACCTTCATTACATCTCCTCACCCTACGATCCTAATGGGGCTCTAAATGAGAAAAAGCAAGTGCATATACTTATATTAGATATACCATGGATGGATGGGTGGATGGGTAAATTAACAGACTGGTTAATGGATGGACAGACTATATGATGAATTGGCGGATGATGATGGATGGGATGGGTAGATAGATAGATAGATAGACGAATGGATGGAGAATATATATATATATATATATATATATATATATATATATATATATATATATGCCATATATATATATGGATGGATGGACAGGTGGATGAATGGAAAGACAGCTTGAGGAATACACAGGTTATTTAATGGCTGGATGGACATATTGCTTTTTACGGGTCAGAATTATTGACACTCGTTTATTTAGAACTTTGCACAACCTCAGTTCTCAGTCTTCTCCTATAATACATGGAAAGATTACAAAGATACGTATTTTCTTTAAAATAACATTCAAATTAATAGAATAAAAAAATTATAAAATAAGAGAAGTAAAATAAAAATGATACATTTCTCCTTTATTGCTGGTGTGATATGTTCAATACACCAATAATTGACAGCAGATGGATGGATGTGATGTTTTGTATTTATGTTGGCAAGCTGACGGAATTCAGTAGACTGGGGTGGACAGTCATTATCTGTGATGTTTGTATAAGGTGGCATTATCACAGAGCAATGAAGAATCTTACCCGCTTTGTGTCGTAGGTTTTTAGGTGAATGACGTCGTAATCAGTGAAAGCTCGCCACGTTTCGCTGAACAGGTCGCCATAGCCATAAAAACTCTAAAACGCAATCAATCAAAACTATATAACAAGGAAAAACATGTTTCTGTAAAATCAATTAATTAAATATGGATCTAATGGAAAAACTGATTTCTGCCGTCGCTCAGGTTAGGATCAAATTTGATCCTGAATGTAATCAATCAGTCGAGACGTATGTGGAGTTCACTGAGTAGATTAGTGTGTGAAGAACCGGAAAAAGCGATTTGCACTTCGCCTTATACATAAAATATGCTTCTCCTGATAGCATTATCAGTTTAGCCACATTGTTTCTGTGTCGAAGGAAATTCTTTCCACCTGATTATTCTTCCACCTCTTCCCAGAACAGGAAAAACAGATTCAGGAAAGGAAGTCAGGAAAAGGTTTACAGATTCAGGAAAGTCAGGAAACGGTTTATTCATAAATCATATACCCCCCCCACCCCTCGTTTCCCCTCGAACCCTTGTAGAAAATATTTTTACAGCCTTTTTTGTTGTTGTAATTGCAAAGGTTCAGTTTGAATATTAGAAATGGTAGTCTTGTTATAGATGGTTTTAGCTCTGAGCATCGCACAGGCTTAATCTTGGTGTGACACGTGACCAAATTCTGGGCCTAGATATATTCTTGTCCTTTATTAATGTTCTACGTTTTTGTTTGTTTTTTTTTACCAGCACACTGAAATATTAGCAAAAATCCACCAATGGACGAAGGTTAATGTAAACATTTAAATAGATATTTCACCAAAGAGCTTCACTACAGTATAACGTGTGTTAATACTTTACATTAAAATGAAAAAAAAAAACCTAAAAGGTCACAATAACACTATTAGACTGTACTTTTTACATTTATCCTAAATATGGCTCTTTACAAAAAATTTTTATATTTCTTTCATAATTTACAGCCATGTCTTATAGTAAGGAGATTTGGTGGGAATAAAAACTGGCTTGTTTCAGGTCAAGGTTAGGTGCAGCATATCTTTAAAAGTGTGTGATACCGTGTCCCACATGACGATGTTGATGTCTCTGCTGAACGAGTTGTTGACGTGCTGAGAGATGTACAGGTTGACAAAATCGCAGAAGTGATGGTACATGTTGACGCCTGAAAAAGTAAGCGAATGAAACTCTCGTAAGTCTGTATCTTTTGTGGCGCATTCACAATGTGACGCCCGGCGTCTCGCCAACAAGCATCGTCCTTACTGAGTTCTACACTAAACCCGCTAACACACTGACACTTTACTGCTTTAACTGCCATCATCCTGCACTTCACCTCCAACCGGTGCGTCCTGTGTCAATTAATCTAAACATTTCACGAGACACATGTATGAAAACTTCGTTTCGAGTCCCACAAATCCAATCTACAAACTGCAATGAGTCCCACCTGCATCCAGTTTCATGAAGACTGTTGGCTTCTCGATGATGACGTCACAGTGCCCGTCGTCTACAGGGTTAAAGTCAAGCTCCGTGTACGTCTGCAGCTCGGCGAACCTGGAGGTAAACAGACATGGGTCATCCAAGATTTGTAATAAATGGTAGGTTTTTTAATATACAAAATAGCCGCAGATAAGAGATCTTGTTAGTTGATATTAATAGCTACCATCATATTATTCTAAGAGTATATTTAAAGTGTGTGTTTATTTCTAAAACTTGCACATGCAAATGCTGTGTCTGCACAATCCATGCTTGCACAACTGTTCAACACAAATTGTTTACTCCGAGTCCTAAGCGCATTTTGGACAGCTTCATACCAACCATGACTGCAGGGGGCTCTTGTGCTGCCCTTCTGCTTCCAACGCCTCGCTGTTCAGTCTGCAGTGTCCCCCGACTTCCCCTTTCTGTAGAAAATCTTCATTAAACCTGCACAGAGACACAGGGTTCATTATATTTGGGATGTATAAACAATATGGAAAAAGGAGGTGTGGCTTGTGACAGGATCTGTATCCAAGGCCTCTTACATTTAGTTTGATTAAGTAGGTGTGGCCTCTTGTCAGAAGTAGTAAAGGAGGTGTGGTCTTAGTCGGTCAGTATAGTGAAGAAGGTGTGGGTTCTGAGACAGTCCTAGTTAGTTAGTTAGTCCTATATATTGACATTTTTCAAAATTAAGATACAACCTGTCGGCACTATTCATACGTTTCAGATGAAAAAGGTCTGCTTTTCAGGCGTTATTTTTTTAGACACCCGATCATGCCAAAATGTACACAGCACAGCACCGTCTTTTGTTAGCTCATGGACGGCTTATTCACACTACCCCGTTTCCTTCTCGCAGCTTTGTAAGCTACCTGACCTCTCATGACCCCTGCGGGGCTTTCGGAGGTCCAGATAGAGGTTGGTGGCTCGGCAGTAGCGCAGGTGGCGTGTGCACTTCAGAGAGGATTCCCCCTGGGAATAGGAAAAGGACAAAGACAGTTTGTTCAGAATTTTCTTCAAAGAAGAAAATCATGGACACAACAGGAGTGAGAGGAAATGCGTTTTACGAGACTTAAAGGCTCGCAGAGAGTCTTCATCTCACTCAGACGTTCTTTAACATAGCCAAAGTCGGCCTGCTTCCAGAAAGTTTCCTGAGCCGACTGCACTGTGCTAGCCCTACAACACACACACACACACACACACACACACACACACACACACACACACACACACAAGAAGGATTTGGCAGTTTAATGTTTGATCCACCACTAATCAACTTCAAATCAATGCTCATTTTGTTCATTATTAAATATTCTCAGGCAATTTATTCGACTGTATTAGACTAGTAGCCGAGTTGCTATTACATAATAACATTTATGAGCTGATCATATCCCAATATGCAAATATAACCCATTTAAACCTCATTTATATAACCTTGTGCATTCGCTATATGAGAAATTACACCTGCATTTCCCCAGACATTTCCCCCAGAAGATGGGACAGAATTATACTATTATTATAACCATGTGGCAATATAGTATACATGTGTAACATGGGACTGTTTACAGGAAACAGGAGCATTATGGAAATGAGCGTTATCGGGAACACACCTGATGATGGTTTTTGACTAATGAGTGTTCTCTGGATGAGCTTTGGTTCCTTTGTTAGTAATATTGGGAGCCTGATGCACATAATATGGCTGCTGTGAAGGTAAAGATTTTCTCTCACCACACCGAGTCCACGCTGGTGCAGGTCGGGAAGGCAAACCTGTGCTCGGGTGAACAGTCCTTCTCGTATCCCCAACACAACTGCTGTTTTTGTAGAGCATCCTAAAGATATTATAGAGAAAACAGTTATAAAACCACTGGAAAATATTACTGTTAAAATACATTAAAAAAAGCACTAATGGCTTTAAAAGGGTGTTGTTCTGTTGCAGTGTCGGGCAAGCTGTATGTCACACTTATATGCACTATTATGTACCATATGAATGTCTAATTAGCAATTAGAATATATTCTCCACTCTTCTGGGTAGATGCCGACCTAGTTTCTGGAGTGTGTTGGGGAAATTCATTCTGCATATCTTTACAAGGCCACGATCATGACCATCCTTGTTCAAGTATACATACCCAAAGATGTACAATAGTGTGTTCCTCCATCAGTTAGGGGGAGGAACAGAATATGTCTGGAACAGTCATTTAGCTCAAGGCTTTGTGTCCATATAGTGTATGAATAACAAAAATATCAGTACAGATTGAAAGCAGTTCAAGGTAAAGTCTTTTGGAACATTTCTTAATTCATTTCAAGGATCATTTGCACAAAAAAAGATGGTAAAATATAAGAACTTTGAAAGCTCGCAAAAGAGAGGTTGCGAAAAATCCATTAAATGCAGTCTGATACGATATTAATATTGTGATAAATGGTATCACGATACTCTTCCCGGAGATAGATTTCAAGAATAGACTTTTTTTTTGTTAACAGATCCCTGTGGATCATCATCACTAAACTAATTTAATACTACAGGATTCTGCAACTTCTTAATAAAAAATTAAAAACGTGTATATATATATATATATATATATATATATATATATATATATATATATATATATATATATATATATATATATACTATATATGCTTACTTTGAATGGGCAGAGCGGGTCTTCCTGGCAAACTCTCACCACGTATGGGTTGCTGTGCAGAAAGAACGGGATGTGATGATCCGCCAGGGTCAGAGAGCTGTAGTTGAGCAGTGGCTGGAGATCACCGACGACAGCACCGGAGCAAGTGCAGAGAGTGAAGAGCAGCAATAACGGCATAGTCTCGCACTCGCAGAGCTCTGTGGCCTTCTGCACCGACTCCTACCTGAAAAGAGAGAGTAAGAGAGAGAAGGGGAGGGTTTTAGAGAGGGACTCCAGGGTCCAAACACAGTGTCCGGCCCGGATTTTTTTTTTTTGTTGCATCGTGGGAACCAGTGAATGAACGGATCTAACTTGCTCAGCTCACAACACAGGAAGCAACAGTGACCTTTTTCCTACCATTGTTTTGATCTTTAAGGCTGTGACTCCAGAAAATTCAGTAAAAAATAAATCAAGCTCTCGGACCAGATGTTTTCCATCCCAAAAAAAAATCAAAAATCATATTGAGTGTGTCCTGTCACTTTTCATTCATTCATTCATCTTGTGCCACTATATCCTATCTTCCCTCGGGTCACGGGGAGACTGTATCTATCTCAGGCGTCTAATGTGGGCATTAAAGCAGGACAAACCCTGGATGGAATGCCAATAAATCGCAGGGCACACACACATTCATACACTAGGGACAATTTTTCAAGGTGCCAATCAACCTACCAGGCATGTTTGTGGACCGGGGGAAACCGGAGAAAAACCCCCTGAGACTCGGGGAGAACATGCAAACTCCACACACACATGACCGAGACGAGAATCGAACCCGGAACCCTGGCGGTGTGAGTCGAATGTGCCAACCTCTAAGCCACCATTCCCCTTCACAGTAATATTTATACTTTAGATTGGTGAAAAGAAGCTCAGATGGGGTTTGTTTGTTTGACACATTCCTGCTCTCATGGGATTGTTTACGTTATAGACAATGGTACAACAAAAATAACGGTTACTGCTTGAAGGTTGATACCAGACCAGATTTATTTACACATGCACACCTGGGCAAAACAAAAACCCAATCATGGTCATTTTGCCGAATGGAAGGGAAATGCCACTTCTGAAGTGTTTAATTGAGACACTAAGAGACAACATGTCACAATGAGACCTTTCTTCCCGTTGTGATCTCAATAGTCTCTGCTGATCTCTGACTCGATTGCGTCCCATTCACCACTCCAATAACCCGATCTGTTCGCTATAAAGTGAACCCTTTCCCGCCCTACATAGTGCACTAGGGCGTCATTTTGGACGCGGCCGTGAGAATCACCTCAGTGCGGGTAAGATTGAAAGCACCGGTTGCGATGTTCTGCGGTTCTCCACCATAACCGCGTGCTTTCCGCTTCAACTTCTTTAAAACACACACACACACACACACACACACACAAATACTAAAATAAATGGGCATTTTGGGATTTCCCCCCCTTAATGTTGCTTAAAAATAAGGTAAAGAATAAAAAGTGAAAAAAACTCCACGTATGAAAGCAACCCGGATAATTACTTACCTTTATTTTATTTATTTAGTGTTTAAATCAAAGAGAAGTGAAATCGAGGAAGGAGGTCGCCATCATACCGGAAGCAACCGGCATGCTAAATGCACAACTAACCATAGAGGGCGCGCAAGAGCTGGCTTTAATAAAACACCATCTTTTGAAATCATTTATTAAACACATTATAATTTCAAACCGTGATTGAATATAAATAATTATAATATAATAAACAATAAAGCTGCTTATTGTGAATTTATTATTCACAATAATAATAAATATCATTTGTCCTTGCTTTATGTTGTATTGTTTATTTTATGCCCTGTAGCACTATATTGTAGGTCTGCTATACATTTGAGCAAACTTTCGACACACATTTAATATTAATAAAACAAAAATGACCTTCTCGTTATTTTATAACCTACAAATGTATATTACCTAAAAACGGACTTCTTACTCTTTTTTTTTTTACAATAAATGACTTTACAGTTATTGTGATAAAATGATCTTTATATTTGTTTGCTTATTTGTTAAACTGACCTATATAAATAAATAAACACGCTAACAGTTCAATATTCATTTTATTTACACATGTACAGAAAGAGTAGAACTTTAGCCATGAATATTATCATGGGCCTATGGAGGAGAATTAAAAGGGAAAAAGTATATACAAGTGAAAAGAAAAACAGATACCTCGATTATATTGTTTGATGAAGGAGGCATTTAGTTATGTTAAGTCCATGTAACTCTGGGATAAAGCGTTTCTGTACTGGTAGGCAGGGCCGCTTCCAGGTTTGCTCTACCGAACATCCAGTGGGCAGCGAGGGCTTAGTGAATGGTGTTTTAATAATGTTGTCAATATTATCTCATCATATCTATGATTTCTGGATAAAGAGAGAGTAAATAAAGAGAGATCAGTATGGTGAAGAGGGAGAAGATACTGGATTTCAGAATTAACCCTCATTCATAGCTTTGACTCTTCGGTGGCCATTACATGAGATGAAGCTAAGATTATTAATAAAAAGATTTTCCCCATTTCTGCTAAGTGTTATGATTATATGTCTGAAGAGAGCACAGCTTTCTTGCAAAAAAAGAAATACATGACTTTTATACTGTCTAAAGACAGTGTGTCTCTCTGCGATTAACGCCACCGTGATGAATGAACTGACGGAAATGTTTATAGGTGAGGCATGTCATTTTGTATGTGTATCTAGAAGTGTAAATAATCATATTATTAGAGTTTACTGGCCCTGAACAATAACTTATATAAAAATAACGTCTTTGCATGAATGACATGGTGAAGATTTGTCCATTTTGTGCCTGAAATAACAAAATTGCTCTGTTAATATGAGTACTGTTAAATATTAAGCATTGAGAGATAAAAGGCTTCTATCCTAACGGCCGTCTTGAAAGTGCAAATCGATGTGCCTCGAGGCGAGGGCTAAGAGACAAGAGCTTGTCCATTTCAAGTCTTCTAATGATCGGTGAAGAAGAAAAATCACATCTCTGACATCTGCTGCCACAACTCTATAAATAATAACAACAGATTATACCCCTGATCAGGAAAACGCAGAGCACAAAACGAGAGGAGGAAACAAACAGCTTCACTGAAAACACGTCTGTGCACACCACGACGCGTCTGCATTCCTGCACTATCAGCTACCAGCTTTGGTTGCTTTTACAGTAAATGCACTTGGAATTCCACATGTCGGCTATTTCTGGTTCTTGAGCAGCTCGTCTATTTGGGTCTTGTACATGTTCTTTACGTCCTCCAGGTCGAGTCGTAGCTCCTCTGCCTCTTCTGCTTTCTCTCCGTACATTTGCAGGATGGTGTTGTGCCTCTGCTCCAGATCCTGAGGAGAGCAACAGGTCCAATTACAGCACAATTCTTAGAATGAGAAACATTATAGTAGTAGTAAAACATTATAGTCAGCACATCAGGGACTATCCAAGGGCTAAAGCTTTAGGATTATTCACTAATTAATATATACAGAGTAAGCCAAAATAATATATATATCTATATATATATATATATATATATATATATATATATATATATATATATATATATATATATATATATATATATATATATATCATATATATATACACACACACACACACACACACACACACACACACACACACACACACACACACACACACACACACACACACACACACACACACATGCACACACACACACACACACACACACACACACACACACATATATATATAGAAATAGAAACATTTGAATTGATTAAATAAGTGAACCACAACCCTGAGTGCTTCCGACCAGATTTCTTTCATTATTTCATCATCTAGCTCACCTTCATCACTGCATACCCACCTTGAGCTGCACTCTGAGTCTCGGGATCTCTGTCACTTTGTCCTCCAGCTCGTCGTTCTGATTAGTCAGCCGCACCAGTTCTTCCGCCATCGCCGAGCGAGTCCTTTCCAGATTTGAAATCTCCACCTGTGAAGAAATGGGTGGAAGAACGCCGCAAGATTCACGCGCTGATTCAACTGAAGGTGAACTTCTATTAGGATCTATATTTAGGAAGTGCATACAGAACTGTGTGTGTGTGTGTGTTTGTGTGTGTGTTCGAGAGAGAGGTTACCTGGAGCTGTGCGATTTCTCCCTCACGCAGTTTAAGCTGCGATTGAAGGTTCTCGATGATATTGGAGCCTCCACTTAGACGTGCCACTTCGTACAGGCTGCTACCGCTGAGGGTCACGGAGGCAAACGAGTGATCGGGAGAGTCCTCCTGCTTTCACAAAGGGCCAAAAACAAGACTTTTTGATTGGATTTGGACTTGCTATATTTAGGAAGTTTGTCAGTCGTTTCATAGACAGGCTCCATATATTATTGCATATTATATTATATTCTATTATAAGGAAAGATTACATGGTCCAAGGACTATTTGATCCATTTGTAGGTTGCAGTTTTGGAGGGGAATTGAGTAACCACATTTCCATCTGCATCCATAACTTCTCTAAACTGCAGTACATCCTTGCCAGCTTGGTCCCTCTACCTGGCCAACCAGTACGAATCATTTTCTCCTTCCTTACTGTCCAACTTCACATGCAGCTCCTCATATGCCTTTTCATTATACACCTGTCTACAATTCTGTGTCGTCAACCTCTTTCTCCTTCTTCTTTCCTGCACTTCCTCATTCCACCACATCTCCATTGTCCTTTCTCTTTCAGGATGACACAAAGATTACCCCCTTAGAGGTCTCCTTTATCACTTCTGCAATAGTTGCCCAATAACGCTTCACCACCGCCGCACCCCTGTCTGACCTCTTTCCTGAATCTACACAATACAGTCTTCCTCCTTCATCTAATTCTCTTTTCAGTCCTCACTCTCTTCCTCCTCTTCTTCACCTACACCATCTGTAGGCGTCTACCTGCCACCACCGTAGTCTTCGATCTCTTCCGGGCTGCATCTCCTGCACAGTATATACTCCACCTGTGTGCACCTTCCTCCACTATGCCTGCTCACCACTGCCATCTCCATCCTGCCCTTCCGCATTTCTCTCATTAACCTTACTCGCCACCTCTGTTCCCTTCACCAACATGGCCATTTAACTCTGCTTTCATCTTTCATTCTTCTACATTCTAGAATCTCACAACCCACTTGTAGGTCATAGGCACTGATTGCATTTATCATCACGCCTTCCAGCTTTCACGTTCATCACCCGTGAAATTCTCTTCACCTCCACTTCACTCATACTGTGCTCGTCCTTCAGGATTACCCCCTACACCGTTTCTCTTTCCATCCACACAACGCATAGAACGTCCCAAAGAATCTCAACTAATGCACCTTTACTACCAAGTGTGCACACTGATTGTAGTTAGGGATGTACAGGGGCAGGGCGCGGAGCATTTTTGTCGGAAATGTAAAGATGGATATAAGTCTTTAATTTACTGACGTGGGAGAGCAGAGAGGTGTGTATGCCGCTGTGATCCACCCCACTGATGGAGCTGGAGCGAGATAGAGATGGAGTAGAGGAGGCAGGAGGTTCGCTCAGCGATACACTCAGCACCTTCCGCTCCTACAGCACTCGCAAATGGGCAAAATGTTATTACAGATCGACGCAACGTCTAGAAAATCGACATTCACTTTAATGACAACAAAATATCTCTCCAAAATATTCATAAAAAGCAGCTCACCTTCTCCTTCAAGGCCTCTTGTGCGAGGTAGCATTTCTTCTTCTCCTGCTCAACCTTCACTTTCTCCATCTCAAGCTGGTTTGTCAGAAGCAGCTGCAGGATCGCAAAAAGAAAAAACTCAGCAAGACAGTGTGTGCAGGGGCATACTCATGTGCACGTGTGTACTTTACGGTACCTTTTCCTTTTTGGCGTCTTCCAGAGCACGTGTGTGCTCGCCTTTCAGGTTCTCCAGCTCAACACGCTCCCTACACACATGCACACACAATACACAATCATATACACAGAATTGTGAGCACTGGAATTTCTTGCTTTGTTACATCATAAATACTTTCAATCTGTGATTGGCTGCCAATTCTCGGACTGTCCGATCTTGTGTTTCATACAGCTGCTGTTCACCTGCTGCTGTCGTTCTCCAGCGTCTCACGCCGAGTCCTCTCCACATCCAACTGACCCTGCAGCCGTCCCTTCTCATGCCGCAGTGAGGAATTCTGGGACTCCAGAGAAGCCAGATGAGCTTTGGTGGTGTGGAGTTCCTCTGTCGCAGAGCGCTCCTTCTCTACCGCTACAGCAAGATTAGCCTGAGCCTCGGCTACTCCGGTTAAGGAGGGGGGGGGAGAAAAAAAAACAGAATAGTAACACATTTATTATTACACCTGTATTTAAATAAAGTGTGTATTTTTTTTCATAGATTGGAAAGAAATACAAGTTCCCCCCTTTGATTGTTCACCTAAACGGTCTGAGATGTTCTTCTCCAGTTTTTCCCAAGATGCTGTCTGAGATCCAAGATTAGCCTGCAAATTCTCGATCTGCCGGAGGAGGGGCCTCGTCGCCGAGGTGACGCTCTGACTAAGTTCCTGGTTTCTAGTTTCTGCCCCCTGTAACCTCTAAACAGATCAAAAATAGAAAAGCAGATATAAAGTGATGAGTTGAGAGCTTATGAATCACTTATAAATGATAGAAATTATGTTTTAGGGGTTTGACCTACCTGCTGAAGCTCGCTGATCTCCTCTCGCAGGTAATCCTCCTTCCTGGCCTGCTGCTGCTCGGCTCTTTGCAGGGCCAGCCTCAGATCTGCCACCTAAGACAACAGGTAGAACACAAAGTCCAGCATCAGGAACGTGTTTGAAATCATTTCAGTTACACGATGTTGTCTTGTTTCTTATCTAAAACAAAACCCAATGCTTTTTAGTTTTATTTAAGTAATTCTTTTATTTATTTTATTATTTATTTGACTTGTGGTTATTTATTTACTTTTTTAATTATTTCTTAATTAATTAGAATTATTGGCAATACTTTTACACAACTTGTCGCATTTCCTTCTTTTCTATTCTAAATATTCAATTATCTTGACAAACAGAAGCGGAATTCACAATAATCTTCACATAAAATATTGTACAGTTACATTTTTATTTTATGCATTGGCACCTTTTCCACCATCTTAATAATAGACGATATATTCAAGTGACCAAGTGTATTAATCAGAAAGTGATTCAATGTACTGCAATTCCATCCAGTTACCTGATTGGCCAATGCCTCCTGCTGAAAGCGGGCCTCTTCCTGGGCTTTGTCCAATGCTAGGCTGAGCTCATCTTTGGCCTGGATTTCGCGGCTCAGGTGCGAGCTCCTGAGCCTCGCTGGCCTTTCGTAGCGTTAGATTTGTGCAGCTCGGCAAGTTCCCTAAACACACACACACAGTCCAAATAAAAATGTGTATTATGAAAATGGTAAGCAGACTGGATAGGGAGTGTATAACATCACTGTGTCATTCAAACCACTTGAAAAGCCACAAATGCGAATATATGTATGTATTTACTTGTAAGCGGCATCAAGTGCCGCCTGCAGGCTTCGGCTTTTCTCCTGCAACTCATCGTTTTCAGTCTGCAGGCTGCCAAGTTCCTTCTCCTGGCGCTCCACAGCAGAATTCAGCTTCTTAATACTCTCTCTGTGCTGCTTCTCCAGCTCCTCCTTCGCGTCTAGAACCTATCAGGACCACAATGCACCATTTTTGATTACATTGGCTACTGTGCACATAAAGTTAATTATTTTCCATCTATTGGGTGCCTTGACACTTTTAATCTCCTCTCCACAGAGCAATAAAACTTTATAGGAGAACAAGTCGCTCGGACCTGTTGCAACTGTTTCAGTTCATCCTCTTGCTCTTTGAGTTTCTTGGCCTGCTTGGAGATCCGGGTTTCGCTCTCCTTCTCCTTGACCCTCAGTTTTTTGATGATGTTGGAGTGCTGCAGCTGCTGCTTAGACAGCTTCTCGCCTGGAGAACAGTCAAACGCCCAGAGTTGGTTTAAAGGGTTAAACGGAAGAGATTTCCAAACACGACTCGAGTTACTGTTTATTCAGTGATGAATCATTAAGTTGCTATGGTGTGTTAAGTTCTTTTTTGTGTTGATCAAGGAGATAGAGAAGTAGATAAAAACAGACTCGGATCCGGCATGAAGAATGTTATAAATGATACTGTTAAATTTACATAACATTTTTCCTGTATACTTATTTATATTTGAAAAGGGCAGTATAATGAGACACAATGAGGCATGTTTCTATTGGGTTGTTGATGCCTTGTCTCTCATACTCAGAAAATTGTTTACACCATACACATAAAAAAAAAGTATCCTTAATGATATTTGTTTTCCATTTCATCATCCCTCCTCTTAATGATCTTTCAGCTTGGTTTGAAGTTAAAGCTTAGCTCAAACTATTTATTGTCATTCTATCTCACACACACACACACACACGGTATACAAAAGAACAAGATGCTATTAGCGGTCCAGGATGCAAAACTCCCCTTTGTTATGAAAAATGATTATTTTCTATAAGAGCATTAACCAAGAGGACTCTTGTGCATTGTGAATGGTAAAGCCCTTGGTCTGCTGTGGAAATGGTTTAAAACACCTCTGATGAACCGATGAGATGTTATTGAATGCCTCTGATCTGATGTGGAAATGTTCTAGAACATGTATTATCAGTTTTGAGAATGGGCTAGAATGCCTCTGATCTGCCCTGGTAATATTCTTACCCTCTTCTAGAAGGCCTCTGATCTGTTCCTCTTTTTCTCTGATCAGTTCCAGGGTTTCGGTGGAGTTGAACCTGGTCGAAAGCTCTTCTCTTAACCCCTTAATTTCCTGCAGTGAAGTGAGCAGTAATAATGTACAGTGTTTGTATACACATATACATATATACACACACACCTTTAAACTTTTTTTTATTCTAGTTACATACTCTTATATTCATGTTTAAAATTTTTATTTGATTTGAATTTAAAAATCAATAACCTGACCTTCTTGGCGATGTCGCGCTCCTTGCAGGCTAGCTGGGCTTTCCTCTCTGCATCAGCAATGCGCTGAGTGAACTCTTCTTTCAAAGACTGCACGCTGGCGCTCTCCACCTTCATCTCACTATCGAACACATTCACACACTGTGTCACTCAAAATACGGCAGCTTTCAGACATACGTGAACGACTGACAGCACTGGTTTATACACCCACCAGGCATAACATTATGACCACCTACTTAATGGTCCCCCTTTTCAAAACCTTTGAGCATTAACAGTTTGAACTTCTTCAGCAATTTGAGCTACAAGCGTTCATCTTTTGGATCGGACCGTACGGGTGAGCCCTTGACCTTGATTACCACCATTCCAGCATTTAAGCATTTTTGATAAATACTGCAGGGGCACGGTGGCGTAGTGGTTAGCACGTTCGCCTCACACCGCCAGGATCCGGGTTCGATTCCCGTCTCGGTCATGTGTGTGTGGAGTTTGCATGTTCTCCCCGTGCCTCAGGGGGTTTTTCTCCGGGTTCTCCGGTTCCTCCCCCGGTCCAAAAACATGCACATGATAGGTTGATTGGCACCTTGGAAAAATTGTCCCTAGTGTATGAATGTGTGTGTGAATGTGTGTGTGTGTGCCCTGCGATGGGTTGGCATTCCATCCAGGGTGTATCCTGCCTTAATGCCCATAGACGCCTGAGATAGGCACAGGCTCCCCGTGACCCGATGGAAGATCGGATAAAGCGGTAGAAGATGAATGAATGAATGAATGATAAATACTGCCCACTACAGACCAGTAAGAGCTGCGGGTTTAGAAGATGCTCTGATCCAGTCGTCTAACCATCACAAACTCTGTTTGGGCGTTGTCAAACCCACAAAAACACTGACATAGTCACATTTTTCCTGCTTTTAAGACATCACCTTTAAGGGCAAAGTGTTCACTTGCTGCCTAAAATGTCCCATAATGAAAAAGATAATCAGTCCTATTTGTTTCAGCACTTGTAAAATCATGCCTGGTGTTCATTCAATGGCTTGGTTTACATAAATGCAGAACAACAACAACAACAGGTCTTTGAATACAATTATTACTTCACGTTTCTTGTTTGAAGCTGATTATGACCTGATACAACAACATACATTTATATAAACCAATAAGTTAGTGCAACAATTGAACCATGAATTATGAATCATGTGAATCGCACAGCTATATCTGACTACTGTACAAAGCTGGTAACGATCTCGATTAAATATTACCGGATATTATTTACACAGTGGAGGACTGTGCTTTCCTCCAATTGAGCAAATATTACGGACGCTCCTCTGACATTCAGACTTCACACATACTCAAAACACTTATTCTAAAAAAAAAAAAAAAAAAAATATATATATATATATATATATATATATATATATATATAGTTAGACGTTAAACATAAAAGCAGATAAGGTGTGAATGATAGACTAATCGGCATAACTCATACTAGGAAATAAACACACCTACTGCCTACTTTAATAGAATAATAATACTGCAGAGGAACTCACTCTTTGAGGTTATCACAGTCCTCTTCCAGGCGAGCCTTGTCTTTGCTGAGAGATAGCAGCTGGGCTTCTCGCTTCTCCAGTCTTCCTGTGAGCTCATCAACTATCTGGAAGAAATAAACAGAGAGAAAGAATGTTTCTATTCATTAACCATAATTGTGAAAATGATGCATCTCTACCTCTACCACATTCTCATTCATCATCACAACCCTTCAATGTTTTCAGCAGAAACATTCCGGCAAAATTCCGACCTTCTGAAGCTCCAGGAGCTGGCAGGTGGAGGCTCCTTTCTGCTCCTCGGTTATAGGTGATGAGTCTACATCATGTGACTCTTCAGGTTCAGTTCGTTCATTAATCAGAGTGAGATGTGACCCAGAACCCTGATCGTCCTCTAGCAGCTCTTCCGGTTGTTCCGAGTTCACCGGGGTTGCGCTCCGCCCACTTTCCTCCATCTCATCCACCGATTGGTCCTTTGGGCAGCCAGTCGTCCCACCCTCCACCTCGTCCTGCTGCTGATTGGTCTGCGGTGCAGGTAGAGCCAGCGGTGGGCTCGTCCCGGCGGTAACAGACGCCAGAGTGCGGCTCCCGGGGATCTCGTCATCCGAGTTGACTTCGCTTACGCTGCGGCTGTCCAGAGAGTGCACGCTGAACGAGTCGATGCGCTCGAAGGCGTCGGACGAGGAGCCGCAGCTCTCCGTCAGCTTTGGGTAGTCTTCCAGACGTGGGAAATCGCTGCAGGTCGACGCGGAAAGGAGCTGGAAAGACCCCTGCATGAGATGCAACCCTGCTTTAACCTCGGCTGTCTCCTGCCTGGAGCTGGCTGAGCTCTCACTGATGACGCTCTCATGGTCCAGCACCTCGATGTCACTGGTGGTGGAGGTACCGGATGAGAAGGCGCTCACAGGTGGAGACGGAGTGTCACTTTGCCTGTCTTCTGCTTTCACATCTTTGGATTCCAGCATCGCATCTTTGGGAGGGTCTCTCCCGGGGCTCTTGGGCTTGGCAGAACCACTGCTCACAGCTTTCGACTCTACAGATTCAGGTTCTGCAGGTGTCTCCACTTGTGCGACTTGAGCACTTGAATTGGAATCCTGCGCTTCTGGATTGCTCTGCGTCTCCTGTGCTGGTTCCGTGTGTTCCGGAACGGGCACTTCTTCCTTTAGCGTCACGTCCTCCAGCTGAATCTCCACTAACTGCACGCTGCTTTCATCGCTCAATTCCTCCTGAGAGAGTGTAGAAGCGTCAACGTCATCCTCTGCGGCAGGTGGGGGTTCTTGTTTCGATTTCTCCTGCGGCCGGCGATAGGATTTAGTCGGCGCCACAGACACCACTGGGGTTGTCTGAACCGTCTGCCCATCTCCAGGAGACAAGAAGGCACTGAAGAAACTCTCCGTTTCGTCCACCACAGTGCGTGTGACAGGCTTGGTGATGGCCTCGGACGTAGGCGTGACCACCTTCGGGCATTCTTCGGAAGGCGAGTCCCATTGGTTTATCCCCCAACCTGTGGGCAACATCTGGGTGTGTACATCTGAGAAGAAGGAGAAACAAAACACAGAAATCAAGCACATGCCAACAAGTTATAACAAACTGTTCCCATCAAGAAGGAGGAACACACGCACCGTATACGAACTCCACACTACACCGGCACTATGTGTAACTTTATAACAACATACTCTAAATGTACACATCCCACACGTTCTCAAACAAATACTGCATCTTACACTATATACCAGCCTGAGAACAAAAGTATGTTATCTTATGAACATTGACGTGAATAACACTGGTTATATCTCATTCATGGAACCTATATGTGTGTGGGATATTATTACGCAGAAAGTGAACATATTCTCCTTAATGTTAAAGAGTTCAGGAGAAGAAAGAAAAATAGGCAAAACATATATACACTTACACAAACATTATTTGCACTTGTCAGTTTGCACTCTGTACTATGAAATGTCAAAGATCTAGCTAGATATCTATCATACCTCTAGGCTCAGGAAAATATATACCTGTGTGTACTGCAACTCAGGATAATTACACTAAGAAATACCACTAATAGAGGATAAGCCGAGCATTCTCATTTACAAGCGAGAGGCTGATCCCTGTGGTTTTAGCTTTAAGAAGGCATGAACAACACCTGTACACTAGTATTGATTCATCGGTTGACTGAAGCGAACAGGAAACTTGCACAGGTTTGATTCGCTGGTATTTCAGCTTTCACATCTGGATTTTCTATGTGTATACACACAGGCCGAGTCTGAGACAGCTGTCACCTAAGGAAACACTTGGATTGCGCCAGGACAGGGTTAAATGATCATGTCAAGTCCAAGGTTAACGCCGAAACCTCACAACCCACCTTCTATACTCGGTGTGATGGCGTCGCCCCACTGATCCTCCTCTTTTATATCCAGGACTCGGTCGATGGATTTCTGCGCCGAACTCAGAGCCTGTTTGGCGAAGCTGGACAGTTGGGAAGCGTTGAACCAACTCATTTTACACGCAGCTCAACTCGTGAAAACCCCATTCAACACCACATGGTGGATTCTTCTCGCCTCTGTCCCCGAAGCCGAGCTCACTCACAGTGACCTGTCACTAAAACAGCCCAAAGGCGTCACTGTTAGCCTGCTAGGCCGCTTAGCCGCCTTATCAACTCGTTGTTTTCGCCATGAGAGCCCCGGTGAAGTGCGGAACAAATAATACAATCCCTTAGAGTCAAACCGAACGGCGAGGGAAAACGCCTGCACGGGTTTTCTGCTCGGTCCCGCGCCGTGAACTCGTTCAGACCTAGTTTGTTTTGGAGTTAGCTCCGAAAGTCCTGCACTCCCGAGTCGCGACGTCTCTTCTTCCGGTCCACGTAGCAACAAAGCAACACGTCATATCGTGGCCCCGCCCACCAAAGGAGGCAGTTTCTCATCGCGGGTAAAAACTAAATAGGCAGTTCTCATCGCGGGTAAAATATTATATATATATATATATATATATATATATATATATATATATATATATATATATATATATATATATATATATAGAAGAAGAGGGATATTTAGATTCAGATTCTAAATCTATTTTATTTATGAATTCAAAAAGCAACTGCGTTATTGTAAGTACACTGGAATTTCTGCTTTATTCTGCTTTCTCCTCCTCTCTTCTTATACCAGAGCCAAAATTAATAATCACAAACACACACACTTTTACTGTCATTTTTTTTATTGATGTCCATCTATTGTCCCAAACTGTTATTTATTTTATTCATGTTTATTATTTATTTATGTATTTACTTATTTATCTATTTATTTGACTAAATATGTCAAATCTGACTTAAATCAATAAAGGAACTGACTTATGTCAATAAAGGAACAAAAAAAAAGTCTCTTCATTTTCAAGTCCTTCTTGTCTTCATTTTTCTTTTCCTCTTTTTTTTTCTTAACTTCCTGGATCGTCCTAGCCATGTCTGGTGTTTGTAATCAACCTATAATCAAACGACTCTGTTTACACACCTCTGATTAGGGCGTTTGAACTGATCACAGCACTGATCACATGACTCAGATCAAGGCTCCGATCAGGTCACACAGCTCCCAATCACACATGAATCTGATCAGACAGATCGGATCACAAAGATCTATTCCCACAGCCCTTATCACAAGTGCCAATCACAAACTGTCTCCATAACACAGCTCCAGTAAATCACTTTATAGGGTGAATTGGATACAATTGCAGAATATATTTTATACATTTTACTATTACTGACAAGGGGTAATGTACCAACAGCACGCAGACATAAAATGCAGACTTTTACAAATACATACATGCATATGGTCAAACACTTTTACTTTAAACTGTGCTGTTTAGAGAGATGGGGAGAAAATAAAAAAAGAAGGAAAGGAAAAAAGAGTAATCATACAGTAGTGTATTATTTCAAGGCATTCCGCAAGAGTATGCTATTCAAACATTTTGATATTAATGCGAAATTAGCCTTGCTTATAGTAATTGTAATGTACTGTATAATGTACGGTATAGCTAATAGTAATGTACCGGTATACCCACAGTTGATGTTGAAGTTGAGCTTGTTGTGCCGTAACATACCAGAAGATGGCGCCAAAACCCCATCATAGCATTAAGCATGTTCACAATGACTAAAAGCATGGTCTCTTGATTAAGCGGTTTGAGCTCTAGATGCGTATTAAGGTTAGATGACCAGAACATCATCCTGACACACACATATATGCACGCAACACATGCAAAATATGGCACGGAGCACTTGCTTTTCAGTGACATTTATATCACAATCAGGTTCATTTGAGGCCACTTAATTAGTAATTGGGGTTGTGTGCAGTTCATACTAAATCTGAAGCTCACAATTTTGAAATGATGTGCTATCCTGGTCAGAGCTGTGGGGAAATGAGATCCTACCCCGGTGAACGTCACATCTTGGATGCACACACTCGCATCTAGGGACTTTGTTGTGTCCTAGGACGGTGGACGGAAACCTGAAAAAACCTGGGGAAATGTGAGATGTGTGTACACACAGCGAAAACGTGGCGTGGCGATGCCCACTTTGAATGAATTAATTTTTTTAATGAATTCATAGTGCTTCTGTGTTACATAAGTTCAGGGTGCCATCCAGATGTGGGTCTTCGATGTGGTCTACGATGCTCAGGTGCAGGCATTTAATACAGCAAAACAATGGTGATCATCATATTGTTTGTAGCGACAAAAAGATAATTTTTCTCCCATTTGGGGTGGTCGTAGGGAATGATATTAGTTATCATTACATTAGTAATGATATTAGCATATTAGTTTCAGCACATGTTTTATGCTGGATTCTCTTCCTAACGCAACCCTCCCCATTTATAGTACTAGGTACTAGGAAGGCACTGGATTGTGCAACCTTAACGACTGGGGCAGACCGAGCAAGTGGGGGTTAAGGGCCTTGCTCAAGGGCCCACTAATGGCAGTACTGGGACTTGAAATTGTGACCTTTTGGTCCAGAGCCCACTGCCTTAACCACTGAGGTACCACCTCCCCCACTGACTGGCTGATATTAAATATAGTTATTAAGAATAGTTAATTGCTCATCAACAAAAAAAAAAGCCCTTAAATGTACTACAGTAATGTAGAATTTGACGGAATAAAGTATAAAAAATGTGCATTTTGTATGATGAACACAGAATAAACACCAACAATCTCAGAAGGAACATTAGCAGAAATGACTAACTACTTGGCAATATTTGGCAGAAGCCTTTTGAGCAGGTGAAGGTTAGGGGCCTTCCTCAAGGGCCCATTAGTGGCAGCTTGTTGATGATGGGATAACCTGCAATCCTCTGGTATACATATACATATACATATATATATATATATATATATATATATATATATATATATATATATATATATAAATATGGAGATCATCCCCTCTGATGACCACTAAACAGGAGAAACCGAAAATAAAATAAATAAACAAAGCATATAAATAAATATATGTGTGTATATATATATATATATATATATATATATATATATATATATATATATATTCTATATATATATATATATATATATATATATATATATATATATATATATATATACATATACACACATATATTTATTTATATGTTTATTTATTTATTTATTTATTTTCGGTTTTTCCTGTTTAGGGTCATCAGAAGGGATGATCTGCATATTTATTTCAGCATACGTTTAATGCTGGATTCATCTTCTAACGCAACCCTCCTCATTTATCCGGGATTGGGACTGGTACCAGGAAGACACTGGTTTATGCAACTTTAACGAGCAAGTGAGAGTTAAGGGCCTTGCTCAGGGGCCCACTAATGACAACTCTACAGTGCTGGGACCTGAAACTATGACCTTTCGGTTCACTTCATTGATTATTATTTATCAGTCAATTATTATTTCGGTCCTTAACCACTGAGCTCCTTTACCATCTCCCCTTATCCTGGTTTATAGGTAATGAGTTCCTCTATAAAAGTGAAATATGCCCCTGTGAAACAGCACTGGAATTTGGATTGAGAAGCTACAATTTTTCCTTCATCTATATCCTTTTCACAGAAGCCACGGCCTGTTAATGCTCTATTCTGGATGAAATAAACAATAATACTCATAATGAGGAGGAAAATGGTTTGAGAGTTTGGATATGATTATCATGATGTTTTGTTCCCCTGTATTGAATAGGTTGCAGGAGGCAGATCAGGAATCAGCATTGCCGTGTATGTGACGACAGCCTGGACCTGGTTTGCTGTAACCACACCGGCGTCACACCGAAACCTGCTCCTCTGAAACGGCTTTTGTAGCTGCTGCACTGCTTGCAGTGATCATGATCCAGAAAAGTACCAAATGGAGATATTATAACTAAATAATTGAACGAATATTTCGAAAAAAGCCAAAATAGCTCATGAATGGGTGAGTTATTACTTATTGATTTAAGTCTAATGTAAAACCCGGAGCAGATACCCGCAGGACGTCAGGATATTTCAAACCCGATTGATAGCGAATCCACATGATTTCCACAGACAGCGTTATATAAGGCATTACATAACAACAGGCCGAGAAACAGCCACATGGCTTGAGCAGATAAACAAGGCTTCAAAAGACAAAGCTAACACGTGCGGCTTTTCCACAGGAAAAAAAAAGAAACTTTATTAATACTTTTTAATGTCAACAGTTGTTTTGTTTTTTTTTGACAAAATATATACATTAAGCAACCTTCTGTTAGGTCCCAAAATAAAAATCCCAAGTACCTCTTCCTATACAAAACTAGTATATTGTTTAAGCATTATACATTCACATTTCCTGCTCCTCCACAGAATTTTTTTTGTTGTTGTTTGTTTTGTTTATTTATTACATATCGGTCTTACTTTTACTGCTTTAAACAAGTAAAGGCAACAGCATTAGCAGAGATCTGTCTGAATTTGACCAGAAATGGACACAGAGCATGATGAAGATACAACAACCACAGTTTTCATTTGTACATAATGTCTCATGACTACCTGGAACTCCCCTCTCGATCAGAGCACAAAAAAAAAGACTGTGACTCGTGTATTTAAAAAAAAAAAACAATTATTAAAAAATAGAGATGTACAAACAACACTGTATAAAGACATGAATTACATGATGTAATTACCTCACAAGTACCTGCACAAATCTGCACATCTACTTGCACAAAGGATAATGATTTACATACTCGAAATCATTCAATTAAAAAAAAACAAAAACAAAAACAAAAACTGCGATTACATTACTCCCTTATTTACATAAGCGAAGCAACCCAGGCCTCTCTGGCATGAGTATGGGGAAACTGGTGACTTAGCGATGGGGAGAGATGAGTCTGTCGCTGTTGTCTTATTGTGTGAAAGCTCTGGTCAACTAAAGCAGACCGTTATTTGGTAGCATTCTAGGCTAAAAAGAGTCTTTATTTAAAGCAGCCGGAGAGTCCAGACAGTGTGAAGCCTTGCTCGGCAACACAGAGAAACGTCCGGAAAAAGAAAAAAAAACAAACAAAAAAAAAGGCAGCATCTACAGGGGTTTCTCTAGCCAATTTTTTCTTTTTCTGCTTTACATTCAGAACAAAAAAAAAAAGATATGTGCAAAGGGCAGAGTCCTTATGGTTTTATCTGTTAGGGACTGTCTGCACGTCACATTCTGGATTTGGGTTTTGTTTGTTTGTTGAAACATTCAGCATGAGCGCAGAGGGCGGCCGTACCCCGCTGATCAGCAATCCTTCCTGATACTAAACAACTCTGTGTCATTTATCATCTTCACAGTGACTCTTTAAGTGCTACACCCTATTCCTCGTCTCCCATCCGCGCCCTCCAACGTGGCCAGCGTGCACCCGATCTCCCATCATCTACCGCTTTGGTTGGAGGGAGGTGGCCACTGGGCTGGTGTATGTTTGTGATTTATTAGTATTCGAAATAGCAGTGGGGGGAGGGGGGGGGGGGTGCGGGGCGGGGCAGGGCAGCACAGGGTAGCAGAGCAGGAGTCGTCAAGACTCTGATCTTCATCGGCGTATCCTCCTCTCTTGGCATTCAGAAGACGGATGTTGGGGGGGGGATGAAGGGGGGAATTTATCAGTCTTTGGTTTCCAGATTTAAGGGGGGCACTTGTTTTAGAGCCTGGTGCAGAACTGGAGAGTCTGTATGAGTGTGAGAAGCGCTGGGAGACGCTACTCTGGGCGACAAGACAAGCGACATGGGGAGTTTCTCTGGAGACAAGCCCGGTGTGGAACTGCCGATGCCAGGGTACAGCATGGGCATGCCTCCTGGGTACCAGCACTTCTCCAATACCGGGAGGTAGGCGGCAGCGGCGGCGGCAGCTGCTGTCACTGGAGGAAGGAGGTAGAAGGGCATGCAGAGAGGCGGCTGGTGGGAAGAGAAGCCCGCGTACCCGCTGCGACCCAACAGAGACTCGTCCTCCGAGGAGTCTGACCTTTGCCGTTTGGCCTGCGGCTCATCCCATTCCTCCTTGATGCCGTATTTCAGTTCGGCGCCCTCTTTGCTGTAGTAGCTCGGGCGCGGGGCTGCGTGTTCGCGCTTGTCTTTGTCCAGCTCGCCGCCATAGCCGCTGTCCGTGTCAGTGTCGCTGCCGCTCTGCTCGCTGCTATGTGGGTATGTCCTCTGAATCACAGGGACGCAGTTTTTGGTGTGGCCCTCCGCCATTCGCGCCTGGCACCTGCGCCGGCTTCTCGCGAACCGCATGGCCTTTGTAAGCAGGGGAAGGCGTGTCAGCCCGTGGGCTGACCGGCCGCTGTGGCAGCTCGGACGCCACCTTGTGCAGATGGTTAATGATGTGCGTGGGAGTCACATCACGTGTGTCCTCTTGACTCGCCATGAACTGCAGAACCTCCTTGGCACACAAATTGAAACCGGAGTGGAACATCTCCTCGCTCTTCTCCAAGCTCCCATTGGTGTGATCACCTGCACACACACACACACACACACACACAGAGGTAGATTACATAAGAGTACAATCTCATCTCAGAGTTCGTTACTCTCAGCCGGGTTGCGTAAGACCTGCTGATGGTGCATGACGGACAGGAACAGAGGTTGTGAGAATGGATCGTGTCGTTTGCAATACTATTATTTGTTTGCCTAAAAATACGAGAGAGCAATCTGAGGGTGCCAAATGTGCGTTTAAGACGACCGTTCCTCCTCAACAAGCTCTGGGGTGTAATGAACTCACCGATCTGCATTCCATTCTGCAGAGATATGATTTGCTGCTGCTGCTGCTCCAGCAGACTGTTCAGGGCTTTCACGTGCTTCAGCGTCAGCTCCAGCACCACAGCTTTTTCCAAATGGCCCAGGGTCTATAAAAGTAGGAATCACTCGATAAGCCTGTTTGTCTTTCTTATGTAACACCTCTCAGGCTGCCAAGGGCAAACCCAAAGACAACAACGGACATGCAAATGCAGCTTTTGAACATAAACAACAACACACGTTTGCAATCACATAACATATCTGAATTGTTGCGGGGAGGCAATACTCCTTACTTCACTGTTCCAAGAGCAAAAATGTTACTCCACTAAGTTTCCCACGGTGCATCAGGTTCACGGGAATTTCCTCGCTATATACAGATCTCCAATTATACTTATACATTTTTTTTTTTTTTGCAGAAAGTCACTATCATATTTTGTGTCTTAACCTCGTCTCGAGTGCATGGGATTATCTGAATTATTACAGTGAATAACGCGATAGGAACGCGGGACTGCTTTCCGAGACGCTAACACTGCAGGTGGCGCTCCAGACAGACATTTGAATCCCTCCATCCGCTCCCATGAACACTTACGGAGAGTTTCAGGTGCTCCGGGAGCAGGTCCTTCAGCTGGGCGATGCACTCGTTGATTCTGTCTCGCCTCTTCTTCTCGATCAGCCTGTGCGGCAGCTTGTAAGTGTCCTTAAGAGAGAAGAAAAATTGTTCACGCTCCAAACCGCTTGGGAACGTTTTAAGAGCCGTAAAATAGTAACGTTTCTAATGCAAACGCGTCCCGTGTGAACTGTGTGTGAGAGAGAGATCAGTCGTACCTTGCTGTCCTCGCCTCGTTTCACACCTCTTCGGGATTTGTACACATACATGGGGAAATCCATGCTGAATGACAGGAGGGAGAAGGGAAGAAACGTCAATAAGAGAGAAGGAAAGATTTAAACTCGAGAAACTTTCGTGCTGCTACACTGAATGAGATGCTACGCCCCTTCCTTCTGCCAACTCGGGTTTCCTCCGGGACATTAACGCTACGCCGGAATGGCACGAACCGTGCATTTATTTATAGTAAATATCTAGCACAAGCTTTTGGGACGATAAAAATGGCTCTTACCCTGGAATGGCTGCCATGTCCATCGGGGTCTGTTTGGCCAAACATGGAGGAGGCTGTGCGCTCGTAATCCGCTCCATCGTCTCCAAGAGGGAAAATATGTGTGTGTGTGTATATATATATATATAACGCGTTACAGCGCTTTTATTTTCCCACAATTGCACTTTTTAACTCAGTAAATGTGTATCCGGACATACACAACAACAACAACAACAACAAAAAAGAGTTCCTGTAGTCGTTTCTGAAAATGTATAAATATCCTCAGAAAAACATTGTCCCACGGCGAGAGAGAGAGAGAGAGATAAAAAAAAAGTTGTACTTTTTCCGCGTTTTTGCTTTTCTTTAGATTATTCTAGAAGCAGGTAAATACAGAGCCCGGACACAAGTGTGTCTGTTTGTGTGTGTATATATATGTATATGTATATATATATGTGTGTGTGTGTGTGTATAGAGATGTTGCTGGCGAGTCAAGGCGCAATAGTTCAGACGCTCCGGTCGTCGGTTAAATGTGTGTGTTTGAGTGTGTGTGTCTGTGTGTGTCTGTGTGTGGTGTGTGTGTGTGTGTGTGTGTGCGGTGGGTGGATTAGACTACGTGTTAAATGAAGAGAAAAAAAACACCCTGTGACTGTAGACACGTCTCTCCGCCCTGCTCCGTCACATGAGCCTCACGTGTCGGACGGCGCTTTCAGCAGCTCCAGTCTGTTAGAGATAAATCTTTCCTCTCTCTCCCTCCCTCCCTTCTTCCCTTCTTCCCTTCCTCCCTCCTTCCCCTCCCTCCAAGTCCCGTGTACAACCACGCGCTTCTCCGGAGTCCAACAGGCTGATAGGCGATGTGGAAAGCCAGCCGAGACAAAAACAAGGTAGCGGTTTAATTAAACAAAAACCTACCTGAATAAGAGACTCGGTTATTTATCCCTAATCTAATATCATATTGATATTATTTCTTTCTTTCTTTCTTTCTTTCTTTCTTTCTTTAATGATGATATTGATTTAATATCATAATGAAATTTAGATATTAGACCATAGAAATTACAATGTACACAAATGCAGCAAATTATTATTATCTTCATCATGCAATTCACTCGACAGAAATGTAATAATTATTTCAATTTAATTTAAATAATTGCATATATATGTGTGTATATATATATATATATATATATATATATATATATAAAATTATGCAAATTCACTTCAACTGCACAAATTTTATTAACGCATTACTATGCGAGTGATTTTCTACTTCACTCTGCGTTGTGTTGGTGAATGAACGAAACCCGGACAACAAAGACAAGAAACGTTTTGTAATGATAGGATGGAATATAAAAGAGGTGAAAGATGTGTTTTATTAACAAAATACACCTTCAACGTGCATCCAGTAAGCGCTTTCTAAATTTCCCCGAATTACGCCTACTAGCTGCGCATTTACAGCAGCTATGAGTTACTCACTATATTAGCGTATGTATCTTAAACATATCCCCCCACCGGTTTATATGGAAAGCAACCAAAAGCGGAACATAATTCTCAAAGGAGAGACGTACCTTTTTATATTTATTTAACAATTAAAGCAACCACTAAAAAAATGGACATTGAAATGAACAAGAAATGAATTTATGAACATGAAATGAATATTAAAAGAATAATCCGTTCCAGAGTAAAATAAATATGAAAATAATCAATAATTGTATTAAAGGGAGAGATTTTGAGTGAAATTTATATAATTATAAATCTGTTACAGTTAGTTAGAGTATTACAAATATGGCAAACAATTCATTGTAATTATATATATTAATATATATATATTATATATATTAATTATACACACACATACACACACATGCTTTCTGCTTTATTATACATAGACACAATAGAGTCTATGGGGTTATTTGTTAGCTGTAAGAAAGCCAAAGATATTATCAAATGTATTTACAAACTAGAAACTAGAGCAGGATGTGGACTTACCTGTGTGCTAAAATGCACGAGTTTGATATGGTGTTAGACGGAGCTTCTTGTCACAGGTCAGAGTGTTCGAGCTGGTGGTCAGTACAGGTGCTTCATTTCCTGTTGAAGGACACCTCCTCTATTTTAAATGTTACATTTATGATGAAGTTGTGTAGGCCTGTTTGAGTGGGGAAATCACCACAGAGGGTGGGTTTTAAGCCATTAATGAGATGCGGGTCACGTACTAAACGTGTATTTTATATATTTAAAGGTTGTAGACGTCAACAAAAAATGCATAAATAGCAACATGACATTTACCTAATTTTGAAACTAATTTGCGTATCACAGAAGCCACACACACACACTTATACACACTTATACACACACACACACACACAGGTCTGATCTGAGGTCGTGTTTTCTGCGTGCACAATACCTCACTGTAGTATTCGATCACAGACACCTGCACTTTTACTCTTTCACTGAAAGAGAAATCTATTCTCTTGAAGTGGGTTTTTTTTTTTCGCATGCAGCATGTGTGGAAAGTTCTCGTACTGCTTTCATGTCAGACGTGCATCACCGAGATGATGCAGCAGCTTCAATTTTCCTTCGATTTTTTTTTAAACACGGACAGAAAGAAAAGCAAAGCCGATGTTCACTTTTATTAACGAGCCCGACAAGTTCCCCACAGTTTGGAACAACTTACATGAATGTTTTTTTGTTTTTTAACCGAAGCACTGTGGCAGTAACATGCAAAGTTCCAGTGAATTCTGTGTCATAAACGCTTTGATGACAAAGTGTGAAATAAAAAAGCTTTAGTTCCTCATGACATTTATTCGATCTGTAATCATCTGCAGCAACAAACTGTCCCAATAAACATATCAATGGTAAAAATATTTAATTGCAATAAAAAATAAAACAAAAAAAAGAAATCAATCTAAAGTATTTTGTTATTCCTGTGAGAATCCATTCATTGAGTTTGCTGATGTCTCCTGCGTGTGCAGAAGAACCCTGAATCCTCCGATGTTAATAAGCCTGCAGCATTCCCAGCAATTTCAGTGCTTCAGCAAAAGCCCAAATTTATAGTCATTATGTTTTATTTTTTGCCGGGTGGATCTTCCCAGGGTTTTAACAGGCGTTCCATGATGGCTTAATAACCTCTTTAAGAGTCCCTGCTTCTTTTTTAGCCACGTTCGCTTCCTTTTCTGTGTCTTGCGTCCCAATATAATCACTTTAGTACGCTCCAGAAAAATAGAAAATTAACCTTTTGCTTGAGGTAAAAAAAAATGAATAAATAAAAAAGTTTGTTCAAGGAGCAAACCGAGGAATTTTGGTGGTCAGGTCACCGTCTGACTTGTGCCTTAAGTGAATCATATTTACGCCATGTGGTGACAAAAGTGTTTCTTTGTTGTTTTTAGCACCCAACCCTGTTTCTGTGAAACAACAAAAATGTAAAAAAAAAAACCTGAGCGCTTTTTCAGAAGGGGGTTACTGTTTTAAGTAGAGCTTATAAGATGAATTGGGAGGTTCCGGTGAATAAATAAAGGTGAATAAATGCTGCTGCTTGAAGTTCTAGTGTTTTATCGACCTTCTGCGTTTTTTGTTCTAATCAGATCGAGATGGAAATGTCACAGATTCAGCACCTGGACACAAAAGCGTTTCTCAGTCTGCACCACAGAAGGGGAATTCAGACGCGGAGCTGAGCGGTAACGGTGCGCAGGCAAACACACTCCATACGGCCCTCTGTGAACGCCGAGGCGAGGCGAGGCGAGAACGCTCCTCACAAGACTTGAACCGCAGGACAGAACCTGGAAGAAGTGCCTCTGTAAAAATATAATAATCTCATTCCAATTCTAATCATACATTCGGATGACACTCTTCTTCTTGGGCACGTTATTGTTATCTTATTGTTATGAAAGTTCATCAGGTCACGGAACTACAAACTTTTGCTTCTTTTGTTCCTTCTCACACTCACATGCTTATTCACGCCCACTATTGTTAATCTCCTAAAATCTGCTAATCTGCAGATTATTGCTTTGTGATCCTCGCTAGTGCGGCGCTCGCCCACGGCCCCCGAACGACAACAAAAGACATCTTTTATATACTCTGTGATTTGAGAGGTCAACTAAAGTGCATTTCTCTTCCAGTGACGAGCGGCAGAAACAATCCGTGTCGACGCACGGTGACTAAACACACGACAGGCGTGACCTCCTTAACCTTTCTGTTTAATCAGGTCGCGTCGTTCGAGCACGGCCGAGAAAGAAAATCAAGGCGTTTGCATAAATGAGAGGATCACTGGATAGCGCCTAGAGCTGCTACAGAGCTCCACCCTTATTGATTACGAAAGAAGGTGAATGCTGACCACGCCCACCAGGCCCTCCTCACTTTCACCTGCATCACATGTGACTCCCAACCTTGTCTCTGAATGACGACTAATCCCCACATAATCTAGTGGAGCTTCTCAGAAGACTGGATCTTATTATAACAACAAATTGTTTATACAAAAGTAACGACTGGCAAGTTTTTTTGTTTTTCAGTAAAAAAAAAAAAAAAAAAAAAAAAAAAAAAAAACACCTTCTTGCCAATGATCAGTTTTTGGACGTATTTTTTACTGCCATAGATATTATAACCTTATACTGCCACAGTCTGCACGTTTTCACTGCTAGAGCCTTTACATATATTTGCATTTTTACCTGCACTTTCTGGTGGATGTCAAAAAGCATTCGTTGCTTAGTACCTGTGATGACGGTTTTATCACACAAAATATATATGGAGAGCATGCAGTAACAAAAAAAGAGCTTATTTCAAGGTGAATTAAAGTATTTATTAAATATTGCTAAATTAATTTACAATCTTGCCATATGTTAAATTAGAATTATATTACATATAACCTTCGTTAACAGTGCTATTAAATTCTATTATGCCTCTAGGACAAAGGAAGAAGAAGAAGCAAAAAAAAAAAGAAAATTCTATACAGACTTGACACATCTTTTACTGAAAAAAATGAAGAAATAGCAAGACGTGGTAGCGCAAGTATTGTTCTGAGCACTTGCCTGTAGATTATTACATTGCAAAAGAACTTCGATGAGGAAGGCGATTGTGACGTTCTTTCGCAGGCCTCTCTCTCTCTCGTCAAGTCTCTCGGGGCAACATAACTCCCACCCAACCCCCCCCCCCCCCCTCTCTCACCACCTCGGCACTCACTCAGAGGCTCTCGTGGTGTGAATGATGCGAGTCATAATGTTTAAAAATGCTATACACACTAAATCCGGCTTAGAATTAAATCACAAAACAAAAACTTACTTAATTTGTTTTTTTTACTAATTTTTGTCTTTAAACCACTTTAAAAAGCATGTGTTTATTTTCTCATCAGGCAAAAAGAAAAAAAATGCATCTGTCTATAGAAAAGTGTGTGTGCCATGGTGCAGTCAGTCCCTTTTTTTAAATGTCATTTTATTACATTTTTGATATAAATAAAATAATAAATAAGGAAACGAAAAAAAAAAAAGGCCCATATAGGCAACCTGATCACTATTAGAGTTGTTCTTAGAGCCCTGATACTACGACGAGGCTACAGCGTTCCAGTACAGAGCAGTACAAGAGAGAAGGGGGGGGGGGGATATATATATATATATATATATATATATATATATATATATATATATATATATATATATATATATATATATATATATATATAGATATATATATTTATTATATCTATATATATATATAGTATATTATTATATATATATATATATATATATATATATATATATATATATAAAAGCCTGGAGGGACATAAGAGATGATTATCATCTCATTAAGACACATTTTACAGCTCAACAAGTTTGCATATTAAAGTAGTAATATTGCACAAAATACAAAAATAAGACAAAATACTGCTTGCTATACCGGGTCAGGAAATACAAAAACAACACACACACCTTTTTAACACGTCTCCAAGCAGCATCTATAACTAGTCATACTGTCCAGTGTAGCCCCGAATTCAAGTGTCCTGATGGAGGATCTGAAGGACAACTTATTTATTTATTTTTTAATGTTAATTTCATCTTATATTTTTCTCCTTAATTAGTGTAGTTGTGTGTGTGTGTGTGTGTGTGTGTGCAAGTTTGAGTTTTGCAGGTCTATTTCTAAGGGCAGATGTGTAGCGTGGCAGTTCAAGGCCTGTACTGAAACTCATCCTTTCTCATTCTCTCTTTCTCCCTCACAGACACACACACACACACACACACACACACACACACACACACACACAAACTCATGCAGGCTGCTGAGGGTTCACATTCATGTGTTGGGGATGTCCGAGTAGTCCAATCCTCTGCTTCTGCTTACGCTGTTCAGTCATCTGTCAGGACACACACACACACACACACACACACACACACACACAGATTTAATCATTCGATGCCCCCACAACTCAAAACACACCCACCTCTTATGCAGACACTTCCTGCATGAATGCATCTGTTAAATCTGTTCCTGTTCTCTCTCTATCTCTCTATAGTCCAGAGAGTGGGATGTGTGTTGTGTGGTGTGTGTGTGTGTGTGAGTAGTGTGTGTTGCTGTGTGGTGTGGTAGTTGTGTGTGTGTGTGTGTGTGCGTGCACGAGTGACTGTGCTGCAACCAAGATCACACACTCCGCAATCTCATGCAATAGGCTCACACTCATAAACACATGAAGATGAGCTCACGCACACACATCGATATATAAAAGAGAAACGTATCCTTTTTGTCATCTCTAAAATCCCCGTTTCTCAAGCAACCCTTTTATTGGGGAAAAAAACATTTCTAATCCTAACAGTCATGCTCATACTCACCATTATCCAGCACCTACAGGATCTGTCATCATGTTAACCAGAGAAGTTTTCAAATTTCAACAGGAACTCCATAGCACTGCCCCCCATAACACATCGGGAAGGATCTGAGTCTTGCAGTGTTTATTTGAACAACACGTTAAGTATGAATAAAAGGTGATGGTGATGATGATGATGATGTGACATGTAGGTACAATCGAGCCAGAACAGTGTAAAGGTCTGTGAATATCAGTAGGACTGATAATGCAGAACAGTAAT
>JACRUU010000013.1:3032034-3112034 GCA_030449085.1 Kryptopterus vitreolus | reverse complement strand
TTTAACTTTCACTTGAAATGTTAACATTTTTTCCCCCCTAAATACATTTTGCAAAATCATTCATTCCTGTTTATTTATGAGTGGATAAAACTGTTAGTTCTATTAATTGTATAGTTTTATTAATAGTGAAGCTGATGCAACAAGGGATTTACCGCAGCTTAAAAAAAAAAATAAAAAAAAAAAAAAACAAAAAAAAAATATATATATATATATATATATATATATATATATATATATATATATATATATATATATATATATATATACATTATAGAATAATTGAGTACTTTGGATACCTAAGTGCATATAAAGTCAAATAATTGTCTACTTTTACTTAAGTGAAAGTTTAATGGGAGCACTGAAGTAATATTTTAATGAGTGTATCTTTATTTTTACTTTTTTAAATGAGTGTATCTTTATTTTTCAACTACATAGCAAATTTGTATCCCCGGGTCTTTTTTTTTCCTTTTTAATTTATCTTTCCGACCTCTTGACTTGAGACAAATTGTAAATGTGAAATTGAATTACATAATTAGAAGGCTCAAGAAAAGTCACATGAGCTTTAGGAAAAGTTTTCCCTGAACATAGCCTGCAGTGTTTCCTTCACCTCTCCACTGTAGGGTGGAAAGAGTTCCGCTCCATCTCACAGAGGAATTACCCTCCCTAATTCTATCAACTTAAACATCCAGGAAGCACCGGGCCGTGTTGCCTGTTCATGCCTGGACGCAACTGAGCGTGCATTCTCCTTGTGCACGAGACGGTGTGTGGGAAAACACCGTCTCTTAAGACTAGTGGCCAAAACACCAGACAATGCAGCTTATTTATAGGATTCACGCATGATTTGGCAAGCACACTTCCTGTTGATCTCTGATCAGGGTTTTGGGTTTGCATAGTAAGTGTCTCTCTCTAATATCAGTGTTTCTCCAACTGAGGAATTTCACCCATGTAACCAGGAATTAAAGCTCTCTTATATCCACTAATAATCCCCAGGAGCATGCAAAGTGGCCGGGAAGAACCTGAAAAGGTGTACTGAGGAGAAAATCACTGCTCTCCGTCACAGCTGTATGAAAACAGACATTACCCACAATAATCGTTCTTATTGTTCAATTTCACCTTACAGCGATTCTGAAAAACAAGTCGCGTTCTGCCGGGGCGACCAGGATGCCTTCACCAACAGTCTCATGCTTCCTGTTAAGAGAAACCCTCAACAATGCACTATAAACTGTGAGCAGCAAAAGATCATTTGCTCTGGCTTAGTCTGCCTTAATTCACCTGCTGGATACAGTAATGACTCCATGAAATCTCGTTGCAATACATAGACATTTGTTATCCTTTAAACGGCATTTGAGTAAATACGTGTTTATTTTAAAACGGCGCAAAAGTGATGCAAGGTCACTTGTAGTAGTGTTCCTCACCGCAGAGAGACGTGTTAGAGAGAGTAACCCAGACAAAAGAGAAATGCTGAGCAAACCAGAGCGAGACTACGAGGTCGAGAGAATAAGAGATAAGAAATAGACAGAACGAGAGATGGAGTGCAACCGAGAAGGAGTAAAAGAGAGAGGGAGAGAAAGCAAATAGACTTATGCAAAGTCATAACGCTGTTTTCTTTTTTCCTCTCCAAAATGCATCACACACACACACACACACACACACACACACACACACACACACAAAACACAATCCAAATGAAACTAAAAAATGTGTTCCATCTTTAAAATGTACCTAAAAAAATAAGATCACATGCGAGACATGTGGGATGTGACCTCATTAAATAAAGAAGGGGAACCATTGTGCTAGTCATTGTTTCAGGAATAACAGAAGCTCCTCACTTAGTTCAAGTCCCTCACCGCAACATTCAACAAAACTTCTAGTGAACCATGTCCGACTTTTACAGTTCTGATGTTTTGTTTTCTTTGGGAGGATTTAACTATGGCCCTCAGTTTTCAAAGCAAAGGTATCAAAGTCAGTTCAATCTCCTTGCATTGATAGCTCAGGCCCTTCACATGGTACTTAGGAAATTCTGCAGTACACTTTTTACATTTTTACACATTTTCCAAAAATAGATTGTCTTTCCATGTCTGTTCTCCCGTAAGCAGCAAGGGAGGAAATTCAGTCGCCTACAAGAAGTTCAGGAACACCTTCAGCTGGAATGTGTGCTGGAATTAAGGAGTTATCACTACAAAGACTTTTCTGCTCATCCAGATGAATTCCAATCAAAGTCCAAGTCTCCACCCATCTCCCATTAAGTCATGTATGTGAAAGAGGGTAGACTGAACATGCCTTAGTGAAGACTAGATCAAGAAACGAGTCTGGCTTCGTGTCATTGCGGATGAACACCACCGTTCCTGGTTCCTGGCTGTCATATGAGTTAATGGTGCGTGTGAATTGGCCGTGATTAAATTACTGAGAAGTTTGGGGAAAAACAGGGGAAAGAAGAAAATAGGAACGGGATGGGGTGATTTGAATGCACTTCGCTCATTCTACTAGCTACATGACAAGAAAATAATAACAAAAAAATGTTTGTTCTCATGTTGAACACTGCTTTTAACAACAGATAAACAGAGAAGCCTGAAAGAAAACTATGGCAAAACCCTAAGTGCAGAACATATAATGCAGCTGTTATTAAATACAATAGTAATTGTATAAATTAATTCATTAAATGCATTAATTCATTTCTCTCTCTCTCTCTCTCTCTCTCTCTCTCTCTCTCTATGTATATATATATATATATATATATATATATATATATATATATATATATACATACACACACAGAAATATTACTTGTTAATTATAATAACAACAGAAATAATATTATTATTTTTATTACTTTATTATTAATAATAATAATAATAATAATAATAATAATGTATAGTAGCTAATGTATATAATATATTGACACATGTAATAATTAAAACAAACAAAAATGACATCGACAAGTGCTTAACAGTGTGTGGCTGCCAGATGAAGTCCCCTTCTCTCAACGTCAACACACACAGGGAAATCACGCTGCCACTGATGCGGAGACGTTCACACTAATTCTGAGAGTAAGAGGTGTGTGTATTTGTGTGTGCGTGTGTGTGCGCGCGCACAGGAAGTGAACACAAACACATTCACTCTCACGTAGGAGTGTTCAGTGTGTCTGGCTCTGTCCAGCTGTCATCTCAACCACATTAACTCATGCAATCCTCCTCGGTAGCTCTCGAACCTCAGGGCTTCAAACCAATCTATTACACTCTCTTCAATCTTAATAATTCATCACTGCGTCTAATAACTAGCACTGAGTTGGGGAGGATTTTTTCCCACCCCTGCCTCCTCTATAATAACAACATCTGTTTAAATAGGATATCGCCGAAATGATAGTCGTTCTGAATAGAAAGACCGATCCAACACTCCTTTAAAGTCTAGTCAATTAGGGTTAAAGCAGGATTAAAGTTATGTTAATATTTACATCCCATTCCACATTCAGTCCCGAAATTGCATCTCTCTGTTGTGGAGATTTGTGTGAGATTCATAGAGCTACAAGGATGGTAGTAAACTTAGGCAGTGATGTAGAGGTTCACTCAGCGTTCACATTCATCCTAAAGGTGTTCAGTAAGGTTTAGAGATTGATAGCAGGAGATCCGATTTTCAACTAAAACCTACGTAAAAGCAGATCTTCATGAAACTAGCTCTCTGCACAGGAGCATTGTCATGCTATAACAGTTTGATGTCCCCTGCATTTAAAGACCTTCTTTACGCCAATGTGTCTCCAGCTTGGGGAGGAACCATGTACAGCTGGAGGAGTCTTGTGTATCAGTACTTTCTCCATATAGTGTATTTGTGTTATAGCTAAGGTTGACAATAACTCGTATTCAGATATTGGATTGCAGTACACTTCTCCGAGATGACTTTTTATGTAAATAAGACAGAAATTCGGGTCTTCTGAAGCCCATCAGTATCAAGTAGGATTATCCATTTGACTTTTTAAAATGATTTCTGCAGCTTACATTATTTGCGAGAAAGGTAAATCAACAAGCACATTCTGACCCATCATGAATTTACTGGAGTTTAATTTAGATTCAATGTTGATACTTGTTGTTGTTTTTTTTTATTATTCTAAGCCAAATTGCTATTGCATGATTCCAAACTGAAAAACACGTTCATCGGGGTAAATCGAGCAGAAAACAAAACATCCTGAGCTATTATCGATGCTTTCATGTTCTCCGCAGAGCGTTCCTTTGTGACGGGCCCCTGTTCCTGTGTGTGAAAAACCCCTGTCGAAGGACACTGTAGGCGAACTGATGGAGAAGGTACAGTAACACACTTCATGACTCACACTTGCAATCCTCACTTCCTCTACTTTCAGTTCTTCAGAAAACAGAACTCTGCCTATTTCTATGAAGAAAAAAAAATCCCGCCAAACGTGAATATAGACATTACTCAAGTCCACATCCGTTTTCAGTGGGCTCCAAACTTGGAAATGAGGAGGCGGATGAAATTGTCACAAGTTAAAAAGCGTTATTTTGTGTGTGTTTGTGTGTGTGTGTATTCCATCTATAATGTGAGGATATGTGTATGAGGCTGTGCGTGTAACTGCTCTGTCCGACTCCACCAAGGCGACTTTGTTTACAATCAACAGCCTTGTCTGTAAATTCAACACAAGTGTGTGCGCACGCCTGTTTGTGTATACATGCTCGTGAGAGAGAGAGAAAGAGGGAAAAAAAAAGAGAGCTTCACCACAACAAATTAGACTGCATCTGCTGCTTCAATGGAAATGAAGGAAGTGTGAATTTCATTACTAATACCACACGTACACGTACACGTACACACACACACACACACACACACACACACAGGACGTGCTGCGGTCTGAACAGCAACAGCGACGTCAGACCCAAAATCATCCCCTTTGAACCTGCCTACACACATCTATACGCCAATATTTGTGTGTCATGACAGTCATATATGATATTTCGGGGCGGAAACCGGGTCGCAGGTTTCCAGGTTCACATTTTACTGCACAGGATAAGTTCAAAATCATTTGCCAGCTGTGGTACGACTGCTGCGCGAACCTTCAAACACTTCTTAGGCGGAGATTGCAGTAGTAAAAAAAAAAATACAACATTTGAAAAACATGTCACAGATGTGAGTCGAGCGAGCCCGTCATTGACATTGACGACGACACAATTTACCAGAAGCTCTTCTCCAATGACGTCGCGAGCAAAGTTTCGGTGGTCAAGTGGCAAAAGCGATAAGTGATAAGCGAGCTGCTAGTTTATGGCTTCATTTATCTCTCTAATTGCAATAAGATGAAAATTATCAATGCTTACCACAGAAATATGAAGATGACTTTTAATTCAGGTCTAATAACACACACACACAGACACACACACACAGACAACGGTCTGTCCTGTTCCGTCAAAAAACCCCAAAAAAAACATTCAGAGCGAATGTGTCCAAATATTTCTGGATTACTCAGGTGTTTCTTCGGAGAGTTTACAGTGCTACGTTTATTCGTCACTCAAGCCTTTTCGATGTGTGTGTTGTGAATTGAAGGCCGGCTAATCTTCTGGTCAGGTGCTTCCTCATAAGACCGCTCAGGAACTGGGCCAGTGCCCGGCGGATCAGAAACTGTGTCAGCAACCAAAACAGTGCGCTGAGTGCGTCAAGTGAGAAAGCGGCGGTAAAGTCGGGGCTTTCCTGCGCACTTTTCCATCTATAATACTCCACGCTGCACTCTGTTGCTTAAATGCTTTAGATGCTTCACGATGGAAGAGGGAGTGGGGGGGGGGGGGGGGTAAATAAATTATGGATTCTGTGTCCAAGCATATACACATACACAAACACACACACACACACCTTTTTTTAGGGGATTACTGCTTTCCAGGAGTTACTGTGTCATTGGTAGGGAGGGGGGATTTTTCAGGGAAGTTGAGGTAATCCTGGTCAGAGGAGATCATTATTTTTTAGAGCACTGTGTGTGCACACATGTAAGATAGAATCATTCCCACAAGGCTTAGCTTCAGTAAAATCACCAGAGGAACAGGAGTTTGCCGTGCGATTGAAGTACAATTTGAGTGTGTATGTGTGTATGTGTGTGTGTGTATGTGTATATGTGTGTATGCGTGCAATTGTTTGATGGCTTCTCTCATGGATTAACACATTCCAAGCTACAGCCAAAACTGCTCAGTGTCTTAATGCAGACAGACAGATTGGGTAATAGAGCTCAGATTTAGGGCAAAGGAAAAAAAAACCACCACGAGTTCATTACATAACTGGGCAGGTTTGAAACGGGGGTCAGGGAATGGATTTGCTGCGTGGAATGAAGTGGAAAATACCTGCATTAAGTAGGCCACGCTGTTGTTGTTGTTGTCTTTTTTTTCTTCTTCTAAGGAACAGCCACCTCTCTCTTGCGGAGGTAACTTTTTAATTCCAGTAATTGAACTCAACCTTATGAGGACCACTAATAAAACCCCCGATACTTATTTCTTCAGGGGGTTGGAGTGTTCAAGTGGAGTTTGTTTTGGGTAGATTTACCCTCGGATTCATTTTAAATTGTTAAAGATTTTATTTTTATCTTGAGTTATTTATCTTGACACACGCGCACACACACACACACACACACACACACACACACACACACACACACACACACAGAGGAAAGAAACCTGACCAGATTTACAGTCAGAAAAAAAAGCTACGCCTTTGCAAAACGCGGCAGGGTTGCTGGAAGTATCTAAATGAATGTGTCTGAGTGGGCTTTGATTCTGGTTTTACTGTCAAAAGGCTTTGTTGTCATTTCATATGCGTCATGTTACGTACACGTATTCCAGCGAAGCCTTCGAGTTGATCTAAGTCTGCTGGATATGATGCAAAGCTCTGCATGCGAGTACATGAAAAAGCTTGTAAATGTTTCCAAACCATCAATCACTGGTTCATTTACGGTACGCTAACAGCGCGCGGCGTCTCTCTCGCGCCAATCTGCTACCCGACAGTGCTCAAACGCACGACCGCAAAACGACCTGTTGGATTTATTTATTTTTGTTATTTAAAAAAAAAAAAAAAAAAAAAAATGGAGCGCTGCCGAGCGTCAAATCTTTCGGAGGATTAAACGGTACAGGGCACGCTTTCATTGCTCACTCACAGATTGCTCTTACCCTGATCATCTCGGCCACGTAGCTCTCGGGTCCCGTGTACTCGGTGGAGTCCTTGACTTTAATAAGCACAATGAAAAACAGATAGTGCCACATGTTGTGCTCGACCTTGATGTGCTCCTCGAATGTCACGGTCTTGTTGTCGAACTTGTCCCTCTCCAAGCCTGTCAATTCACACACACACACACACACACACACACACACACACACACACACACACACACACACACAACCAGTTGTTTGTAAATGTACACATCTGACTGGCAGTGCAGCACCCTTCGAAATACACGAGAATATATTTAGCTCACATGTTAACATTAACATTAACATCATTTCTAAGTCTAACCTCTTCTTGTTCATTTGTAATGTTTGTAATATATAAGGGATATTAATTAATAAGGAATGGAATAAGACCAAGGCAAATTTGTCAGTGCTTAATCTGAAAGGTTCTTGGGCATTGCAAAAAACCTGGAAACTTGTTCCATTATTTCACTTTCAATATTCCTCTATTTCCTCATTGTGAGAAGGGAAGTAGTTAGTAAACATGTACATGTGTCCTATGGCTGTATGTGGGTGTGTGTAGGACTGAAGTGATGGGTCTTGTGACAATTACAAAAGGGTATTTTTGAGATTCATTTAAAGAAAAAAGAAGAAAAGAAAAAAAAGGTGGGGTTTCATCATCGAGGTTTATTTGCAAAAACAAAACAAAACAAAATCATGGAACTGAAGAGCAACGGATGCAACAGGAAGCGTTTCTCTCGTCATATTTGGTAGAATATAACACCTCGGGGAGAATAACAGCACAATCCCTGCGAATTGTAGTTTTAGTAATTGCACTCATGAGTCATGTGCCCCCCTCCCCCCATCATCCAAAACTATCACCCCACTCTCACACACACACACTTCATCATGATGAAGGCTGTGAGAATCTGTGTGTATGTATTTGTGAGAGAGAGAGAGAGAGAGAGAGAGAGAGAGAGAGAGAGAGAGAGAAAGAGAGCGTGAGAGAAGACACTCCTCCACAGTAGCAGCCATGACTAAACCTTCTGGGAAGAAAGGAGCGTCTCGACGTTTACGCTGTTTGAGTGAAAACAGCTCGTACTCTGCCTGAAAGTCGGGTGAGCTGCTTAATAAAGACTTCCTGATACGAGTCCCAGAGACACATAACGTTACGTATACACTCACGGCTGAGACATGTTCTGTCCTTACTATGAACTATCGTTTATTTTTAGATTTAAAAACTCACCACAGATGAAGCATGTGGTCTTGAGGACCTCCTCTTTCTTTTGCTTTTCACTCCTGAGATCGGCAAAGGTGTCGATGATGACACCGAAGATCAGGTTTAGGACGATGATGATGACCATGAAGAAGAACAGCAGGTCGTAGATCACTCGGGCTGCAAACAGAGGCTCCTGGAATGACAAAGGAAGGAGAGGACGACAAGTTTGCATGTTTAAATGAGCATATATGGTTTATGAGACATGTACATTTCCCTGTTGTTTCTATGCAACAAACCTGGTAAAAGAAATAACACACACACACACACACACAAGAATTGGACCGCGAAAAACAAGTTCTGTGGAGACCAAATGTGCCATTTTTGTCTCTAAGAAAAGGACTTATGTAAGATAGAGAATGGGGGAGATGTGATCAGACTGAATCACCATTGCAGTGAAACATGGAGAGGTAAGCATAATTGTGTGGGGTTGTTTTGGCACGGGGAAGGTTCCGGAAAGTGAACCGACACCATTCCATACTTCAACAGAGTGCAATTCTGTCTGGACTGCTGGTCATCGTAACCGCAATCAACGTACAGCAAGATATAAAGGCTTTGGACCGGAAGATCTCGGACCGGTTCGAATTCAAGGACCACCAAGCTGCAACTAGTGAGCCCTTGAGCAAGGCCCTTCCCTCAACTGCTCAGTTGTAAGTCGCTCTGTGATAAGGGCGTCTGCTAAATGCACTACATGTAAATGAAATGTAAATGTATAAAACTGTTATTCATGCTAAGGGAGGATTTTTCAATAAAAATAAAATTGGACTATAAATTGATCGCTGTTATAAATATCGTTATTGTAACTATTTTGTTGCCTCGAAACAAATAGGAAGCATGAATTTCTCTCTCAAAAATCCCTACAAAAATCTCTGTGTTTCCACACGTCTGACAGATACTGTAGCACCCTTTAAAATACTTGAGAACGCATACAGTTAGAAAATTATTAACATGGCTATGAAATAAATGCAACATCGGTTGGAAATGTACTTTTGCTTTTTGTTCATTGTTCAATAGGGCTGCTGATCGATTAAAATATTGAATAATATGTTTGCCATGAGTTAACTCGTGATTCAAAGGCATGTTTATAATGCACCATAAATTAATACTTCTAATATTCTAACTGTAACAGATGTTATAATTATATAAATTCTCTCAAATTCTCTCCCTTTAATAGAATTATTGATTACATTTTTATTTTATATTTATTTTACTCTGGAAATTTTTATTTTAATGTTAATTTCTTGTTAATTAATTCATTTCTTGTTAATTTCAATGTTACTTTTTTAGTGGTTGTTTAAATTGTAAAATATCGGACGTGGCTCCTTTAAGAATCCTGTTCCGGTTGCTTTCCATATACGTTTAGGTGATACGTTTAGGTTACATACAGAAGTGCATTGCATTCACAAAAGAAAACTGTGCTTACGTAATATGGATTTGGGAATGCCATTTGCTTCCGTAAGTTTCCATACGGTAATACACGCTAATATAGTGAGGAGCTCATACCTGTTGTGAAGTAGGAGTAATTCGGGGAAATGTTGGAAATGTGAGTGAATGCACTGAAGTTTCTTTATTCATTTGTTCTGTGTTGTCCGGGCATCGTGCATTCGACAACATAACAAGAAGTGGAGGAGCAGATCAGTCGAACAGTTACGCATGCTGCGTGAATCGAACATTGAAGTGGAAGGCGTTGAAGTGAGTATGTTTAGTTGTTTGAATGAGATACGTGTTAGTCGCTCTGGATAAGGAGGTCTGAAAAAATTCAGCAAATGTCCCCTTGCAGGATGAGTATCTTTGCAGAGGGCGATCATCTCTAAGAGAACCACGACAGACAGATTTCCCAGCCATTCCTGCATTATTAAACTACAGATTTTTCTCTCTGAGGTAATGGTTCCTCTACCACCATCACTCTTTAGTGAGGCAACATGTCTTAGAGACTACAGTAGCTGATAATTGTGAAAGTGTTGTGGCGATGTGAATGCTTGTGGTGTTGGTGCTACTGCGTCACTGTGAAGGATGTGATTAGGTGAGAAACATGGGTGCGAGCTTTTGGGTCTTGTACCTCTTTAGAAGGTTTTCGCAACACGTCCCCGACTCCGCCGCCGCTCCGGAGGCCATGGCTGAGTACGGTCACAATGCACATGAGCAAAGAGTCACACGTTCGCTCTTTGTCCTCTATCACCATTGCTGATGCAACTAAAGCAAAAAACACGCACACATACATATGTTACATTATATATGTATATCTATCTATCTATCTATCTATCTATCTATATCTATATATATATATATATATATATATATATATATATATATATATATATTCGTTGTTTCCATTTGGACCCAATGACACAAACCAGGCCTTCTGATTTGCTTCCATGAAGACTTTTTTAGTGGCTCATTATTAGGAGATGGCCAAAAGCATATTAACGGCAATTAAGATAAATGAAATTGCACGTGCTAGCCGTGTGGTGTGTCGCTGCCTCCGACTCCCACAACACGATCACCAATAACAGGGTTTCTGCAGGTTTCACCAAGATGATTGGTTGCTTCATGTTGGTCTTACTTTCAATCAAAAAAAGATTATATTTGGACTAGCAAAAGAAAGGACAACAGCACCGCATTCATGTGCCATTCAAAGATTGTTAGATATATCGTTACAGTACATCGGCATTGGAAATGATTTAAGATATTTTTACTCATTTAAGAGCAAGAAAAGAAATATTTTACTTTTAAATAGTAGACTTTTATATTAAAAAAAACCTGCAGAGACTATGCAAACATCCCAGACTATCTCGGTCTGATATATGAACCCGTGTTACTCTTCTGAACTGTCTCACACCACAAGTGTTATCTCCATACATTCTGCAGCATGACTAACCCCTGACACCGTGTGACACGGTATGGCGTCTGTGTGAAAACGCAATTTTCCTGCGAACGAGGACGTACCAGGGATCCCCTACGTAACCTGATTGTACTTACATTCCACCGTCGTCTCTGACGAACAGTTCTCTCCACCGCCTTCCTTCTGACAAACTCCACCTGACAGGAACTCGCTCATCACAGTGGCAGTTTGTTCTGTTTGAATGGATAAAGAGCCGGCGATTAATCGAGTACACTTTATCAATGAACAGAACCCGAACAGATTTACTAAATTTAACAATAAAGAAGCTCAAACGTCTCTGAACTGTAAACACACCAGGAGCGTGAACTTTTGATTTTGCCCTCGCCGCCTGTACCGAGCGTTTTATTCGGGATTCGGTCCACATTCAGAATGAAGTCGTCTTTGAAGATTATGTAGCCCACGATGGAGAACAGATAGACGAGGATGAGGGCAAGCACAGCGGTGAGAACGATCGAGCGCCCGTTCCTCGTTACGCTCTTTATCACGTTCAGCAGCGTTTCCTCCCGGTAGATCAGATCGAACAGCTGGGCAGAAATCACGGTGCGGTCAGAAGTGGAGATGCAATGCAATGTGTGGATGAGTGTGTGTATAAAGTATACATAATACATTTATACATTAATTTATACTATATCATTATGATGCATAATATTTATAAATATTTATTTTCATTTTATTTCAATTATGTGTGTAAATTACTTAGTTTAATCAATTTAACAAAAAAGTGTATTTTATTTTAATAAAATATTACTTTACATATTATATAACCAAGCAGCCATTTCAATTCAAATTAAACAATTAAAAAATTGTACATCTTTTCTCAAATGTCAAAGATCACAAATGTTAATAATAATAAAAATAAAAATGCATTAATAAAAAAGTGTTAAGTGCAAAAAATAGCTAAAAGTAGGAAAAAGTAAATGTACAGAGAGATCCAGGTACAAGTGACTCAGTGTCTTCCTGGTTTAGACCCCCCGAATCCTGTGTGTATGTGTGTGTGTGTTTCACTATACCAACAGGCTGTAGAAGAAGACATGAACGAAGACGCCCAGGATGCAGATGATGAGGTAGAGGAGATGGTACAGGAACTCCACATCCATGATCATGGCTTTATAACCCCGCGTGAACGTCCCCCGATTTCCCACAAAACTCATCAGGAAGATCACCTTATTGCACACCTTCAATTACAAAATTACAATTTTCAAAGACACAAAATTAGATTATTAAAATTATTAAATTATTACATTTTTATGAGGGATCGGACCTCAGCACTGGTGTCAAAAGTATTCATTACTCATGTAGAAATATAGATACCAAGGTTTAAAGAGACTTCTGTAGAAGTTGAAGTATCAACTCGAGCATTTTACACAAGTAAAAGTGTAAAAGTAGTGGTTTCAAAACTACTTAAAGTATAAAAGTAATGTAAGGAAAAAAAATGAAATTAAGGACAAAAGCTTAGGTTGCGGCAATTGCAATCGACAATTTATTCGAACGTCTCTCTACCGAACTCCCTCCCGTAGCTTCATTTGTAAAGGATGTACAGAAAGCACCTGTTTAATAAATGAGCCAGTAGTGGAGAAATAATCACTTTTAATTAATAATCTTCTTTTTTGATTAACAACCCCAACACTGGTTATGTCCTGATGTGTGTCGTGTGCAGGTGCGATGGATCGTGTACAAACCAACAGGGTGTGGGAATGGTACATGTTTATACTTCTCATCCAACCACAGTCACATTCACTATATCCGGATGGAGCCATTCATCTTTTTTAAGCCGTAATGACAATGAGCCGAAATGAAACAGGAGTGACGAGGCTATTTCTAAAATGCAAGGAGCAGAAAGTACAGATTGTTTGCGTAAAAAATAATGCTGAAAAATAATTACTCCACTAAAGTATAGATACCCAAAACTTCTACTTAAGTACGGTAACGAAGTATTTGTACTTCGCTACTTCACACCTTTGAACCTCAGAGTTTCTCACAAACCTCCAGTGCTGTTTTCATTATCACCAAACACACACACAATAAAGTATTATGTAATCATTATAGAATCGACCATAGTAATGTATAAAAAACACACACATATACACACACCACACACACACACACACACACACACACACACACTTAACATAACATGTACTACAGCACAGGACCATCACACAGAAAGCTGTGACAAGCAAACTACGAGGGGAAAACGGTTTCAGACTAAACTGTTTATATTCCACCACATTGCAGACGGTCATTATCTACACCGTACTGTTCAAATCACTTTCCCCATAGGATCTGTTACACCAAGGAGTGACAGAGTGAGAGAGAGAGAGAGAGAGAGAGAGAGAGAGAGAGAGAGAGAGAGAGAGATGCATGTGTATAAATACAGACAAACAAGCCACTGAGTTAATAGAACATATTTTAAGGGTGTATATGGAGCTCTTTTCCATGACAGTTCATGCACTTTTAATCCCATTTGCTGCTATAATTCCATCCACTCTTCTGGGAAGCGTGGTGGCGTTTGTGGAGCAGTTGTGGGGGTTTGTGTGAGATTCATTTAGCCACCAGGGTGTCTAAATACATTCAGGTGAGTGTAGTAGTGTGGGTCTGCGTTCATAAAAGAAATCTGGGCTGTGTATGTTTTGTGTTTTGTTTTTCCCCAAAGGCCGGATAAAGTCTTTTTTAGTAAAGAAAAAAATGTACAAAAGGAGCAGTTATAAGATGCTGCATGATTTACAACGGAACAGAAAGCTCAGGAACGAACACTGAAGGACGTAGTCTTGGCGCTACATGGCAAAGAACCAGAGCGACATGTCACCACTGGAGTACGATCGTGTTTGTGTGTGTATGTGTGTGTGTGTGTGTGTGTGTGTGTGTGTGTAGATTGCAAGAGAACACTAGTGGCCTTTTCCCTGGCCAGGTTGTGTATTAGCAGAAGGGTGTGAGGATGGGGAGGGCCAGTCCAGTGACGCACTCAACACCTCAGCTCAACACAGAGTGCGCTACAGGGAATGCAGAGGTTACTTTAACACGCATACAAACAACACACACACACAAACGAATCTTTACAGGAATAAACACACGTAGACTCACGTTGAACGCCCCGAGAAGGAAGAGCGTGGGTTCGAGGCCAACGGAGAAGATGAGTCGGAGGATGGTGGACGCTATCAGAGCTCGAATCCCGTGCGGCTGAGGCAGCACAATCACAATGGCCAGAGACACCAACATGGCCACCCACAACAACGCCGACAGATGCGGCTCGAGAGTTCCTGAAAGGATGCAGACGCACAACTGTTTGTTTGATGTTGCATAACAGGTAGAGCATTTAAAAAAAATACAAATATATCACAAACACACACTCCTATTTGCTACTGTAATATAACTTAACATCCTCTGTTACTTGAGCTGCTACAGATGCAGCCATGTTGATCAGTAAGTGGTGCATGTGGATAAAATTGGGGGACGAGGGGTTGGTACGCCCCCGTAAGTGATTGTGATGATTGTTCGGGTTTATCGAGTTTCAAGAATTTTGCGCTGCAAAAACAAAACCAAACCAAAGTTTCCACTGCAAAGCACTGACCCAACTCTTCTTCTTCCTGTTCCAAAACATCCTAATCTGCATTTACTCACACTGTGAGTCACTCGGCTGAACTGTATTGACGGAAAAATAAAACAATAGAAAAGAATTGCAAGCGATTAGAGCAAAGGCTATTCCTAGGAACACCGGGTATCTTAAAGTGCGGGCCTAAAAAAATAAACACGCAGACACACAAACTCCAGCCTTGTGCGGAAGTGCAAACTCAGTGGATTCACCTGCTGAACATGCTCCGGCACATTCTAACCCTGTTTCTAACTTAAAGCATGAGTTGATAAAAAGCAAAGGGAGTGAAAGCTCGATTGCATAAATCACAATGTGGGACACATTTAAATGAGGCTTGAGTATGAGTCATTATTGCTGGTTTCCAGGACCTGATCTGAACTATCTCTCTCTCTCTCTCACACACACACACACATACACACCCCTACAAAGACCAGTCTCTGCACGTGTGTGTATGTGTGTGTGTGTGTGTGTGCACGCGTGTGTGTGTGTGTGTGTGTGTTTAAGCATGTGAGAGGAAAAGGCTTATTTGGATTTACAGAGAAGCACCGTCTAAGCCCCTAAACTCCCACCATCCCTTTCTCTTTCTTTCTCCCTCCTTCCCCCAAGTAGAGATCAAATGACAGGTGCTGGTTACATAATGCAGGGAGCTAAAAATAGCCATCGTCTGCTGAAAGATGCATGAGCGTCGGGTCTGAGAAAGGAGAGGAGCTCCGGCCCACAGGGCCCGCAGCCAGCAGCACAGCCAGAACCACACGTCACCAGCTCTCTCTCTCTCTCTCTCTCTCTCTCTCCGCCTGCCTACATCCATTCATCTGTCTGACCATACACACACACACACACACACACACACACACACACACACAAAGCAGAGCCTGATTCTGGGTTGGGAAAGGACAGGCTTCGCACACCTCTAAATCCTGTGACTCACAAAGTCACTGAGTGCAGCCACACAGTAGAGAAGGTGCAATGGGTGTGTTATGTGTGATGACTACCTCTAGGACTTCTGTGTACACATTCAGTGTGTGTGTGTGTGTGTGTGTGTGTGTGTGTGTGTGTGTGTGTGAAAAAAGGAGACAGTGTAAGAGATAAGGTCACAAGTGTTTTTTTGCTTGTGTGTTTCTGTGTGTGTGTGTGTGTGTGCTTGGGAGCTACTGGGTCAGCCCACACTGGCCTAGTAAGGAGGTGTGGACAGGGGAGATACGTGGGCAGAACAGGAGAACAACATGAGGCAAAAATAATAAACAAGGGTATCTGGGCACGGAAATATAGACAGATTTGCTTCAGGGGATGATTTGGGACACCAAAAAGACCTCAGGTCAAAAGACAAGCCTTTATGTTGAAAGGAATGAATACATACTTTCTTTCATACGCACAATATATATTCATTATAGATATTATTGTGTAGTTCTGTGGTTCTTCTAAAAAATATTAGGACAAATTTGGAGGAACCACTTCACTTGAACTAGAAGACCCAAACCTGCTCCAGCCTGACCGTATCCCTGCAAGAAAAATGTGCTTTACACGGGTTAGTATGGAATTTCTCCTGCTATAGAGCTCGACTGAACAACTTTTACTATGTTTGAATGATTTCCACACAAATCTAGAAGTAGATCTTCCCAGACGAGTGGAGGTTAATAAGAGACAGGTTATAAAAAAAAAAAAAAAAAAAAAAAAAAAAAAAAAAAAAAGGATGTGTGTAACGGACAGTTCAACATTGAGCACGTACCAATTTTATAGTCAGGTGTTCGCAATGTTTCGGCCGCGTCTGGTGTAATATCTTAAGGGGGTTCGTTTTGTCATTAAGCATAAGCCTTTATTGTTCCGATGCATCAATCAGAACGAAAGTGCTGTTGAATGATACAGAAGGATTTCAGAAACTTCTGACGGCACTTCCCTTTTGCCTTGTTATAGTTAATGTTCAAGCTGCCGGGAGTGTACTGAAATGACAATGGCGAAGACCTCAGCGTTGTATATTACACCTTGACCTGTTTTACACGTGTTAAATATTGACTGTGAGATTTTAAAGAGGCCGCCGCTCCCAACCGGATCTGCTTTTACTCTCTCTATAGTGACCCGAACTGAACCGGCGGCAAATGGATCGCTCTCGGCCTGGGGGGGGTTTTTTGGGGGGGGGGGGGGGGGGGGGTTTGGGGGGGATTTTTGGCTTCAGAAGCTGCGTGTAAAAGGCAAATATGGCTGAAAAGCTCGAATTCGACGAGAGAGCTTTAACAAAAGAGAGCTCGCTGCCTGACCCAGGCCTGAACAATACACGGTTTATAACCTCTCAAAGCACTGCTTTTTCACTTTAACACTGCGACTGCAACAATGGCGGGACTCATGTCACACACTCACTCACACACTCACACACACACACACACACACACACACACACACACACACACACACACACACACACACACACACACACACACACACACACACACACAGAGAGACAAACAAAGCAAGAGTCGGAGAAAAATAAAAATAAACAACCAGTGATATAGAAGAGATTACAGTTAAAAGGAACGTTCGGAACGTCACCGCAGTAAAATGAAGGGAAAGAAAATAGCTTCTTTTTGCGGAAGAAGTCTTGAGAATGCTCGCCCTTTTATGCAAAATTTGTAAAGTGTGTGTGGCTTTGGGGGATGAGATAAGATAGAAATATAAAGAATGAAAACACCTGAGGATGGCAAGCGAAGTGTTTTTAACGCATGGCTGGAATGGATGGAAACATTGATCTAAAACTAGATGTGAAAAAGAGCAATGGAAACGGGGTTTTTGTATACAGAGCTATATTTAAACAGTATATATGATGGTATATAAGTATATAAGTATATATGACAGTAGATTAACACTATATAATGTGGCTATATCACAAACGCGGCTATTGAGGACCTCGTGCTCTGCGCGCACAAATGAAGACCCGAGGACCAATTCGACTAACAAACCTCACAATGATTGTGTCTGGGATAAATATTTTACATAAATAGTGTGTGTGTGTGTGTGTGTGTGTGTGTGTGTGTGTGTTTCCCTTATACAGAGAGATGTTTTGAAGGGACCCAGTATCTGATCTAACCTACAGTTATGTATGATGCAGAGGTTACAATCCCAAAGCTCAGGTTCAAGACAAAACTATTACACAATATACGTGCACACACCCACACACACACACACACTAAAGTTTAACACTAAAGATAATCAAATACAGAGTAAACACAGTGCAGGGTGATGCAACTATCACACTGTAAAACAAAACACACAGGATTACACCATCGTGGATCAGACGATCATGGGCCTATTAGCAGGAAACCTGTCTCTCTCTGTGTGTGTGTTTGATTTTCAATTACCTGAAGGGCACTACTCATTGCTGTTTATATGTTGCAACATTATTAAGTTCATTATTGTGTATTTCTTTGTTTAAATTTGATTTGTTTTGCATTCTGTTGAAATGCTCCCCGCACTTGTTAGGAAACTGAAGGAAGGAAAGAGAAAATACTTGTCACAATCAATCAACACAGAGAGAGAGAGAGTATGTTGCATGTCAGACAATGGCTATTTTATATAACATTACAAAAATGCGATAAAAAAAAAAAAGATTCTAAAAGGTTTTCCCAAATGTCGTGATATCCTGGGAAACTACGATTAGGAAACTAGACTAAAATAAACTTCTCCAGTTAACCTTGACATTCCCAAAAGGTTCTAGTTGGCCAAACTAAATGTTACAGAAGAGAAAGAATAATAAAACTAGACAGAAAACAAAGGAACACATCAAACAAACACACAACACACACACGGGTCATTTCAGTAACGGGACCAAAACATGAGAAGAAATTTTTCTCCCCCAAATTTTTTTATATATAAATAAAATGTAAAAAATTTAAAACCTTGTTTATCACAAGTGAAATGTTGTCAAGGAAATGGTCTTGCAAAACATGTTGAAGTAAAAGGGGCCAATTTCTTCAGAAATGTAAAGCAGAAGTCGAGGGGGGTAAAATAGGTCCAACATAAATTCTGTGCACTGTTCACGGATACATGTGTGAAGGGTTTGGATATTAATTCTGACTTAGAAAACAATACGCTGTGATGAACGGAGAGGATGGAAAACACATTTCCTATTATGTCATGCTCCTAGTCAGACAATTAAACCAGGGGCAGCATCTTCCGCTCCCACATTGAGCTTGAAACAGAAAGAGAAACAGGCCTAGATCCACCAGCTTGATAAGCAGCAGGGGTCACCAACTTCCGCAGGTCGCCCCCAAGGACCACATTGCTCTCAGGCCTTGCTAAAAAATTGCACAACTCATCAGTGAACTATAATGTAAAATGTAGTTAATTCGTTGTTGAAGAGTCAAAAATCACAAGTGTATTCACATAGATAAAGGCATTAATAATAATAATAATATATAACTAAAGGTAAATTTGTTATTTCAGAGGAGATCCTGGTACCTTTATATGACTCGGTGCATGTTGCTCTCATACAAAAAGGTTGGTGATCCCTGGTCTAAGGTATAGTAGCAGGCCTTAGTCTTATGAGCAGCATTAACACTGAGCCCAGATTGCAGCCTGAGAAACACCGCCTGGGTTCTACCTATCCGTCTTTCAGCTCTTGCGTAGCAAGCGTGTTGCATGTTTACACATGGTGGCAGGTTTACACCATATTACCCCTATAAAACACCATAGCCGCATGTGTAATGTGTAAACCGAGCACACTAAGGTGTGAGATTTTACCGAGAGCGGGATCAAAAATAGTTCCATTCGTGTTTTTCCGAGTTTGTAGTATTGGCTCGGTGTTGTCATTGTCATTGTCAAAACCCTGGCTGGGAATGTGGCATGTTAATACGCCATTGATGCGTGTGTGATGTTCAATTTCCTTCCTTTGTTTTTGGATGGTTTATACAATGTGTCAAGCCGAGATATACAGTGGCAAGAAAAAGTATGTGAACCTTTTGGAATTTTATGGTTTTCTGAATAAATTTGTCATAAAATGTTATCTGATCTTCATCTAATTCATTGGTATTGACAAACACAATGTGTCTAAAAATAATAACACAAAAAAAAATCCAATCTTTCTTGTCTTTATTGAACACAATCATTCAACATTCAAAATGGCAGTGGAAAAAGTAAGTGAAACCTTAGAATGAATAACTGGTTGACCCCCCCTGGCAGCAATAACCTCAACCAGGCGCTTCCTTGTAGCTGTGGATCAGACCTGCACATCGCTGAGGAGGAATTTTAGCCCATTCTTCCTGGCAGAACTGCTTTAGCTCTGTCATATTCTTTGGACGTCTCATGTGTACGGCCCTCTTCAAGTCAATCCATAGCATCTCTATTGGGTTGAGGTCTGGGCTCTGACTTGGCCACTCCAAAAGGCGGATTTTGTTTTTCTGAAGCCATTCTGTTGTGGACTTGCTCCGGTGTTTTGGGTCGTTGTCCTGTTGCATCACCCACTTTCTACACAGTTTCAGCTGATGTACAGACATTCTCACATTATCCTGAAGAATTGTCTGATATACTTGGGAATTCATCTTCCCCTCAATGATTGCAAGCTGGCCAGGCCCTGATGCAGCAAAGCAGGCCCAAATCATGATGCTTCCTCCACCATACTTTACAGTTGGGATGATGTTTTCATGACGATATGCCGTGCCCTTTCTACGCCAGATGTAGTGCTGTGTGTTTTTTCCAAATAGTTCAATCTTAGTTTCATCAGTCCACAAAACATTTTGCCAATACCGCTGTGGAGTGTCAATGTGCTCTTTTGCAAACTTAAGGCGTGCAGCAATGTTCTTTTTAGTAAGCAGCGGCTTCCTTCGCGGTGTCCTGCCGTGGATACCCTGCTTGTTCAGTGTTTTACGTATTGTAGACTCATGAACAGATATGTTAGCAAGTTCCAATGATGCCTTCAAATCTTTGGCTGTCATTCGGGGTTGTTTCTTTACCTCATTGATGAGTGTTCGTTGTGCTCTTGGTGTCATTTTGACGGGGCGCCCACTTCTAGGTAGAGTAGCAACAGTCCCAAATTGTCTCCATTTGTAGATTGTTTGCCGAACTGTAGACTGGTGAATTTCTAAAGTCTTTGAAATAACTTTGTAACCCTCGCCAGCTTCATGTAAATCAACAATTCTTGATCGTAGGTCCTCTGAAAGCTCTTTTTGGCGAGGCATGGCTCACATAATCATGTTCTTCTTGTGCAGAGCAAACTCCAAAGGTTTGAGGGGTTTTTATCAGTCAAAGTATCTGTAGTCCACACCTCCAAACTTATTATCTTAACAAGACTCGAGGTTTGCTAAAACCAATTAGCTCCAATTAGCTTTTTTGAGGTCATTAACTCAAGGTTTCACTTACTTTTTACACTGCCATTTTGAATGTTGAATGATTGTGTTCAATAAAGACAAGAAAGATCGGATTTTTTTGTGTTATTATTTTTAGACACATTGTGTTTGTCAATACCAATGAATTAGATGAAGATCAGATAACATTTTATGACAAATTTATTCAGAAAACCATGAAATTCCAAAAGGTTCACATACTTTTTCTTGCCACTGTATGGGCTCACAGGAGTGTGTGTGTAATTAAATTTACATTATTTGGCTAGATGCCCGTTATCTAGGAAAAAGTAATAAATAAATAAATAAATAAAAACAAAAATTACAGTAGCTCTGTGGTTAAGGGTCTTACACAGGAGCCGAGAAATGGCAGGTTGGTGTGACTGGGATGACTGGGTTGGTGTGACTGGGATAACTACTATGCAACCACTTATCTGTGTGTGTGTGTGTGTGTGTGTGGTGTGTGTGTGTGTGTGTGTGTGTGTGTGTGTGGACAATAAATTGCACTAATAGTTATATCTGCTCTCTACTGAAACACAATCAATTACATCACGTAAATTGATGGAGGCGTGGCCTTTGTATCTGTCAATTCCAGTAACAGGGGTGTGGTCTATATACTTCTAGACAACAAAATATTCACTATACAGCCAAATCTTTGCAGTTATCTTTGAGTATCACAATTCCACATTTAGTTCCAATTTCCCCTCATAATTCCCTCTACTCTTTTGGGAAGAAGATTTTGGAGTGTGCTTGTGGACATTTGGGTTCATCCAGACACAGGGGTGTTAGTGAAGCCAGGTACTGATGTAGTGTGAGATGAAGAGGCCTGGGGCCTCTTCCAATGCATGCCCTATAGCTTGTCCACTCCAACCCACGTAAAGCATATCTTCATGGTGTGGCCTTTGTGCACGGGGGCTGGAACAGGTTTTGGGTTCAAGTTCAAGTGATGGAGAAATCTCCTAGTTCATCAAAATAAACGGGAAATCTTATTGGCACACAAATGGTATGATTGTGTCTCACCTCCACGGACCCCCTCCAGTGGGTAAAAGAAGGCCACGAGCAGGTTCATGAGGACGGCCAGGTTGAAGGAGATGCTGCTCCAAAAGGACATGTTCCTTGAGCACCAGTAGAGAATTGGCTGAGCTACACAGGGCATTAGTGTAAAAGAGAAAAAGAAAGCATACACACTCACAAAACTTGTCCGCATATAAACACTGAACGCACACACTTAATGGACTCGAAGCTTAACGCGGGCATGCAAACAGCTACAGGTTGCGTGACGTTCGCCACACCCTGTTAGCAAATAGACACATGACTCAAGACCCGATACCACAAACAATAGTGCATGCGTGTGTGTATGCACGGAAACGTGCATACACTACAAACACACAACAAACGCATGCTATTCTGTGCTTTATTGTGTAAAAAAAAAAAAAAAAAAGTTACCGGTCAAACACATAGAACTCTAAGTGACTGTGCGGAAGGGACATAAATTGCTGGCTTGTTGTACAGAATGCATTCTCGAGATTAATCTCATACACAAGCCCTCAGACAACCTCAGGTGGCAGACTGGTGTAACGATACTAGGCGCTTATCGTTTATCTCTCTGATTACTCAACTTTTTACGCCACCTGTCCCTTCCTCCTGAGTGCCATTAGATTCGCCGTGGCTAATCAAACACGTTGCGCGCTTTCGACGCGTTTTGATCACTACAATAAAACGAGACCTGTGAAAATGACCAGATCCTGATAAAGATCCAGCAGAACATCGACAGTTACAGGGCATAATGGCCTGGTTGCCGTGGAAACCTCCACGGCTCCTATTCAGAGCTGCGGAAAAGCAATCACTTGGCACATTCGAACCGTTGACCTTGAAATCTACCGACCTTTAAATTCGGTTTGTATCCTATACATACAGCACCCCGTGCCTATCAACGGGGACGACTTGTTCAAAGTGTTCAAAGTGTGAGTATTTTTTTTTTTTACCTATAGAATATAAGACAGGAAATGAATTCGTTGCGTAAGGCCTATGGAAGAACTTTAATATCACTCACAGATCCCTATTACTAAAACCCGCACTCATGTTAGGTTGCTAATACTTCGAGAGACTTCAATTACATGAAAACTCAAATAGTATTAAATAATAGATTAAATATTATGATTAGACCGTTTGATTTTGATTTGTTTCGGAGATGCTTAGTCAACCCGCACCTACTCTGTTAGCCGTTTAGCTAACATTGTTATTGTTTGCTTCGGTATATATAGTGCGATAAATTCTCGTTCATAATTTTCCTTTTCCCAGTGTAGGCTAGACTACAAACTTAGTGCACAATGTATTGTTGGGCATGAAAGACTAGACAAATAACGATGCTAGCGTTCTGGATAAACGATTAGGAATTAATCTACTTTTGTTTACACATTCAGGAGAACAGGACTAAAGGGAAATCAGTAATCACAATCACTCCGAGCTAAACCGAGTTACATAATCTTTATTTTATCTCAGTTTTGGGTTAGGTAATGCTGCGAGGTTAAAAATTTGGTCTGGATTATTAAAGCCTGGATAAAATGTAAAAAAAAAAAAAAAAAAAAAAAAAAAAAAAAAAAAAACATGCATATTTTACAGACAACGTCCAATTCCCACCAGTTATTAAATTGCACCGCAGCATTACCTTGTTTACAGGATAGCATTTAAACAGAGTGTAATTCTGTACAACACAGGTAGTCCCTGATTTATGATTGTATGATTTTTCAATCTTGTGATGACAATACGACAAAATGTAAAAAAAAAAAAAAAAAAAAGGTCATTTCTGTGATTTCGTGCGAAATGTTGGGACGCAAACGAGATGTACGTATCTCCCGCCTCGTCAGGCGCCTTCCTCTCAATCAGAGGTCGACGAAGTTCATTCGTCTCGGTGTTTTGGTGGTTTAAAGCCCAATTTGATGTCTTCTCTATTTCTATTTAACAGTGAAACAGATATAATAATCATTAACAACCCCAAACTGACCAGCATTTTTAAGAGCATGGGGTCGTATCGCCATCATAAGTCAGGGGACTACCTCTGTTTTATGTACTAGGGTACAACTCTGACATTACATCACAGGTATTGTATCTAGAACACTATACCTTCATACCCCTAGTGCTAACGGAAAACGGATAAGAAACATCCATTGTTCGATCACACAAACACACACCTACTGAGAGAGAATCTACACATAATCTGAATCTTCACATCTACAGCCTTCTATGCTGGAAAAAGCACCATTATTCGTCTGTTCTTTTTTCAACAAGACATTCTGGCACCAGCAGAGTAAATTGGGCCTACTGGTATACAAGGTTACGCTGCCCTTATTCCAATTACAAAGGGCTCTTTGGCTCCTACATAATTAGAACATAAGAATCTAATACAGAATAAGAAGAAACAAATGAGCTCTCTTCTTCTCTCACTGGACACAAATTGCTAATATTATTGCCTGCTTTTTTTTCCAAAACTTTCTTCTCGACTTTTTCGACTTTTTTTTTTTTTTTTCCTCTTCTCGTTTTTTCTCGGCTCTCCCTCGCTTCCTCCAGCTCTCCTTCCAAATTTTATTAACGGAAGCGAAAGGCTTGATTGTTTGCCTTTCATTTCTCCTGAGGTATTTTTCTCATTCTTGCCTCCTAGATTCGGAGCGCTCTTCTTCCTTCCCTCCTACACGTTTCGTCATCCTCGACACACACCTGAACTTTCATCAACCTTTTCCTCCTACTTGCGCTATCTTCGCAGTCTCTGTTCTCCCCCTCTATCTCTCTCTTTCTCTCCCTTCCTTCCTCTGCTCCGTCTTCAGGGAGCCGAGAGCCTATTTTTATCCGCCCATCATATGGAAAGACTATAATGCTTATAAAGATGCAGAAGCTCATGCCTTAACAACTTTAACTTATATTTCCTAAAAGAGTTCACTGCTTTACACACCCTCCTCACTCCCCTGGTGTAACGAGGGCAAGGGGGGGGGTTTGCCTGTGGAAGTTGCCCTGAGCTGCACTCGGAGAGTGAGAGAGTGTGTAAATCACCTTGTTTAGGACAGAGAGGAAGTGAGAAGGGCCACGCACAGGGCACGGAGTCTGCGCTACCAGAGGTCTCTTGAGTACCTCGCAGTTTCTTCTGCCAGTTCATCTCGTTGAAGAGGTCCTCTGAGCGCAGGAAGAAGTCGTTGATTTTGCTGCCTTGCTCGTCGCGCTCGGTGGTGTAGTACACGCGCAGCTTGGACTCCTGCGTGAGGAACTCGCAGATGTTGGGCACGGGGAAGACGATCTGCTCCATGGTGCGGTCCAGACGCACGATCTGAGCGACAACTACAGGTCACACTCACTCACACGTTGCATGTATAATAAAATAATACGTTTCTGTGGAATAACACACCAACGGCAGCTTTCCTAAGCAGCCATTGGTTCTTATAGCAGTTCCTTCTTATACCATTCCAGGAAGGAAGAATCTGAGGAACGGACAGATCCAAAAAAAAATTAAACGCCTGCCGTAAAACGCAAATCACAGACCTCTATTTGAGCGGTGTGTTTGGCGTAATACTCCAGAGCTTCGTCGCCTTCGCCGTATGTTCCTCCTGCTTTCAACATAGCCTGCAGCTCCTTGTTATGTCTGGCCAACTGAAAGGTATCAGGTTGTCAGATATCAGATTATTCACGCAGCCATATAAACGCTGCTCTGAAATCAGATTAAAACCAGTTTGAGAAATCGCTTTGGACTATTGTTGGAGGAGTCTCTACATACAAACATTGCTAAGGTGACAATTGGTTGGTTGGGGGGAGAGGGGGGGGGCTTTCCTCGCTATTTGCATGAAAACATGCACATCATCTCTGGGAAGGTCAGAGTCAAATATGTTCAGCCGTGAAAAACATCAATACAAACAAGATGAGATGTGAAATTGTGCATCCATCAAGCAAAATGGTTCCTATAAGAAAGATTATAGAGTTGTTCACAGGAACTCCTAACTGACTCCAGGTCAGAGGTGTCATACACAAGCATGGTTACATCAAACATCATCACACATCAATTTTTTCTGGATAGATGTAGGATTTGTTCTTGTAAGGTTTGAAGGAGGCTTTGCTGAAACACCATTTAACCTCAACACAACGCCATTAAACCCTGACCCTTGACCCAGACACACACATACACTGCGTATCCTTACAGTATGTTGCACTGCTTATAATATACTTTATGTATACTGTAATGTTCAAGATTACACTATTAGAGCAATTGCATGTGTTATACATAATGTACATAATAACCTTCTTTTCTTTATTTTCTAATAAACTCATTCATATTGTTCATTGCATCTGTCCAACCTGTACATATGTAAATATTTTACAGTGCTTTGTGACAAAGCTGAATCTAATCTTATGACTTTTATCTGTTCTCTTTTTTTTTAATAGACTGATGGCAGGACGATTTCAATTCGCATTTAAATCTTATTTGTTATGCTTTTAACGAGTGTCCAACATGTAATGATAAAAGTTTTCGCGGTGTATTCGAGCGCCGAGGCAGAGGGAGTCATTGGATGGTTTCTTAAGTAATGAAGATCAGGTGATAAAATACGTGGGGAAAGCAGATCAGGCCAGTTTTGGAGTGTCGCACTTGAAGACGATGAATAAAAACACAATAGTTTATGTAAATTAGCATTAGATTGAGAATCTGCGTTCCCTGACAGTTAAATTCTGTAAAGCCACTCGTGCCCTATAATGTGTATGCAGATTTGCCTGTGTCTGTACCTGAAGTGATTTGCCTGAAACTGTGAGTGACCGTGTACCTGATGGGCCAGGATGTATATGTTGTGGCCGACGTTGCGCGGGGAGGCGGCGTGCTCTTCCTCGCCCTCCCCGTCCTCCTCGGTGTGCTCCACTTCCACCTCTCCTTGCATGTACGCCTTCTTTATCACCTCCACCTGCACTCACAGAGCACATACGTGTGTTCGCTTGGGTTTCGTTTAGACGTGCGCGCTCGTGTGTACGTAATTAGGGCACGTGTGAATGCTTTCGCTACTACGTAAAAAAAAAACAGGCACGCTTGCAGAAACATGTCTTTCCTGGGGATGAGGAGTCAACAGGGCATGCCACATTCCACCAGTTGGTTAAAGGAATACTGCACTTTATAACCAGTCACGAGAGGAAGCCCTAACCCCTAACCCTAGATCTTTTTAAGTGTACCGTTCAAGTTTTCAAGGAAGGAATCTGATTCCCAGTGTAGACCTGCTGAACGCTCCGTACAGCTCCATAAGTACAGCTTTGGAAAGACTTCCTCCCACATATTCAGGTAGCGCTTCAGTGTCAACGATTCAACTTGCTATTTATTGATATTTCGCAATATGATAGAAATATTACTAAACTATAAAAATAAACTGCAAATATAGCAGCGTATATGTGGTAGGATATGTTGGGATGTTGCAAGGATATATGCATCTGATTGGTTGTGAGATGTCATCTCTCAACAGCAATCGTGTTAAAGTGTCAAGGGCCTTGCTCAAGGACCAAAGGGTGGCAGCTTGGCGATACCGGGGCTCGGACCACCGACCTTCCGATCCTTCCCACTGAGCTACCTCCACCCTATCAACAAAACCCTTTAGACTTTCATTATATAAATTGCTGATCTTCTTGCTTCTTGAGCTTCATCGCCCTGTGTGTTGTTCTGCCACAACCTCCAACTTATCCACACTCTGTAGTCTGTAGTCAAATGTTATTCATCTATCTAAAAACACAAAATGATTTCTAAATGTCCGTTTTTTTGTTTTTTTTTAAAGAACTCACTACATTAATCCTGGTGACGTCAGAACACCACACGAAGAGCAATTCAAGTGTCACATGACCTCAATACAAATACACCTGTTCCTGGAAGATCACATACCTAAACAAACAGAACAAGTCCAAGTTCAGCAGGGTTAATCAGGCCTTGGTTACAGGAAAAACATCCCAAACATGAACATCCTCTACAGCACCTGTAAACCCTGTAGTTTAATAAACTCAATGGGTTATGATACTGCATAGACAAAAACTCTGTAACCAAGAAGAGAGCGGACGACACTAATCCATACACTTCAAGTCATTTTAGATTTAATATCTAACAATAAAATATGTGAATAATTAATAACACTTAATGCACCCTGGCCCACGTTTATCAGGTTTTATGCATCATCGAGAAATATATTTATTTATACAATACATTATTACAATATAATATGCATACACCTGATCTCTAAAGAGTTGGAAAATAATACATTAAAAATGTAATAAGGAGATGATAATAATAATAATAATTGAAATAAGGAAATATACATATTTAGTTAATTAATTCATTCATTTATTTTATTTGTATTATTTATGTTGAAGCCATGTTATTGTTTTATTTACTGCAGCTTCTGGCCCTTTGGTAAAAACCATAGCTTGCTAATTAATCAAAATTGTACTTTTATAGTTCATTATTGGGTCAAATCACTTTCATTTGACCTTGTTTTTGCAATTTTTTTTTTCAAATATTTTAGACAACTTGATTGTCAAGGTACATGTACAGAGCCAATGAAATGTAGTTCGCATCTAACAAGAAGAGCATAAATAGCTTGCTTTAACCTCTTTATATGCCGAAACGTTTGCATTTTCTTTTAAATCATGTTTTCTTTTTACTTTCTTTTATATTTGTAGATTGCTTTAAGTGCTGCTCAGGAAATTCTTCTTTTTTTACCCCCCATCCTTAGAACACATGTGTACGGTAGGTGTTTTGCAGTACTATTGACCTCTGTCACTCACCAGCTCTTTAGGCCTCATATTGTACAAGATGCGCTCTGCGTTCTCACTGTCGTGACGGCTCTCCATGATGGCCAGAAGCAGCTTGGAGGCGTTATTCTGCTCGACAGACATTCGGAACAGACAAACCTCGCTTTTATCAGCCAGACACATCTGGCAATATCTCAACTTTAACAACAGCAATTGACTGATGTGTGCGTGTCTGGGAATGTATATGTATGCATGTGTGTGTTTGTGGGTATTCGCACCTTCAGTTCTAGCACGAGGTCCATCCTCTTCTTGCCCAGAGGGTTGATGTCGTTCAAAATAAGTGCGATGATGATGTCAATGCCGTTGCATTCGTGAGTGGCGATGCAGTTCTGAAAAGCAGGAGCTTTACATTCGTTACGATTCACAAACATAACATGAACACACGCAAAACCCGGTGCAAAAAAAAGTGTGTGTGTGTGTGTGTGTGTGTGCGTGAATGCGTGCGTGTATGGATTAGTGTTAAGTTACACAGTCTTTAATGACATGAGTGCGAAGGGAAAAACCCGATCTATCGGGTGATTATGGTATTCCAAGGAAAACACTAATGACATCATGAGCAAGTAACAGAGAGACTCTGTCGTTATGCAATTGGGAAACACAATGGAAAATTACGTGCACCTGTTATGGTTTAAAGAACGAACAGTCGGCCATGGCACACCTGGTTCTCGTGGCAGGGGCCTTGGCAGTACTCGGTGAGGCTCTCGACGGTTTGGTTGATCAGAGCCACGTTCTTCTCGTTAATGTAAAGCCCGAGCAGACCCAGGCCTCCTGTGGTGCTGCCGCAGATGCAGTCAAGGAACTGCAGCGTCTCGCATACCAGGTTGTAATTGTTCTTGTTGTTCTGACAGCGCAGGAAGTTCTGGAATGGCACACATACACAGGGAAGACACAGTTCAGTGGAAAAAAAGTGTCAACAGGATCTAAAGGATGTGTGCTGCTATTGATGCATTAGAACACATGGGGGGTTGAGGAAAAACACCCACAGAGAATCGAATTAGTATCTGTAAATAAGGAACATGCGTGATGTTCCGTATTTTGGGTTTATTTTTGTGAATCATAAATTCACCATAAACGTTCGGTCTTGATGAGCGCAGGTTTGGGGTCGTACGGGGCAGTGGGGTAATGTGACTGACCTGCAGCTCGCGGTTGTGGTTCTCACACAGCAGCTGCATGAGTCGCAGGATTGGCTGCATGATGGTGATGGTGACGCTCATCTCGTTCTCGTCTTGGTTCTTCTCCGCCGAGCTGGTCTGGACTTCGCCGCCGCCCAGATGCTCGTCCGAGTCCACCTCCCGCCGGTACGCGGTGAAAGCCTTCTTCGTGGCCGTGGAAGCTTCCAGAAGCTGCTCGCGCACCTCTTCTGTGACCACCGTGACATTTACTGAAGGAGAGGAATGAACGCGTTTGAACAGATTGAACCGTTGAACAGACGCTCAGATTATTATTATATATATTAGTAAATAAACAGTTCCCCGTCCCTCCTTCCCCGATTCGTTTCTTTTTCTTCACCTTTCTTTTTGCTGGGCGCCTCCTTGTCATTGACGTCCTCGTCTTTGCGCTTGCTGCCCAAATCGCTGGTGTTTACCGTCACGGTGGCTTTGATCTCCTGCTGGGCCAGCTTCATCCGCTCATAAAACACCTTGAAGAACTTCTCCGACTTGTTATCCCTTGTCAGCCTGATAAAGAATGACCTCTGGGGAGAAAAAAAAAAAAAACCTGGTGGAAAAACACTTGCAACTCGAACCAAGGACTTAGCAGTGGAGACTCGGACACGAATGGAGTTATTTTTGTGTCGTGCAAATAGTTTGAACACGAGCTGCCATATGCAAAAAGAGGCGTCCAAGCGTGTTATAATGTTTTGCAACATAGCCTTCGTTTAAGCTTCAAATTGACCGTTGTTTTTATTTTCATTGTTATTTTTATCGGAATGAGAGAAGAAGGTCAATGTCAGTGTGGGAAGGTTTCCCTGGTATATCGTCCCTGACTGAGTTTTTCATTCAGCTGAATCTGACGAGCAGGAAAAACAAAACAGGGGGAAAAAAAACGTGTCTCGCATCGGCTTTCCAGCACCGGAATTCCCCAATGGCTACAGTTTCCTAGGTTTCATTCAGATCTCACAAAACAGTAACGGTGCAGTTTGAGTGTGTTTCACTGGGAAATGAAGGCCTATCCCTTTAAAGACCTCATGAAGCGTGGCACGGTGCAGCCATGCTCCCAGGTTCCGTTCTCACGTCCCTCCCTCCCTCAACCCTGTTTACTGCCTGCCCAGCTCACACCACCGGAGTTACATAACGCTTACAAACACACACACACACACACACACACACACACACACACGGAAATAACCTGGAGTGCCTCCCTCAGCTCACCTGATTTATCACCATCTGCCTTTTGGCAGTTTGAGACAACACACACACACACACACAAGACACACACCACACACACACACACACACACACTTTAACTTCAGCAATGAATATGGAATCTCTAATGATGCAGTTTTTTTGACTGAATGTCTAGAATTCAGAAAGGGGGGAGGAGTGGAGGAATATTGTGACATTCTTTGTTTCTTCTCTGGTATATCCTGTCCTACTTTCCTCCTTTTTAGCCCCCACCCTCCTTAACAGTCCGTCCTTACATAACCACTTAACTCAGCTGAGGGGACAGAGTACACAGAACGAGTGCGAGAAAGAGCGGGAAAGAGAAAAGGGAGAGGGAGAGGGAGAGAGAGAGAGAGAGGGGACTTGCTTGCAAAATGCTCTGGGCCAGGAAAAAAAGGGAGAGTGGGGAAAAAAAAGGAGCGTAGGAAAATCCTGCCCTACTTTCAAGAGCCAAACAGGCACGAAATGAGTGTGTGGCGTGTCAGCGCTAGAAGGAGAGAAGAGGTTGGGTATGTGTGTGTGTAGAGGGGGGGTTATAGAGGGATTGAAGAGAGAGAGAGAGAGAGAGAGAGAGAGAGAGAGAGAAAGGAGGGAGGGAAAGCTATCAGCCGGCTTCTAGGGCAGTTTTGAAAGCTTGTTACATAAGTGGCCTTCTATCCAAGTTAAACTCGCTCACGCTCAAGGGAATAAAGCACACACACACACACACACACACACACACACACACACACACACACACACACACACACAGACGACGAGAGAGAGAGAGAGAGAGGTGCATGTACATAACACGATGAATGATTAAATACTTTATTTCATTCTGCATGCATAAAATAGTGACATCACGTGCCCTAAATAAATAAATAAATAAACAAGCCCATAGAGAAGGACTGAGAGTAATTTTATCAGAGCTCTCGATCAGATTAGGAGCTTCTGGGTGGATCAACACAGAGTTGCATAAGACAGAAGGAGTTTATAACATTAGAGAGAGTGTGAACGAGGAGGACTCATGACCGCGTGTGTGTAAACAACCCTGCAGAATCAGCCGGTGTTGTCGACATGGCAGCACCTGACCAGCATATGACAACTCAGAGAGTAGGGGAAAAAAACAACAACACACAGCTCGTCATAGGAGAGCAGGAAGGGAAAAAAAGGGGGAAAACAAACAAATAACTGAACAAAAATCCATGTGAGAGAAAGAAAGAAAGAGAGAGAGAGAGAGAGGGAGAGAGAGAGAGCAGTTCCTGATTCATCAGAAGCAGTCAGGGGGAGAGGAGAGGGCTGCGAGTGCCAGGGTGGAGCAGCTGGTGTAATCGGAGCTGATGCTGTGACTAGTGCGCAGGGTCTGCGACATACGTGACCTTTCTCATGCTGCTTACGTGCTGTGAGAGACTCGACATGGAGATCAGGTTGACTCATTATGCTTTATGGCGTGACGAACCGGGCAAAAAATAAAAATAAATAAATAAAAATACCTCACAGGTATAATTATTTTGCCAATAAACAGAGTCGGCCACACCCCCCCCCTTTTTTTCACACTATATTAAAACGAAAGCTGATTACTGGAAAGCACCAGGATCAAGAACACCACACCACAACAGGCCTGATTACATTTAACACATTATCATTATTATTATTATTATTATATTAATTAACGGGGGGCATGGTGGCTTAGTGGTTAGCACGTTCGCCTCACACCGCCAGGATCCGGGTTCGAGTCCCGTCTCGGCCATGTGTGTGTGGAGTTTGCATGTTCTCCCCGTGCCTCAGGGGTTTTTTCTCCGGGTTCTCCGGTTTCCTTCCGGTCCAAAAACATGCACGGTAGGTTGATTGGCACCTTGGAAAATTGTCCCTAGTGTATGAATGTGTGTGTGTGTGTGTGTGTGTGTGTGTGGCCCTGCGATGGTTGGGCATTCCATCCAGGGTGTATCCTGCCTTAATGCCCATAGACACCTGAGATAGGCACAGGCTCCCTGTGACCCGAGGGAAGATCGGATAAAGCGGTAGAATGAATGAATGAATTATTATATTACACATACACACCTTTTAGCATTCCTTATTTTATATTCTACATCTGTTTCCATGCTCCCGGAACGATCCACAAACCTGAGTAGGATCACTTGGTCCACCCACTTACTGTACACTCAACCCCCAAACATCCTCTTCAGACTCAGCATCAGACCTCGCAGAGCATTCCGGTGAAGGAGGTCATGGTCACGCACAGAAGTGGACACTTGAACGGCACAACTGTTGCTCAAATAAACCACGAAAAAGGGCGTGTATAATCAAAGCTTGCAGAAAAGAAGGGGATGCAACATACGCCCCTGGTGCGGCCTTCTGAACGATGCCAATTTTGAAAATGTAATTTTAAATATATGTTACTCATATCATATGTGCATTCGACAATAATAGGCTTGCTTTCGATCTACAATTTCCCTCAGTTTCTTACATCGCTGAAATATTTGTTAAAGGCCCCCAATAACCATAAATAAATGCTCTTTTAATAGGGGATATAACTTTTGAAAATCATTTGTCTGCAAAAACAAACAAAAACTAATCTAGAATTATGAGGCTCCCGATTAAAAACAAAAATTAAGTATAAAAGGAATAAAGTTTGCAGACCCCTAGTTTAAAGGAACTTAGCTGCCCCCTTGAAGCATGCAGTCACTGTGATCGTCTTTACGCTGTCTAGTAGTGCTTTCTCCCCAGAAACAAGGGTTTCACATTTCATGAACGTGCTCTCCCTTTTCAAATAGGTTTATACAACATTTCTGAGTATTTTTCCCAGAACCCTCGTTGTGTCCAATCCTGTGCGGCCTCACGTACGTGCCGCTACGCCCTCTGATTGTGAATGAAGGCTGGTTCCAGCAAGCTCTGATTCACTGTTTGCTGATTTTAGCGATGTATTCCAGGAGCGGGGTGGCCGGACACCGCAGGAAGTGCACCCGCATGAGGAGCCGTGTGTGGGTTGTGTCATTAAACAACTGCCTACATAAACATCGAAGCAGGTCAGGCTTCCGCTCTCAACCCACTCGCCGTATGCGCTTCGCTCTCGCCAGGCATCGGCGAGGGGATGTTGCATAAGCCCCGCTTATAGGTGCTCGGCTGGCCCGCTCCGAGCCCCGCCTGCTCTGCGCCAGTGCCCGTCACTCAGTCAGCCCCGTAACCAAGGGAACGAGCCGTCGCAGTGGAAGCTGGCCGAGTGGGAGGTGGTACGCTGGGTGATTCGCAGCGTAAACTGCAGTCTGAATAATAAACCTGTCACCTAGATGAGGCACGCTGATATTCGGATACGAGTGGGGACAGACAAACGCCCCCTCGCACTGCAAACACAAACATTCTCAGCTAACCGCCAAACACTCTCACACACACACACGCCTACCTTTCTCATACCCTGGTGCTTTAGTGCTCCGTTTGGCAGCATTAGATTTGATCAGCTCTAAGATTGGGAATGTTTTTTGCTTAAATGCTGTGTAGAATCTCGAGTGCTGGTCCAGGTGCGTGGGCGTCGGAGTCTTTGAGCTCTCGCTCTTAACGTAAAACCGTAAAAAGCGGCTCAAAGCCACTGGGGGATTCATGCAGGATAAAAACTATAACCAGACCCTCACAAGCAGAAGCTATAATTATATCCAGCCCTGTGCTTCATTTGTCGTCAACACGTCTCTATGTTTCCATTAAAAAGTCACACAACACAACACTGTATTCGGAAGTAAACATTCCCAAACAATGTGTTTTCTGGCTTCGCGTACAAAACCCAACCATGTACTAGTTTCTCACTTTGGATCCTGCACAGGAAATTACCATCAAAGGAATACGTATGTAAAAGCAATTATAATGCAATGCGGAAATATGTATCTATAGTAAACTGAAGAGGTCTCAAAAAAAAGGTCTCATCACTCTGCACTCAAGTACAGATGTGGGTGGGGGTCTTGAGAAATAAGCATATTTGCCTGATGTACAATAGAAGTATGTGCACCCCACCCACTTCCGTCACACCCATGTGATGGTTAAACAGCCGATTGGCTGTTATTAGAACTCACTCTTCTAGGAAAGCTTTCTGTTAGCTTTTTTTTTTTTAGGGATGATGACATTGTTCTAGTCCTTTGGTCTGGGATCGGTTCTGAACCGACGGTGTTTGGGTAATTCTGAAAAGGGGTGGACGAAGTACACAAACCATGTGGAGATCCACTCTGTAAAATATTACTCCGCAAAAGGGCTCCAATTTATTTGCCTACAACCGCACTTAACTATCCAACGTACTACAATTTATTACGGCTATAATGGTCCAGTTATCATCTTTGTCACGAGAATCTTTGCTTAATATCAGTTTACGTGAAAAGTTACAACGTTACTAATGTTGCTCCTAACACAACAATCCATCAATAGAATGATATTAATGACACAAACACTGATCGATCACAATTTTCACGAGTCTAATACCTACTTCAAAAATAAATAAGTGATGAGTACATTTAGCAGACGCCCTTATCCAGAGAGACTTACAACCGAGAAGTTGAGGGTTCGAAGGCCCACTAGTGGCGACTTGGTGGTGCTGGGATTTGAACCTGCGACCCTTCTGGCCCAGGGCACAATGCCTTAACCACTGTGCTACCACCTACCTTCCCCATAAGCAGACACCGCCAAGTTCAAAACAGAGCGCGCTCTACGCGGATTGGTAGCTTGCTGCGCGTGTGATTGCTTTTTATCGCCTCATTGTTCCCTAAAAGGGAACAACTGATTTCGGGGGGGGGGGGGGGGGGGGGGGTAGTGATCGACTTTGAAATGCAATCTCCCCTACCAGAAATGTTTCGGTAAAGTACAGATGCACACAAAAAAGCTATTTAACTATTTACATGAACTTCTTTACTGTTCACTACTGCATTCTGAGGAATCGATATGCATTTAAAATCTCTAGTAGAAACATAAACACGGTGTAGGGGTGATTGAAGAGGAGCCACACTTAATAAAAAATAAAATAAAGAAAGAGAGAGAGAGAGAGAGAGAGAGAGAGAGAACAAGAGAGACCGCTCTGAGCTTTACTAGCATTGGCAACTGACGAGTGAAATTTAGAGCAGCAAAATCCACAACCCCATACTGTGGGAGTAAATAAGCTGCAGTTGGATGGAAGCCTTTCTTCTCTCTGTTCTTTGCTTCCCTCCCCAATACATGCACACACACACACACACACACACACACACAACACACACCCCATCTCTTGCCAGGTGAATCTCAGCCCTCACACCTGTTCCCTCTCATTAACAAGTATGAGAAGGAGTGATAAACCCGAGAACTAGTCCTACACACACACACACACACACAATTTGACTGGTCTTCCAGGATAATTACAAAATCCGCGTTTGCTGTGTGTGCGAACACGAGTGCGTTCGTGTGCACGCTCGTGTCTGGCCCTAAGACGCACATGCGTGCAAGCCAATGGCGGTTGTCTGAAGTGTGTTTCTGGAGAAGTTATGTAGGTCAGGAGCTAATGTGTAATGGAATGCGTGTGTGCGGATGGCAGCAACAGGTGCGGCCGAGCGACATGAAACCTCGGGCGAAATGTAGCTCCGCCGCTGACGAGGAAGAGGAGGAGCCTTTCAACTTTCCTCCTCTCCTTTCCGCACGCCGACACCGAACCCGGGGTTATGTAACGGCGACCTGCGTCTGATAGGAAGGCGCTGACACTCCGGGTCGTCTGAACTGCACCTTTTTTTTCTTTTGTTTGTTTGTCTGGACGTTTATAACAAATCCGGACTGATCCACAAGACGACAAACGAGATCCTCAATGGGGCACATGAATATGCAAGATTTCAACCCTGAACAGGAAAACAACACAAAGAAAAATAAACTCACAGACACACAAACACACACACTAGCCTTCCCAGCTCCCCTGTAATAAAATTCTGTTCTATTTATACTTTTCTTAGGAAGCTCCAAGCCTGTGTCTACGTGCTGCGAGCAAAGCGGTTGTGGGTTGTGGGTTTTGCGGGTGGAGGGAAAACTTCCAGGGCTTCAAAAATGCAATCATCAAAAATGCAATTTGTCCTGGATATCCTACCCTTTATGATTATCTGCACTCAAGTGGGGAGCGTGTGAAGGAAGTTTGGAAAAAGAACCCCGATCTGGGTTGTCGTAAAACGATCCTTCATCTGGACGCCGGCTCGGCACGACCTACAATGATCCCTTTTCATGAGCCAGTGGGAGTATGGCTTTTGACCTTTGCACAAACTGCAGACAGTGACTAAACCTGGCTTTTCATAGCCCTGGGGAGGGACGGCGGCAAATAAAGCCACAACTAACGGGAAGATGGCACTTCCTTTTTAGGTGATTTGCCTGTGTGTGTGTGTGTGTGTGTGTGTTTAGTGCGGCACTATTCTCTCTTTGTGTTCATGCTATTTGAACATACCTGTGTGTGTGTGTGTCCTGTTAAGGATGGTTTCATGGATCATTTTCCGACCCTATAACAAGTGTACAATGGTTGTTTCAGGAGAGGAAAAACACTGTTGTACAGACATTGTGTGTGTGTGTGGGGATGTGTGAGTGTGTTTATCAGATGAGATGTCTGCGGTTTCGCAGCCCACTCTCTGTCGCTGCCAGGACATCGTAGGCGAATGCTTCCGTCATGGGTCATCCAAAAACCAGCGTTCTCACAACCTCTCCAACACCCCTCAGATACCCCCCGACAAACGCCCCCCCATCACCTTTCCCAAACCACAAAAACCTTTCTTCGTTCAGTCTCTTCCTCTTAGTCTGGCTAATTTTAATCACTAGTGTCTGTATTCCGCCTGCCTCGTAGACAAACCCTCGTCATATTTCACTGGGTGCTAGACTGCGCTACGGGCTCGTAACCACTTCCCCTCGGTCGAGCTTCTGCTTAGAGTACGACCTGGGTTTTTTTTTTGCACATTTAAGCAAATGTATTATCCGATATCACTCACTTTCGGTCCGGACCTCGTGACATCCAGGTCCTGACCTACAGGCTCAGTCACTGAGCATAACAAAGTTCATGGGCTGAGTTTCTCCAAAAAGTCTTTCCATCCAAAAAGTCAAAAGATCAGGACTTTTTTCTTGAATAAACTACCGTGTGTGCAGTAACACAGGACTCAGTTATGCAGGTAGACTGGCACAAACATGACTTGCTTCAGCTCAGAGTCTCCCCATGAAGCCTATCTCGATTTGGTCAATTTCTTTTACTCGTCTTTGCCAAAAAAACAACAAAAAACACAAAAAGAATAGAAAGCTCACAATTTATTCTATTCTCAGTTGATAAGATTCAGATCTGGGCTCTGATTGGTCGGTTCCAAAACACAGATAATCTTCTGTTGAAGTCGTTCCTTTGTTGACATAGATCTTGGGAACGCTGGAACTAATGCCTGCCGGTTTGAATGTTGTTGTGATTTCGACGATCCCTTCTTTATCGTAAATTTTGTGTGTGTGTGTGGGGGGGCTTTCGTATAGCCACTGTACACCCATAACAAAGGTGTGTAAACAACATAAGAGCTTGTTGTCGGATGCACAAGGGAGTGTCCGATAGTTGCCTTGGGCTTCTTTACTCGTGGTTGACTCGGAAGCTGCTGGTCCTTCCGTCAATCTGGGAGGAACGTCTTTGTTTCTTGGTAATACCAGTTTATTTTCTCCGATTGTTGATGATGGCTTTCATGGTGTTCCATGGTAGATGTTTTGGAAATGCTCTTGTAATTCAGCAGTCTAATGAGAGGGAGGTGGTAGCCCAGTAGTTAAAGCAATGGCCTCTGGACCCAAAGATTGCATGTTCAAATCCCACCACCACCAAGATACCAATGGGCCCTTGAGCAAGGCCCTTAACCATCAATTGCTTAGTTCTAAGTCGCTCTAGATAAGTGCATCTGTCAAATTCCATAAATGTAAATGAGAACATATTTGTTTGCGTAAATCCCTTTTTTGATTGCGTAATTCTGAGCAAGTGGAAGAATACTTGGAAAAAAAATATATATATATTAATATATATATTATATATATAATGTATATATATAAAACATAAATAATAGTCACTGTGCTGTTTTAGGTTTCTGTGACTGAACTGGGTGTGATCTCATGCATGTATTTAACCCTCCAAAGTTTCTGTATTAATCCTAGGTCACCTACAGCGGTTCACTTTTTTTCCTGCCCTCAACACCTGCCGTGCAACATCTGTTGAAGGCAAAACATTACCAAATCTGTCCCTTTCCTTTCGAAATCAGTTTCAGTATCCTCACTCCGGTTCCATCTGAGAGTCACACGTTATTAAAAGAAGTGCGGACACAGCAGATGGAGGACCAGACATCTAGCCGGAAGATGTTCATTAGAGCCCCGAAAAGGTCACGGTGCTGTCAGAGGGAAAAGCGGATGAAGAAAACTATACTCTCTCTCGCACGTACGACCTTCCAGCAATGGGAAAGCCCCAAAGTGTAAATAGATTTAAAAATTCCAGCTCAGATGCAGCCCTGCTAAGGCGGCTATGTTTGTCTGCTTCAACATGGGTTAAACACGCAAGCATAGGTTTTTGGTGCTGCCAGGGCTTTGTGGCCTGTCCCACTTCTCTTTATCTCGACAATCACATCCTCTTTTTATTTATTTTTTTGCTCACTAACACCTTTTTTTTTTTTTACATTTTTTTAGATTTCCTTCTGGCCCTCTCTTCTACATTACAACCTCTACCTGTAACCGGGCTTCTACGTGCACACTGAAGCTGCTTCTTAGATTATATCAAAAACAAACAAACAGCAGACCCAAAAAAGAAAATAAATAAATAAATAAGCAGAGAGGAACAAGTGCGCTTTTGACCTGCTTTGAAAAAGCCCCTCTGTAAAAGAAGCAGGGCAGCAGGACTCTCTTTACGCAACACACAGCAATGTGACGTCTCCACTGACATTGTTTAGATTTGCTCAGCTGCCCGCACACAAACAACAAACAAGAGTTTGTCTGTGATTACGGAGGTCGATGCGGAATCAGGTGATGGTCTTAGCGAGGTCTCCGAGCCATCAATGTTTCTGGTGCGGAATGGGGTTTAAGGTTAGCACACCTACTAGACAGCGGGGACCGACGCGGCGATGCTGAGTCACATCGATGTCGCCATAGAAACCAAGACACACACACACACAAAAAAGGAGCAACCTGTTAGTCATATTAAGCATAACGCCGAAGGTGTTTGTTTGGAAGACTGTTTTGGAAGATACTGAATGCATGCGGATGTGCTTTAGACACACACACATACACACTCTTTAGCAATAAGGTGCTTGTCAGGAAGAGAGAAATGGATCAAAAGGTAAAGTTGAGATAGGAGGGGAAAGAAAAAGACTATGATTCACTGTGAAATCAGAAAGAGGACACAGCGGAGCAGAAACGATAAGCAAAAATCTGTAATTCCCCCCAAACTCTAGAGAAAAACACACACCAGAACACACATCTGTCCTAAATCAAACCCACAGATAACATTTTTTAAAAGTTTTTTTCTGCTGAATTCTAATATTATTCCACAATGTATACACCAAAATGTCGGGTCACCAGTCATATGTGGTTCTTCTCCAAACCCATCGGAGGAACACGAATGTGTGCGACGTCTTTACACTTCAGCAGCAACCTTACGCGCAATCTCTACAAAATCTAGTGGATCATCTTCCCAAAAGAATGGGCGTTATTTATACTTGCTATTGTAAACTAATGCGGCATGTTTGAAAATCAGCAAACTTTTACCCACAGGGTGCATTTACATATGCAAAGGCAAAACAGTCCGCATTTGCACGTTGAAGATGTCGGTAATAAAATGTGGCTTTGTAAATCTTTTGGGGGAAATGACACGGGTTATGAATAGCAGTCTTTTTTACGCAGCGGTGTATAAAGTACGCAAACCATGTAGTCGAGTTAACACAGAGATATACTCGGTAAAATATTACACTTTGAAATGGAGTGAAGTTTACTACTTGGCAACCCAGGTGTATGTGTACACACATATAATATATATATATATATATATATATATATATATATATATATATATATATATATATAAGCCTAAAACTACTTCTGTGTGAGAATTAGACAAAGACGACAGACTTTCACAAGCGACACACGTCATCTAAGAAACGTACGATTTAGTTTATCAGAAGCAGGGGGAAAATCCTACTGAGCAAAGGTGAAAGTAATACAAAAATTCACATGAGGATTCACATCTTTATATTTAACATTTATGAAAGCATAATATCGCTCCAATTTGTCGGGCAGTTCCTGTAGGCACCTGTTGCGTGTCGATATACACTAACCTACAGCTTCTGGTTGTGCCTCTCATACGGCTAAGACGTTCCTAAACACTTGTTTTTTTATAAATTTTTATCTATCGCTTTCTAGATTTCTGGTTAAATTCCACCTTCTCTTTTATTCTACACCGGCATCCCATCTCTTTCTCCCTTTCTCTCTGCCCTGGTTCGGGCACTAAGCAGCGGCCTAGTTTGTGTGTTTATTGCATAGCTTGGGGTTGTGTTTGTGTACGTATGTGTTTGCTCTGCCAGGCCTGGTTTATGTAACAGACCCTCGTGTGAGCTGCTTTGTGTGAGAGCCTGCTGGAAGTTGGTGCTGGGAGGGGGAAGCGGGGGGCAGGTAAAACCGCTATGCAAATAAGGAGCTCATTATGCAACAGGAACTGTTTGTGTAAGGGTGAGCGCACAGGCACGGATGCGCACACACGCACTTAACACAACAACCAAGCTAGCAGACACATACACATATACACACACACACACACACACACACACAAAGTATGCTATGTGATGAATTGCCCCAAAGTCTGTCTCTCAGCAAAATCCCCCACCCGCTCCCCCCCACCAGCCTTGTCTGCCTGCGCACAACCTCACAGTGAGGTCAGCGGATTGACAAGTTGCCATGGTAACACACAGAGGTGGTGGTGCTGGGGCAGGGAGGGGGTTGGACATGCTGACGAGAAGTGCTCAAATTATCCGATGAGATGGAAAAAGTGCACCTCCGGTTTTGGTTAAAAATATATAAATAAATAAATAAACAGGTTTTGACATAGCACAGTCCGTGCTCCGTGTAATCTCGATTGTACGGAAGATTCTGATTATAAAACTCTAGCGTGTCTGTCATTGTGTCTCCTCTGGGTTTGTTACAAGTCGCAGCAAAGCACCCGAACTGTGCGTGCCGAAATGCGTCTCCTGATTCCGCTCAATCAATAGCGGCGTTTGAGCCTCCGAGGCGAAGATGTCACCGGCGCTGGATTAGCATAGTGAGCACGGCTTGCAAGCGTGCATGTGCACGAGAGCGCGAATGCCCTATTTTTTCCTCCATTGGCAGTGTTTGTTAATAGTACACATGCATATATGGAATAATATTTGTACTAGTGAGGGTGGATGGAAATGACAAAAATGTCACATGATTTTTTGTACAGATATTTCAATAATGCACGACGTGTAATCACCGCGTACACAATTCCCCACGATTTCCCAACGACACAACAGTGCTGCTTCCTTTTTTTTTTTTTCAACCAAAAACTCCCTGCTTGATATTTAATTTAATGCTTAAAAAAAGGTTCGAGTAAATAAATATTGATTTTTCGAATGATATTAGGGGAAAAATCGTTGGGAAAAACATATGGTTGCACTTATTTATCACAAGGTGGATGTTATATAATCACATCGCCCAACATTTTCCAGTCATCAGGAAGGTCACTATGTGCACTATTTGGGCAAGGTCACCTGACTTTTCAGCCGTAGGAGGTTATTTAGCAAACTGTTCCTGCAAAGTTGGAGGCTCACAACTGTATTAGACCTTTATGGATGCTGGAGCGTGAAATGCCCCCTTCGCTTGAACTACTACAAGACAGAAAATTGTTCCAGCATAAAAAACAAATAAATAAATAAACCTGTACACAATACACCAGCTCCATTTTTTTTAGTGAAACATCTGTTATAGGGCTCCGAATGTGTTGAACACCTATGGGATGGATATGAACGCTGACTGCACCACAAAATCTACTGGTACATCTTTCTAGAAGAAGTGGAGGTTATTATAACAACAAAATGAGGCTAAATTTGGATGTTCCAAAATATACAGATACCAATCTTATGTTCAGCTTTCCAAAAACGTTTATATAGAGTGATTAATAGTGACTGAATATGATTTACCCATACACACACACACATAATTATGACAGATCCTTTATTCGTATGATTTTAGCAACAGATCTCTTTCCTAAGCAAAGAAAAAAACCTACAGATTTACACCTTATATACAAAAGTATTTGCACACTTGACCTTTCTCAACATATGTAGTCCTTCTCAACTGTTACCACAAACCTGGAGGCACACAATTGTACAGGATGTCTTTGGAAAACAATATGCCCCTGTACATAAAGTCATCTCCTGCTACAGAGTTCTGATTTCACAAATGTCCACAAAAAAGCACGTACCACACTTGTGACCAGGTGTCCACAAACTTTAGGCAATATCACATATATACTGTATATATTTAATCAACCCTAATGGCAGGGACTTTCAGGGCTTTAACAGCTGTGGTCTTGCAGGAATATGAGCGAGCCTGAATTCACGACCAAGGCATATTGCATAGGGTTTAAATATTATACTGTTATAACAGTAGTGTATAGTATAATATCCAAGCAACAGGAAATGGAGTGACTCCAGGAAGTTCTCTTTGTTAATCTTTAACTATGTGTTTCCAATAATGTGATTTTAAATGTATTGTGCCTGTGAGGAGTCATTAAGTTATATTTAGAGAGGCGATCGAGTACCTGTATGACGGGGTTTCCTCCCTCGAGCAAGGCAATGGCTAGCAGGATGCTCTCCTGAAAGATGCGATCGCTGGTGGCGTTCATGATAAGGTCGATAACCAGGTCCGACGCTCCCTCTCTGTCCAGGTGGCATTGAACCTCAGCCAGGCTCAGCTCCCCGCGAGATCCCACAGAACTTCCGGAAGTGGCTGAAAAGGAGAAGAAAAAAAAAAGAGCGCATCCGATCACTTGTACTTGTTGACCGTCCTGTTAATGATATACCGTTATTCCCCTGTTTCCTGTCAGAACCATCGTCCACTCTACTGGTAAAGGATGATGGTTTTTCCTCTCCGTTTTGCGGCATCAGTTCAAAGGTCGACGTGAGGGTCAGGTGTCCACATACTTTTGACCTTTTTACGGAATGTAAAGTGATGTTGGGGTGATTCGCGCTACTTGGTTTTTAACCTTTCAACTATGCACTTAAAACACACACACACACACACACTTCTTGTAGTAGGCGAGTCTGCAGGCTATTCCCACAGGAAGTGTGGCCATCCTGCTTCCGTTGCCTGGCAACAACAGAAACGGTTCTGAGTATGTAGGCACAAAAACACCAAGGGTGACAAGGGTAGGGAAGGAGAGAGAGAGAGAGACAAGGGGGAGTAGAGAGACAGAGAGAGAGAGAGAGAGAGAGCGATAGAGAGAGAGAGAGACAAGGGGGAGTAGAGAGACAGAGAGAGAGAGAGAGAGAGAGCGAGAGAGAGAGAGAGAGAGAGCGATAGAAATAAACATTGACAAGTTGAAATGGAGTGATGAAAGAGACAGAGGAAGAGTCTGCCATAAAAATGGGTGTATTCATGTACATTCACTGACCGCACCTGTGTCCAAAACATACTTACATAAAAACATACACACACACAAACACACACTCTGAGGATCTTCTTATTACTGTATGTAATTCATGCCTACGGGCACCACAAACACTATGCAAGCTTTTGCTGTTGGAAAAAAATTTAAAAAATTGTGAAATGTGGGGACCTGCCAAATGTCCCCACAAGGTTGACTGTGTACTCCCCACACATCTTTTTTTGCTGTTCCACTAACGTAATTATTACCATGCCTATGTAACGTGAACTTTTTACACAAAGTTTCTGTAACCACACAACACACACACAAACAAAAGATAACATGTTAAAGCTGTGGGTGGAGTCACACACCTGGGGGAGGTTTGCTCTGTGTCCCCGGGCCAACGGGTCCATTGCTGAAGGTGGTCAGGCTGTCCCTCCGTCCTCCAGGCTTGAAGTTGCCATAGTAACGATTCACTAGGATTTGCCTCAAAGCTTCACCCTGGCAACCCGAGAGGACGAGAAGTCAAACAAGGTCAAGTTTAATCTAACAGCTGCTGTAGACATCACATTTTGTCGCGCCGAATTCAGCCGGAAAAAGGAAACAATCCGGATCAGAGACAAAACTCTGGACGTACGGCACAAAACACTTCATTCATCTTAAAGGAGCAGAAGACATGAGTTTTTGACCTTAATAACGTGTGCTTACGACAGGATGAGGAAGAGTCCTCCTCGCTGATCTCCACCCCGGTATTAAAACACCAGGCCACGAGAAAGCAAACATTAACAAATATTAAGCGAATATTACCGATCATCCACTTGTGAGTAAGTCAATTTAATCGCTGCATAACAGGATGTGTCAACTTGTTTGCGGGGAATCAAATATCTTCCCAAAAGTTGTTGCAGTTCCTCAAAGCGCACTTCCATATCCAAGATGTGTGGTCAGGTGAGGCGTTCAGGGGTTTTCCTCCATGCACACATCTCATTCTAGAGGTCACTCAGAGTGTACCATTTGTAAATGAGCTTGGTAATGATTTGTTTTTAACCGAGTTAAGCAACGTTGAGGGAATCAAACTCAAATGCAGATGGGTGTTTCCTCTTGAGGACGCGTTAGGCAGTTAGTAAAGTTAGCAGCCTGTGGGAGTGTGTGAATGGAGACTTTGCGCTCGGCTGGGTGTGTAGGTGGGGTGGGCTGGGCTGGGCTGGGGTGGAGGGTAGGGGCATGAGGTGTGGGAGTCAGGGTTGGCTGTCTCGTGTTCAAGCCATGCTACTACCTACCCGTCTCTGATCCTCCAATTGCTTCTGGGGCTGGTTGGGATCAAGGTCCTGTGAGAAAGTGAGTGAGTAGCAAGCAAAAAGGGGAGGAAGAAGTAGGATGGAGAGGGAGAGGAAAAGGAGCATCCAGGGGAACAAAAAAAAAGAAAGGAGGGGTTAATGCTATCCACATTAGTCAACTTTTCAAACTGGCATGCTGGGGAAATAAACAGGACAGATTTCTTCATGCAGTTAAAATGAGGGGATTGAGAGATTAGATCGTTGCCCATGTGCGCCCATGTGCGCGCGTGTGCGTCTGTGTGTGTCTGTGTGTATGTGTCAAGTTGGATGCATAAACCATAATGAGCAGTTGATAAAGTGACTAAAAGTAAAAAAAAAAAATGCCGAATAAATTCATGCTTTTAATGAGCGATGGGTCAATCTTAAGCATGTGATCATAATGTAATGCCGGATCTGTGCAAATAAATAATCAAAACAGTCAATGGACATTCATTATATATAAATTAAGGAAAAAAGTAAAAAGTCATGTCTGTAGTTGTATATGTGTGTGTGTGTGTGTGTGTGTGTGTGTGTGTCTGTGATTAGGCTTTTACAATAAATGTGTTAATTACGTAAGTGCAACAAAGGCAGCTGTGGTGAGAAACGCCCAACAAAGGCGAGAAAACAAAAAAAAATGGAATGGGGGGAGGAGGGAGTTAGCTGAAGGCAGGTTATACAATATAATAGTGTTAGTTAATGACATAGAGATGACACCCATACACACACATCATATATGACTGACAAGAAGAAGCGCGAACATCACTGAAAGGATGATTTCCTTCACTCCCAAATGGGGGGGGGACACATCGACCCCCCCACCCCCAAAAAAACAACAAAAAAAAACAACAAAAAAACAAACAAAAGAAACAGACCAGTCATGTGTGTCTATGCGTTCAATTCGCTGATGGGGCTCCGACAGAGCTGTGTGTTTGTGCTTCACAGATCGAAATGTGAGCAATCCCTCTGTGTCAACATGAATAGCTCTGATAAGGCTGTGTGTGAGTGTGTGTTTGTGAGAACTAATGAAATTTATCTGGGAGGATTTATCTATAGGACAGAACGATTGACTATCCGCAACGACCCATATTCTTTTCCAAAATATGGGTGTTGAACACACCTCGGCAAGGTTCTCTGGCTCAGGAGGAGGAACCAGCTAATGGAGACAAAAAGATCCAGAAGTTAGTTCATACACACAGCAAGCAACCTAACCACCTCAAACCTGGCATGCAGTGTGTGTGTGTGTGTGTGTGTGTGTGTGTGTGTGTGTGAGGAAGAGTTTCAGCTCATTAACCCAAGTAGGCTGTCACTAACTATTCAGATCAGAGAGAGATAGAAAAAAAAAGGAAATAAAAAAAAAAAACCCACACACACACATGACTACTATCTCGAGAGGAATCTCGAGGAAGCGCAACACAAGACTGAAATTATCGCGCCGTATTAATACTGCACTCGCTTACAAGAGCCCTCAGCCGGCGAGGCGCTATATTTGGAAGCGGAGCGTCACGTGGATTATATAAGGACGCTTCATCATGTAGGTCATCTTCTGGAACCAGACTCGGGGACGTATAAACATGAACGGAGTTACAGGAAAGCTTCGCCGACTCGACTGCATTCCTGAACTGTTTATTCCCACCCCGAGACGAAATCGCAAGGCCGGTGGGTGTGAACCGGCTGCGTCTTCTGATATCGATCGGCAATCTAAACACGCCTGGGTTACATTCCTCTGGAGTTGTTTATGTAATTTTTTTTTCTTTGCCCTGATAAAGCAGAATGTACAGCGTGTCACACACTCACCAGTTCTTGACTGAATTATAGTGAAAGTAATACTCAATAAATTCAGTGTTTCGTCGTTGAATTAATAACCGGTCACGTTTATAATGTGCAATAAGACAATAAGTCTGTCCGCAGAACCACTGACTGTACATTTCAAACAAACAAGTGCTTGACAAGGGAATTGCGTGGTTTGTGTTGTAACACACATGATACACACAGTACTACTTTCCTGATATATCAAATGCATGTACAATCTGTACTACTATGTACACCAATCAGGGATAACTCTAGGACCAAGGACAGGGTATATTATGGGATATTTCATCCTCAAACTCGATGCTCTAGACGCAGGTGAGAGTTATGAGGACTGATGAGGGTCTGAGATTCTCCAAAACTGCAGGTCTTGTGGGGGGGATCCTCAGGTCTGGAGCGGTCAGTACAGACGCTCCTCAACCTACAAACAAGTTCCGTTCCAAGAGTTTGTTTGTGGCGTTCGTTATTGACATTATACGTCTCCTAACTATGTTCGTAAGATATAAGCTATAAAAAAGGTAGTTTACTGCATTCCTGAATGCTGCAAGCTGCCTTTTTTTCGAATCCGTACAATTTTGACTTTGTTGTTATCGGCGAAAGTTCGTAAAGTGTCTGACCGTAGGGTGGGGAGCGTATGTATCTTTCAAAAGTGGTGAACCGGGGGACAGGGCCATCGATAGGCCATCGATAAATAGGACGAGCTCCTGTAGCTGAGGAAGTTCATGCTTGACGGTCCAGGACTGTTTTAGTGGCAAAAAAGGGGGATGATACAATATAAGGTCTTTAAGTTATGCCTGATCGCTGTTTGTGTGTAGACACTAAAAACAGCGCGAGTACAGCGAGACGGAAAGCGAGCGCAAGCGTTACAGCATCCCGGTCGGAACTTTCATGACAAACACAAACAACACGCAGCTGACAGAAAGCAAGCGCTGAAAACGTGACACACGCTCATGCGGATACAACTCGAGATCAGGGAACACACGCTCGGTGCGAACGTGGAGAGAGAGAGAGAGATTGAAAGACGACTGGAGCATTGCTTACAAATTCCATCTCTCACACACACACACACACACACACACACACACACACACACACACAGTGTCTGGACACAGAAAAAACAGAAAGGTTTGTCTTAATGCCAGTGGCAGCCTGCAGACACCCCAGCAAGTGGAAATGGGTTGGGGGGGGTGGGGTGGGGGTTGTAATAACAACCTGTGACGCACGACGCCACGCAGTTGAGTAATAACACTACCAGCCAGGAATCTCCCTTTGTGCAAGTTCGCATGAAGGGCTGAAAATAAGAACCTTGTGATGTCAGGTGCGACTCGCAAACGTCCCTCAGCATCCAGAGACACGCTTATCGCGCTCAACATCGCTTCAGAAGAAAGCGACATGCGTAATGTATCAGTAACATCCCGTTTCCTCAGCCGTTCTATTGAGATATGGGGCAGCAGATGGTGGTAGATCAAACACACATGCCATGGAACAACTGGTTTGAGGCCGCGGAGTTTCAGGAATAAATTGCAGCACTAAATTATATATATATAATATATATATATACACACACATACATATACACACACACACACACACACACACACACACATATATATACACACACACACACACACACACACACACACATATATACATACATCTATATATATATATATATATATATATATATATATATATATATATATATATATATATATATATACACACATACACATATACATACATAGATATGACACCGGTTTAAGGGAATTAAGTCATGATATGAGTCCATTGATTATTAATAGAGCTGTGGTCAAGGGCAAAGGTGATTTGATAAAGCGGAGAGAAAAAAAAAAAAAAAAAAAAAACACCCCAAAGAAAAAATTCCCTGTCTCGAAGGTAAAACACAAACACAGATCGTTGCCGATTTCGCCTTATTAGGAAATCGTTATTGCCGTGAGTCACTCAGAATCATCCTGCAGACGTCTTAAAAGGGAAACGGTGTATAGATGTCTGCTGTATATGTGTACGTCTTACAGATAATAGGTCACACTTATAGTCGTCAAAGGGAACATGGATTTACCCCCAAGAATTTGTTCCCTCGAGGATGTTTTGGAGTTGTAGTTATTTTGTGGCGCTACAGCCGAGCAGTTTCTTGGTGGTGATGCAATTCATAAATGTAACTTACAGTTAATGTAAACGGGGTGTGGTTAGCTTGCTTCTTAAGGTATTGCATTTCTAATCCAAAGGTGGTCAAACCAAGCAGCTACTTGTGGGCCCAGACAACCCCATAACTGCTCAGTTGTATGAATAAGATAAGTCGCTCTGGGTGAAGGCGTATGGCAAATATCATAAATGTAGAAAAAAATGTAAACGTGCATATCTGAGCAGGTTCGATAACGTGATCTAACCCCCCCCCCCCCCCCCCACACACACACACACAAGGAAATACAAACGGGTATAAAGATTGTGCCACATCAATTATGCAAATTGAGGTCCATTAAAGCTGGCAGAAAGTTTGTGCTTGCAGGAAAGATCCCAACGTATTGCATTAGAGAAGGAACAGCACTGGTTAACAGATGAATAAAAACAAGGGCTGATATCTCAGTAGACAGTAGTTGATAACTTGCACAATAATAGTACGCAAGAGAAGGGAACTTTGGGTCATTTTGGACATTCAGGGCATTCTTATTGGAAAGTTTGCTGGAATTTTAAATATTCTGTATTGACAAGTCGTGAAAATTATTGCAATATCATAGTTAATATTTGATATATCGGCTAGCCCTAGTAGAAAGGGATATAAAATGGACATTCACATATGTACACACACACACACACACACACAACTGTGTAGGACCATTGAGAAACTTTGTTCCAATGATACATTTTTACATTTTTACAATTTTACTGCATGAGTACAGCGGTTCTCAGCTGTGCAATACAATTGTAAAAGGATTATCTCAATCATTTCGTGCGCATAAAATGATTAACTTGAATTAGCGGCCATAAGGAGATGCAGAGAACTGAGAAAGGAAAATAATAGGCTCCTCTGCATTTCTGCATTTTATTCTTTAAACATCATCTGACTAACATTAATTGCTTGTGAAACTGAATTGCATGAATATGTGTTTTTCTTTGGAACACACACAGTTTGTGCTCCCGAACTTTTGAGGGGACATACATATACATATACACATATATATATATATATATATATATATATATATATATACACTATATACACACACACATATATATACACACACACACACACACACACACACACACATATACACACACAACACACACACACACACACACACACACACAGGCTGCCCGTGCCTCTCAGTGAACAACCTCTGCCACACGCTTATTGGCAATTACAGTAGAAGGTCATACATCAACAGGGAAACTGAATTCCAGGGAAAAAAAAAAAGCAAACGAGTCTTATGTAACCGCTGCCCAAGCATTGGCGGGTACCCAAGAATCGTGCAGTGTACAGGAAGGAAATTGGGACAAGGCCACACACACACACACACACACACACACACACACACACACACACACAAACACACAAACACGTGTATGAACATATGTATGAACATATCTACCCCTACTGGGCACATATGGCACTACATAGGGTCATTGCACACATGGACATCGCCAAGGGGTTAGGATTACCCTGAGTGAGACAGTGGGAATAAGTGTGTGAGGGTATGTGTGAGGGTTTGTTTCACATTGATTAAAGTATGTTGGTAAAATCGTGTCTTATACAAAAATGCAAAACATGGGTATAAATACACACACAAAATACCTGCTTTGTCTTATTAAGTAACCTATGCACTCAGAAGTAGAGACCTGCAAGTGACCTAAATCCACATAATCCCAATCGGTTTTCCATCACACTTACACACATACAAACACACACACACACATAACCTGATCACGTGTGTATACACACTGTGTGTTTGTACAGAGATGAGAAAACTGTCTCAATAAAAGCAGCATCCGTGAAAAGGAGATAACAGGTTGTTTGTGTGTGTGTGTGTGTGTGTGTGTGTGTGTGTGTGTGTAAGATGAAGAGTTAAATAAATAATATAACACAGGATTGGTCACTTCCGTTGATACTTATCAGAAGTCTACTTCTAGCCAGACTCTCCACACCTCTATTACTTTCGGCCTATTCTTGAACTTCTTGCAAATGAGATAAGCAAGAAACGGTTCAGGTTCTAAATGTAGCTTGGAAGAAAAGCAGAAGACTGCATGTTCCTTTCTTCTAAATATACATTGTTATTCAGGACTCAACGTAAACCAGCATTTCTGAGCTGAATTGAACGGAATCCTGTAATTATCGTGATAAACCATTGACTTTAAAACACCAGCGTTCACTTTATAAAAAGCTTTCCTGTGATTGGGTTTGTTCTTCTTCATCTTGGATGGATCTGGCAATTCGCCTTCCTGAACTCCAAGAGTAAACCTCAATAGAAATTATTTGATTTCTTCATAACCGTTTTGCATTTACTCATAAACTGTAAGTCACAGGCACAGTGACAGACACACCGATGTGGTCATTGTGAACAGTGGTGATTAGTGATTGGGAATAATGGTGATCAGTGTTGGATAATTGGGGACAATAATAATTTTTTACTGGTCATAGAGAAAAATGATGATCACTGATTGGTCACTGGATTAATGGTGATGGTTATGGGAAATTATAGTGCTCTGTGATTGGTGACTGGGAACAACAGTACCCGTGATTAGTCTCTGGAAGAAAAAAAAAAGTGATCGGTGATTGGTCTATGAGAATAAATGTGAACCATGACTAATCGGTGAGAACAACAGTAACAGTGATTGGTTAGTGGAAATAATAGTCATTGGTCACTGGGGATAATAAGAGTGATCTGTGATTGATCATTGGGAACAACAGTACCATTGATTCTTCATTGGGCATAATAGTGATCGCTGATTGATTGGTCATTGGCGATAATAACAGTGATCAGTGAATCGGTCATTGGAATAATAATAGTGATCGCTGATTGAGCATTTGAAATAATAGTGGGTAGTGATTGGTCATTGGGGTTAATAATAGTGATCCATGAACCAGTGGATCCGTGAATAGTGGTCAACAGACCATTGATTGGTCATTGGAAATAATAGTGATCTAAGTTTTGTCATTCGGAACAAAAGTGATCACAGATTACTGGATATAGCATAACGCCTATCATTCCAAAAAACATCAGGTATCAGATCATCAGACAAGTACAAACACCTACATATTTTCAACATTTACAAGTTTAATACTAAGTGAACACATACTTTAAACTGGATGACACAAACACTGCAGCACATAGCCACCTCAATAAGCTTGAACAACAGCTGTTTCCTGCCTTAAGATCATCAAATGCGAAACCAGGACAACGACAATGTCTCATGGGGAAGCAGATTCCCAATATACATGTAATTATTTTTTTTTAAAAAAGAAAAATAAGGGTTTTTTTCATAATAGGTAGAAAAAAGCCCAGTGATACAAACTCGACCCAACCAAACTCGACCGTTCTGGGTGGGGAAAAAAATAGCAGAAAAATGCCTAGATGTGTCTCACCTCTATTACGAAATCTTATACCTAAGGTCATGCACTTTAAATCACATTTCACCCAGAAAGTGTCACTGACGCCCACATACAACACTCAGCTTCCTCTTTGTGTAGACAAAATATGCAGTCACACACTGCAAACACACAAATTATATGTCGAAGGAGCACTGGCCCAATTGAATTTTCATTATCACATAAAATATGCAGTATTGGAATATTATTTAAAAAAAAAAAAAAAAAATATATAGATATATATCTATATATATATATATATATATTAAAAAATATTTTTAAAAAGTATATATATATATATATATATATATATATATATATATATATACACACATATATAAAATCTACCAGTGAGCATCAAATAGGTGATAAGAAGCTCATAAACTTCATACTCTGTGTCCTGTACCTTAGAAATTCACCCCTATAGTGTTTATCTACATAAAACACTTCCTCTATGAGTATACACAAAAACACTCTCCTTCTCACACCTTCAGGAAATAAAAGAAAGAAAAAAAACCTCTCCCGCAAACCCATTCACAGGTGGCATGCCAGTAAGTGACAAGTTTGTGCATGAATACGCATAAGCACGCACACACTCACACACACGCGCACACACACACACACACACACACACACACACACACACACACACACACTTGCAGTCAGATGAACTGTGTGTGACTGCAGGTGACCATTTCTGAAACTACACATTAATCCTGTTTCTTTTATTTTACAGTACATTTCTATTAATCATTGTTGATTTCGGGAGAACAAATGCCATAAACATAATCTAACCACGACTGATTCCATACTCGAGAGAGAACTTGCACACAATCACAAAAGCAACAAAATATTGCGGTGTTAACGAGAAGTGATTTGAACTCCCACCAACCGTTCCATTAATTTGAAAAACAACAACAACAACATGCATACGAAAGAAACAAAAACACACACGTTTGTACAAAAACGAGATCAGACTAAACAGCAGTGAACCCGAAGGAGGACAGAGGTGGCATGCAAGCGAGAAAGAGAAGACAACGAATGAAGGTAAGGGAGAAGGGAAAAAAAAAAAAAAAAAAAACAACAACAAAAGAAAGTTCAACCTCAGCCACATCCAGCTCATCGTCAAATGCAATCAGCTGCAAGAGAAGAACACAAGCAAGGGGTTAGTAAAGAAAAGAGGCACCGCACACACACACGCGCACACACACTTGGAGGTTAGGTGTTTTAGAGGGCTTGGTTTGGAGGAGAAGGGGAGATCACTAAACAAGCTCGACAGAAAGTGCAAACAATAACCCGAGAATTACGACTCGATATCACAATGAGACATAGATTGTTATCTAAGATAAAGTGGGTAAATGGTTGCTTTGTGTCCTGTCTTATCTTGTGCGGCTACCACACTTTTACTCACTATGGGGGGGAAAAAAAATCATTTTAAAATTATTTTTTTATTTTTTATTTTATTTTACTTATATTTTATTTTTTTTTATTGACAAGAATAATTTTTATATATATGTCATGTGCTTTATTTCACATTAATATTATAATAGTGGTAGTAATAGTAGTAATATTTTATAATATATTATAAAAAAAACTTATAGTTAAAACTTAATTAGTTACTTTTATACTGATGTAATTGATGTAAATTTGTATAAATAAATAAGTAGTAACTATAATGAAATTCCTTTTTTTTTTTTAACACGTCCAAATCTGCAACTGGGCTGGAAAATTACTTTCCCAATACTTCTGGCCAGATTGCGTGTTTACGGTTTATGGTCGGCATTATTGTCGCCATTATTGTCGGAATTATTTAAGTCTGATACACGATCGACTCATCCCTTTCTCTTTCACTTTAGCTCACTGATTTATGGTTCTAGGTGTTTTGTAGATCACCAACATATCCCTTCAGAAGTACTGACCTTTCATAAAAATTAGCAAAAAAAACAAACAAACAAAAAAAAATTATTTATAGTAGTTTAAATTATTTATTTATTTATTTTACATTTTCGCATGTGTAGATTTTAAAGAAAACAGGGTTACACACACACACACACACACACACGAGAGAAAAAGAAAAATAATAAACAGTAACGAAAGCAAAAGTTTCAGGGCTAATTATTTATGTCTTAGAATGAACCATTTGAACCATTTGAATGCACCATTTAATTCATGAATGTAAAGAAATAATAACTTCTATTTGAATTACGGAGATAATAAACTTTTGCTCGGTCTTGTGAAGGGAACTTTCCATTTTCTATACTTCGTTTTTGCGGAATCGTCACATGTTGTGGAAAGATACACCTCATTTAACATGTTAATCAAGTGGCTCTGAGTAAAACATTTTTATAGATGGTGTGTAGAGCACTAGGATGAGAGTAAAAAAGTTTTTATTTATAATTTATATTCCATGTAGCTGTTTTTTTTTTTTTTTTTTTTTTTTAACTCATGGGCTTCAGCTACATTGCCCAAGATCAGCTGCTGTTCTTCTCTAAACGAGAGGAAGTTGCTTCAGCGTCACAGCTCACCAAATATTGAGCCACCATCATTACCCGAAATTCGTCTGTTAACCACACAATCTTGTTTGGTGATGCAGCCCTTCGGGTGTCTGAAACTCAAGCGCTGGATTGCCGCGGCGCTGGAGGAGTTAGGTGATTCATACAGATGATTGTTTAGTGGGTCAGCTTAGTAAAAGCATGATTATTAATCTTCGGAGTTGACTCAGATGGGTAGAACCTCCAACCCCCTGCACTTTGCGGTGTGAAACCGTAGCCCTCCAGGAACTGCGCTTTGACACACGTATGTAGGCCAAGACTTGTGATTTGAGTAAAAATTTGTGTAAAGTGTGCATTCAGACAGTGATTAGAACATGCTGCCAGGGCTCGTGCAGGGTTAAAAATGGGCTGACCCAGAGCTGACGAGCTGCAAAGTGCAAGTTTTTTTTTGTTTGTTTGTGTGTTTTTGTGCATTGCACGGAATGGTAACCCGCAAACCCACATCAAAGAATAAAACTGACAATGCATTTGAAAAAGCTGACAGGAAGATAAAAGCAGGGGTAGAACTCAGTTGTGTTCGTACGCACTGTGTGTGAGTGTGTGTGTGTGTCTGTGTGTAAATTTTTAACATACACAGCAGAGGGTTTTAAAGACATAGAAACCCAAACTCTGGGCCTCTGCTTATGCTGTTACCTTCTCTCCATATCCCCGGTCTTTGGTCATCATTTCCCTGAGAGTTTGAAGAACCTTAATGCACAAACGCTCCTCATTTTCCTCCAAAAGCTGCTTGGTGTGTTTTATTAATCTGGGAAGAGAAGGAAAGAGAAACAATATAAAGAGAAAGTATGGCGCAGATAAATATGAACTAACTCTGATGAACTTTGCATCAAAAATCCTCAATCCCATTTACTCAGTATATAGTATATATACTATATATATATATATATATATATATATATATATATATATATATATATATATATATATTATATATATATATACACACACACACAGTGGGTATACTGGTATGTATGTATGTATGTATATATATGTATGTATATATATATATATGTATATATATATATATATATATATATATATATATATATATATATATATATATATATATGTATGTTATATATATATATATATATATATATATATATGTATGTATATATATACATACATACATACATACATAGAGATAGACAGATAGATAGATATACACAAATATAACTGTAATCATTTATATTGCATAGAAATCTGATGAAAATATTTACTTTCTTCTCAAATCTTCCAGGTTTAACAAGTTCATCTGCAATAAACGTAATTGCACTGAAACAGTATTATGGGTCATGAGCACGAGGAGAGTGGTGTCTGCCACACTCTTATCTAGGTCCACACACACACACACACACACACACACACACACACACGTGTCAGTCCATGCTGAATGAAATCTTGTTCCATTCTACATGTCCCGCCTACACACACGTCTCCAGCTTTTAATCCTATCACAACACGCGCACACGCGCGCACACACATGCACGTGCCAGTCCATGCTGCATGCTCATCCTACGCAACTCTTCCAGCATTTAATCCTATCACACACACACACACACACACACACACAGACACATGCCCGCACACTTGCACATGTCAGTCCATGCTGCATGCTCATCCTACACACCTCTTCAGAATTTAATCCTGTCAAAACATATACACGCACAAATACACTCCTAATCCCAACAAAAGCACCTCTACAAGAAAAAGGCAGCTATGACGCACACACGCACGCATTATGAGGACAGCTAGTGGCAGATAAACCTCCATTATAGGTGTTATGTAATCGAAGGCGCTCCAAAGGCTGTTTGTATAGGAGCAGGGTGAAAATAATGATGGGGAATTATTTCATCTTACTTGGAGATGAAACCTCCACTCTCACACTTCTTCCGAGCCTCCGTGTTCTCGGGGAAAAGCAGCTCTGGTCTATGAAGGACGTCCACTAGGACTGAGAGCTCAGCCTGAACAAGGGGCCTTAAACGGTCCTCCAGCGCAGAGACAATGTCCTGATACAGACAAACACAAAGGGGAAATGAATTAGAGAATATGTGTGTCCGTGTGTGTGTGTGTGTGTGTGTGTATGTATATTACATACACACACAACACACACACACACACACACACACACACACACACACACACACACACACGTACTATAGAATATTAGTATATATATATATAGAGATATATATATATATATCTATATATATATATATAGATATTATATATATTATATATATATATATATATATATATATATATATCTATATATATAGATAGATAGATATAGAGTACGTGGCTCCTTTAAGAGTTATGTTCTGTTATTATGTTTCCAAATAAACTGGTGTAGGTTTATAGAGTAATATACAGTGATATAGTGAATATCTGATACCAGCTGTGATCATTCGGAGACATTTAAGAAAAGTGAATTTATGCAAATGTTTTTTCATAATAAAAACTGGAGAACATATGTATTTATTGCCTCTTATATTCAATCCAAATATTACAAGCCAAGCTAAATGCATTAAAATGGCATTGATGGCTGTTAATGAATTACAATTGTTAATCACTTGTTATTAATCACATTAATCGTGTGTTAATAAAATGAGTGCTGTTAAATGTATTTTTGTGTCAGCCCTCATTACATTACGCACACACAGACACACACACACACACACACACACCACACACACACACACACACACACACACACACACACACACGTATACAATAAAAATAAACAAACCCCAAAATCAGAACATTTGATCTACACTTGAACACAACATCTATTCCTTCTTGCTATAAACTGGCACCTCAAAAACACTTTAACCATAATCATTTAACCTTTGTTCACTCTTGAGGCGGATGCATGGAAAATGACATATGTGATTATATAGGTGCTTTAGACCTTTAGGTGCAAACACTGAAAGAGTGTGGCAGTGTTTGCACACCCACTCGTCTACTGGATCGAAAAGTGACCAATATCTTCCAAATAGTTCTTGAAAGTTTAATTAATTTTATTTAATTTCCAACCCCTGTGCCTGAGACCACATCAGGGCAGATGTGAGATCGCAATAAAAGGGCTCTGGGTCTCGTATGAGCTCAACAAGACAAACAGAACAAAGACATGCAGCCTCCTACATGCAGTGTGCAAAAGGAGGCAGGTGTGGTGCAAATGTGAGTAAGTGAAACTACACATCATATGATCGGACTCCCCCGTGTAGACTCACACACACTCGCGCACGCACGGGAACACGCCTCAAGAGCCGACTCCTCATTCCGAGTATGAAATGAATAGCGAGCTCAGGTATGCGGCGCACAGTCTACTTTTATGTCTTTTTCGCATACTCATTGCCTAGGCTATGACTTTCTGTGAAATTAAAGCATGCTAGAGAGAAGGGAGGCTGCTCTGATCGGGAAACCAACTGCTCACTAGGGACACCGGGGGGTGGGGGGGCACGTGGAAATGAAGTTCAGAATGATTACAGGTCCTGACCTTGTACTTAGACAATTTTAAGCTCTTTTGGGTTGGTTCTAGAAAGATATCAACTACTATTAAAGTAACTATACAAAAGTGAAAATCTGTCCCAGAATTCCGAGTATTTCTAGAAATTAAACCCTATACTTGCATGTGCAGGAAATAATAACTAGTGTGGGCTTTTATGGAATAACAGATATAACACTGTTATTCATCAATGCAGAACACTTTATATAAAACATATTTACCGTAAATTCTGGACTATAAAAAAAAAAACAAAAAAAATAATAAATAAGCCGCACCTGCATACAAGCCGCATCCGCATCCGCTTTTGAATTGTAAATGTACATGTATGTACCTAAATAGATCCTTTCCTAACCTGTATTTTAACACGGTGTAACGGTGGACGCTGCACAGAGACGCGGAGATCCGGAATTCATACAAAACAGGATTTATTAGAATAAAGAACTCAGGAGACGCCGCTCATACGGAGCGGCCAGACAGGCTAGGGAGCCTTGCGCTCTGCGCGCCGTGGTACCGGGAGTACCGGAGAGCAGGAGCGGTGGCGGACTTGGAAGTCCGGGAATCAGGAACAGACAAAGGTTAGGCATAAACATATATCGAGCGTCCGTGTCCGCGACACTAGGTATGTGCTACGAGACGGGGATTGTAGGGAGAACCGGGCTTATATCGGGATTTGTGCGTGTGTGTGTGTGGGGGGGAGAGCAGGGAGGAGAGAGAGAGCACCGAGCAGCAACTTTGCTGATTAAAACGGGACAGAACCAAGAGAAAATAAGCGCTATTTACAGTATTTATCTTCATTTCTCCTGTGTGTGAAATCACGTCACCTTAACCTTGTAAAGATAGAGTTTGTCCTCCTTCTATCCGCTTCTACCCACTTATATCTGCTAAAGAGGAACTAGCGCATTCTTCTTCTTTGCATTTATTTTGTGTTAGTTTTGATTCTAATTCCGGTTAGAGCCCCTAGCGGTCGGGAAAAAATCTGCAGAATAGCCGCACCTTATTATTAGCCGCATGGTTCAAAACCTATGAAAAAAGTAGCGGCTTATAGTCCAGAATTTACGGTACTACCCCCCCACCCCCAAATGCAAGTCTTTGTGTGTGTGTTGTGTGTACCTGCAGCCTCTCAATGATGTTCCGGTAGTCTTTGGATGCGCTGACTGAGGAGTCTCGCCTGGAAGCGTTCCGCGCGGACATCCTCCAATTCAGGATGGTCTTCTGTACGACGTTGCGATTTTACAAACGATTTTACAAACAGGTTATTCACCTGGCTGTCCAGGTCGACCGGAATGGCGATCGCCCGACTTTTCGCTGCGTGCGACGTAAGAGTGTGTAAACGAGCAAAGAGTGTGTAAAACAGTTATTAGGGTTAAGAACAAATAAACACACACACACACACACACACACACACACACACACACTGTTGTGAATGTTGTGAATGGGTTTCTGGCTGCTCACACGGGTTAGGGCCAGTGGCGGCCTTTCTTACCCACGTCAGAGAGGACTTTGATGCAGCTCTCCACTGATGCCTTCTGGGTGGGCATGAGCCAGCTACAGTGGTACACCCGGAAAACACCCTGCAACAGCTGCACAAAGACCGGCTGACGGGTCTGCCGTGGGGAGAAGGAAAAATAAAACATGGAAATCAACGGTAATTGGGAGACCAAGGAGCAGCTAAAAATTCAAGAGGCAAATTAGTCACCTTGCAAATGTATGACTTTTAAAGCTTTTACTAAACAAATAGAAAATAAAACACTATGCAAATGTGTATACCTTTCTATCCCTTTATACCTACTATTAAAACAATAGGTATTAACTGGAATACGTTTTCTTTTTTGCCGTTGAAAATGATGATTTTATTGCTTTTATAATTTGTGTTTTACATTTATATTATTGTTTAAATAATTTATTCTTATAAATTATATTTACAACCTAGAACAGTGAATAGATGACGTTTTAAGGCTGTGAAAAGTACAAATTCTTCCACTCCAACCGTAACACACCATGACATGATTTGTATACAGGAACATGCTTGGGTTTCTTAGTTCAGGTGAATGAAGATCCAAAATCTACTACATGTAGAGACAGCAGTATGCTTCAAAACCTTTGACACCTGGTCTGACGAAGAAAACCAAAATGGTTGTCCACAACCTTATAGCTGTACAGCATATGTAAGGAAAAAAAGATATGTACTACAACAATAAATAATAAGTATATACAATGTCTGCAGAGGCAGACATGGTTTCATATGAGGAGGGGGAGCTAAAGTGAAATATATATATATTTTAATATATATATATATATATATATATATATATATATATATATATAGTTTAATTTAATTTAAATTTTTTTTTTTTAACAACAACACACACACACACACTTTTTTTTCTAGTCTTACTAGAAATGTGACTAACCAAGAAAAGGATGTCACCACACTATACTGCGCAATACCTCTTTTAATTTGCCCAGAAGAAAGGCCTGTAACTACAAAGAGCAGACGATGTCATCACACCTCACTTCAGGGAAAGAAGTGATGTCATTTGCTGGATGGAAATATGCAGTGGGGGGGGTGGGGGTCCTTATAAGGACCACAAAGCATGAAAGACAGCGCAGATTCTAACCTTTTAACAATAAGTGATGGACGTTAAAACGTGTGAGATAGCTTAGTGTTTATACGCCTGTCTATAATAGTACTGCGAGTAAACAGTGAGTCAAATGCAAACATTTAATTTCATATATTTTGTTTGCATAATCTCAGAGAAAGTTAGATATTCTGTTTCTATCAGAAATTTTTGTAGTTTTCAGGGTAGATGTTTGTTTTCTATCATGTCTAAAAAAAATCCTAAATGTGTTGTATTCTAAGAGAAACTGTGAGCTATGGGGAAATTTATTCAATTCAGTGTTATTTGTGGAGCGCTTTTAACAATGCACAAAACAGCTTAACAGAAATAACTAGACTGTGAATCTAAATTTCAGTGTTTTAATCCCTAATGCGTGAGCCAAAAGTGATGGTGGCGAGGGAAAAAGCCCCTGAGATGATGATATGAGGAAGAAAGCTTGAGAGGAACCAGACAACCAGAAAAGGGAAGCAATCCTCATCTAGGTCACACTGAAACATCCATTAATTACAGTTTTGGATTTATTAACTTTTGTTCAGTCTTGGACACAGAAGCTGAGTGAAAACCCGCCTGATCAGAAACCAACATGCATCCTAACTGAACGCTCATGAACAGGAAACAGCTGTCAGCACATACGGATTAAGTTCAATACGGGGGAGGACCTAGACAAATATGGGTCTGAATGTAAAGTCTAGGTCACTCCGGGGTCGCCGTACACAAGGGATGGTGGGTGGTGCTTACAAAAGACAATGAGGCAAACGAAGACCCACTAAGGTAAAGTGACAACATTTTCCAAGCACAACAGAGCCGGTCAACAAGAATAATAATTATTAGCTGATCACAGGATATTCATGAATGCAGGCGGCTATACAATAAAATTATATAAAGTAAAAGCATTTTGTAAAAAGCAGTGTTAAATAATTTTTTATAAAATAACAAAATGGAAAGTAAATGCCTATGCGAGAAATCCAAATCAAATCAATATTTGGTGTGACCAGGCAGAATTAGTTTTAAGTCTCCTACACACCTGTTTCTGTTTCAGTTAATGACTGTGTTTCAACCTACATATGAAACTGATGATCACTGGAACCCTGTTCAAGTGTACAATGCGTTGCTAGTGTAAGAATTGAAAGCCAAAAGGGGATCACAGCAAAATATTCACTTGATTTAGTTTTTTTTCCTTCTGTTTGCTCATTGTGCATTGGATCAGGCATAACATTTTGACATTCTAAAATTATGAGCGGTGATGTCAATAACACTGATTATGTCTTCCTCATGGCAACTGTTAATGGGTGGCATATACCAAGCAGGAAAAATGGTTAAGGAATTGAGCGAGACTGACAAATTGTCATGTCTAGACGACTGGGTTAGAGGATGTCAAAAACTGCAGCTCTTGTGGGATGTGTCCAGGTCTGCAGTTGTCAGTGTTTGAAAAGTGCTCCAAAGAAGGAATGGTGAATTAAGAAGGTGGTAATAAGGAAATAATGATGTTATGCCAGATCAGCGTGTGTGTCGGTGTATATATATATAAATATATATATATATATATATATATATATATATATATACACACACACACACACACACACACACACACACACACACACACACACACACACACACACACACACACTCATCGATTAATTCAAATGTTTAACTGTGATTAACCGCACAATTGCCATACGTTAACTAGTGGTTAATTGCACATTAATCGAGCTAACTATATTTCTCTTAAAAACTCCCCTTAATAAAATTGTACATTATTTCATATGTACTTTAATATTAGTTTCTTGTTAATGTCAATGTTACTTGTTTAGTGGTTGTTTTAATTATAAAATATGAGACGTGGCTTCTTTAAGAATTCTGTTCCGGTTGCTTTCCATATAAACTGGTGATACGTTTAGGTTACATACAGAAGCGCATTACATTCACAAATGAAAAATGCGCTTCCATAATATGGATTTGGGAATACAATGTGTGCTTCTGTTAGGTTCCATAAGGTAATGTACGCTAATAAAGTGAGGAGTTCATACCTGTTGTGAAAGCACAGCTAGTAGGTGTAATTCAGGGAAATTTAGGAAGTGTAAGTCGATGCACTGAAGTTTCTTTATTCATTTGTTGTTTTTTGTTCTTTGTTGTTCAGGTTTTGTTCATTTCACCAACACAACGCAGAGTGAAGGAGACGATCACTCACATAGTAATGCACACTGCGCTAATCACATGTTAATAACATTAGTGGCATTAATGTAAATTTGTGTTAACTAGATAACATACCGTTACATACACACACACACACACACATACACACACACACATAAAATGCATGCATACTCATGCAGCTCCACACAAAAACAATAGAACCATTTGGCTCTCGTGTAAAATCTAACCACGTTAGTAATGTTGCCGAACAGATATTTGCAAAGTTTGGATCTTTACAATAGCTTGCACAGAAGGGTGTGTGCATGTGTGTGTGTGTGTGTGTGTGTGTGTCCACCACTAATGCAAGCAAGTGTGACCAATGACTGGCATGACCGCTTTTGTAAAACTCTGCAATATAAGGTCCAAGTTCTTGGAAAGCTATGACTCAATCCAAATCGGCCTTTTTCTAAAGAAATTTCTGCATGTGTGTGTGGTGTGCATGTGGGTGAAGAAATATGTGTGTGTGCGCGCATGTGTTTGTGTGGTAGATCTGAGATATAGAAATAAGCCCCAGGACGTGGGGTGGGGGTGTTTGGAGGAGGACGGGTTACTGGTACTTACATACATGTGACACGCCTAAAGAAGGAAGGGGGTGGTGGCTATGTTGCTTTCTTTATAAAACAAATGTAAATCTTCAGTAAACATATGAATCAGTAGACTTGGATGATAAGCATTGGACAGGAACTGCACACGACAACTAGTCATGGTCTCGGGGCGATATAGAGTCGTCTGGCAATGATTACCTGTAAACTAGTGCTCTGATCGGAAAAGGGGGAGCTGAAGAAAGTGGTGACGATGCTCATGACCGTCTCGGTGACGTAGCGTTCCAACTTGGAATCAGCATGTTTGCGGTCGCTCGTGTTGTTGCAGACCTGTAAATCAAAGAAAAAAAAAAGGTTTTAACATATGCACAAAAAAAGAATAAAGGGATTGAAAAAAAAAACAAACAAACAAACAAAGTTAATGCAATGAATAGGCCATGCTGAGTAAATTCACAACGGGGCTCTGATTCATTCTTCCTGTGTCAGCAATTGCAAAATAATAATGCAAAAATCATACAAACAACATCAAAAGACTTGAACAAATAATATTTTACTCGGGTTCGAACTGAAAAAGTTCTAATATGAAAATTATTTTTGGGGGGGGAATAGATGTATTTTACAAAGCGACTTTTTTTAATCTCTATCCAAACAGGCTGCTCAGGTCCTGGTTCAGTCTCTCGTCATCTCGAGACTGGACTACTGTAACTCTCTGCTAGCAGGTTCTACCTCAGGACGCTATTCGTCCACTGCAAATTATTCAAAATGCAGCTGCGCGACTCGTGTTCAACCTGCCTAAATTCTCTCACACCACCCCACTGCTGCACTCGCTCCACTGGCTTTCTGCAGCTGCTCGCATCAGATTCAAAACACTGACGCTCGCCTACAAAGCCAAGGATGGATCGGCACCTTCATACATCAGAAAGCTCTTCACCTCCCGTAGTGCACCTCGCTGTCTGAGAGCGTCTAGCACTGCTCGCCTGGTTCTCTCAGGGTAAAAGGTAAGATCAACTCAAGGCTCTTCTCTGTTCTGGCACTGAGGCGGTGGAATGAACTTCTCCTGGATGTCTGAACAACGGAAACACTGACTACCTTCAAACGTCGATTGAAGACCTACCTCTTCCAACAACACCTATCCTAACACTTCTTTACTCTCCCTGTCCAAAAATCCATTAAAAAAAAAGAACAACTGTCTTTGCTTATTGTGTACTTAAGTTTGTATCTACCCTACATGAACAAATTTATCCTTAGATGGAGACCTAAAGCATGACGTCGCCCTGGATAAAGGCGTCTGCTAAATACTGTAAAAGTAAATGTATATGTAAGGCACATCTACAAACGTCTGCTCCAAAAGACAAAAGTCTTTCTACAGAAATTTAAATACAGCACCCTTTAGCTGCCACCCTTCCTGTTTTTGCACTTTAAATAACCCCTTAAAATCACTTAATCAGATAAAAAAAAACGGAAAAAAGATAATGCAAATTCATCACTTCTTGCTCCTGCCTGCTGGATTCACTTGCATTAAAAATATCCGTCTCTTATCGACTCTTGCATCTCACAAAACACGGAGTCAAGGTTCAAAAGCTGTTTCGGAGGTGTATTACCCTGCATATATCAACCAGGAAGTTCTCAAAAAGCTTCCACATGTGGTTGCTTGTGTAGATCTCCTTCATCTCCACTTCAGTGTCCACGTAGCAGTGGTTTAGGAAGTCGATATATGCGATCTTCACCTGCAGACAAAGGACCCGATGTTTGCAAAGACATTACTCAGAAGTCTATCCTTTCGGATGAAAAAGTACATTTCTTATAAATCAATCTTATACACATTATTATGACCTGTGCAATGGTGCTTACTGTAAATACAGGTTGAAATCAAGAACAGTTTTTTTCCTTGGACATGTCAACTAGAATAATCAGGTTCGCAACATTGTGAGGACCTTGTATGTGGGAATTTCGAGAGGACAATATGGACGGTCTGACCTCAGGGATGCAGTCCTCGTGCGTGACAACACGGACTATGTCGTCCAGGGGCAGCAGCGAGTTGCACTTGATCTCCTGTGTAAACATTCTTGCCCTCGGTACACACAGCTAGCAGCTCCACCAAGTGGATGTGGTACATCAGAGGGCTGTTTTCGTCCATCCGGTCTCGCTCCGAACGCATCATCTGCACCAGGGTCTGGAACGAGGCTCGGTCGTTGTAGAACACCAGCACGTCCTCTCCAGCATTCACCAGCTACAAAAAAGGAAAGTTTAAAGCAATCTAAGAAATCTTCTTTCAGTGGCTTAAGTTCAAAGAAAATAATAATAATAATAAAAATCGCCTGTATAATTACCCATAACCCACCTCTGCCATAACAATATCCTGGCACTTCTTAATAAATTTGTTCTCGGCTTTGACGATGGTCTGCAGGAACTTGAGGTATTGGACGTGGCGTCCGTGCGTTTCGATGCAGTGCACAAAGTGCTGCACCACGCGATCGCTGATCTCGCTGCACAGCTGGAAGTTGTTCATGAAGATGTGCTGCATGGTGACGGCCTCTAGGATCTACAGATGGGGAGCAGAGTCACGATGTAACTAGTGCTGCTCGATATAACAATCGACATGTTTCTCTCACAATATCTAATGTAAAATTCCCTTACTTTCCCTGATTTTCCCCTGACTGATAATGAACAGAAACATCGGCCACACAGTATTTTAAATCCATCCATTTGCAAGAGCCTTGTCAATCTTTCCAATTAGCCTACATCATTAATACATCATTGATTAAAAAGTTAAACAGCAATGAATGTACGCAAATCTACATTTGAAGGCTAAAAATTTGACAAGACTTGACAGTAATTATCTCGCAATCTATTTAGCTAAATTGTATGCTACCTAACCTGGACTACATTTTAAACATAATTCTTAAACATAATTCTGCCAAAAGATATGAAACAGCACAATTTTTTTTTAAATTATCGAAAAATATCACTTTGATAAATGGAAACTACAATTTCAAGCAACAAAAACCCTCGATATTCCAAAAAAAATCCCATATTTCTGCACGTAATTTCAACAATAAAAATGTAGATTTTTCTAAATAGAAAAACAAATGGTCATTCAGATCACCGGAACAATGTTGTCTGTAGCTAAAAATAACATTTTGATAAAGGGAAAACTAAAATCTCAAGAAACAAACCAAAATCCAACAATAAAAATTTAGATTTTTCTAAATAGAAAAACAAATGACTGGTTCTCTCTCTTAATTATTATATTATTTATCTTTAATAAAAGTACTTTTTATCCGATTACTCACTTAATTGATGGAATACTCGTTTGAATGCTTGATTACTAATAAAAAGAAAGTTTTTTTTAGGCGACACGATATGTATTGCTATACTATATGCTGTAATATTGTATTGCAGACCTTCAAAAAAAAAGAAAATATTTCTTTATTTGCATTATACCTAATATGACACTGCTAACCCTGAACCCCATAACCCATACCATGCAACCTATGTCAGACCTGACCCTTGTCACACCTTAGTGGAATCAAGTGTAATGAAATTAGTATCATTGTATCTAACAGTACAATTTTTGTATCGTATTATTGTATTACCATTTTAATTTGGCTAGAAGAAGTAGCCTTTTCATGGCTACTGGTAATACAAAGAGTATTTCATATTTATTTATTCCTTATCACTACAACTGTTTTTATACAGGTGTTTAGGCTTTTGTCACAAAAATAGCTCACTGGTCATGGAAAAGTGTTCCATTACAGATTACCAGAAGGTCTTATCAAACTTATCAGGCCTATCAGGACATGCCCTAGATCAGGGGTCACCAACGTGGTGCCCGTGGGCACCAGGTAGCCCCCAAGGAGCACATGAGTAGCTCTCAGGCTTGCTATAAAAAGTGCACAACTCATCAGTGAGATGCGTCTATAATGTAAAATGTAGTTAATTCGTTGTTGATAGTCACTGTCAAGTGTATTTACATAGATAAATGAGTATCATTAATAATAATAATAATAATAATAATATATAACTAAAGGTAAATTTGTTATTTCAGAGGAGTATTTCAAACTGGTAGCCCTTTATATGACTCGGTGTCCATGTAGTAGCTCTCAGTTACAAAAAGGTTGGTGATCCCTGCCCTAGATGCTGGATAAACCCTTAAAAGTTCCTCATGAATGCCAATCAGGATTCTTTTTTTCCATCCAGCAAGACGTTGCATGAACTCACCCCTGGATTGAGGAATAGGTTAATGTGCTTGTGGAGCAGCGCTTGGTTCTGCTGGTTCCCAGCGCAGAAGTTCTGGAGGAACTCATGAGCCAGCTTCATGATCTCCTGCATTCGGACATCTTCGCCCTGCCAAACCGATCGCTGTTACTTACAACATCGAATTCATCAGCCAAATCGTACCACGTCCTGATATACGTGAGTCCAGTCAAGTTCTGCCGGCAAAATTGTCTCAGAAGAAAGCTTACCTTTTCGTATGGGATCTGAAGAAGCTCGAGCACTACCGAGTGAGCTCCCATGTTCCTCAGCAGCCGTTGCTGCTGTTTCTTACTCTTCTTTCCCGATGATCCTTCATGAACACACAACTTACTGAGCCGGATCAGGATCTTCACAGGACAAGAGAGAGAGAGGGATTATATCCATGACATTTCAACAATAGTTATTATAAACATGATTCATATCCATGTAATATCTTCCTTCTAAATTAATAGGTGTATGTGGGGTTTTATTAGTAAGTAACAACTATTCCAACACTATGTAATATGCCTCCTTGCAAGGGTTTGCAGGCGTGTGTGTGTGTGTGTGTTGATTATAGAAATAAGACACATTTACCTCCTTGACAACCCTGTAATTATAGCTGCTAGTGTTTTCCATTTTACTTTTCTCCATGTCATTTGATTCACCCTGCACAAAGAGTGACAACAAAAAAGGCCACTTTCAAACACAGTAATTATTTAACAGTAAGTCAAACAGGGAACTGAAACACCAAAACTCACAGCTCTTAGCTGATAGATAGATAGATAGATAGATAGATAGATAGATAGATAGATAGATAGATAGATAGATAGATAGATAGATAGATAGATAGATAGATAGATAGATAGATAGATAGATAGATAGATAGATAGATAGATAGATAGATAGATAGATAGATAGATAGATAGATAGATAGATAGATAGATAGATAGATAGATAGATAGATAGATAGATAGATAGATAGATAGATAGATAGATATAGATACAATATCTATGCTATCGAAAGAATTCCCCCTATATCTTAAGAAAAACTATTAATAGAAATGTTTTTGCTAATTTCTTTCTCAGGTCTCTCTCCTATTACATATTATAATTGAATATGGATTCAAATGAATATGCAACATTTATTATGTTGAATTTTAAAGAATATACAGGATTCCCACTCTAAGTGGCCTTTTAAGTGGCTATTTTGTACCATTTCCATTTCATGTTTGCTTTAGTTTACAAATGGGTGATTGCATTTGACTTGTGGGAAGTGAATAAAATGGTGCGTGAAAAAATAATATAGAAAAAAAAAAAAAAAAGAAAAAAGAAAAAAGTCACTTGTCTTAAGACTTAAATTACCAGGCTCGAATACAGACCCAGGTGAAGCCGAAATTCTGCTCCTGTATAAATCATTTAAAAGCTGTTACTCTGGGAAGTGTGTCCATGATTCAAGAGTAATCAATAATGCAACACACGTGTGATAAGATCTAGTCACGCTTAAGCAGCATGTATTTCGCCCGCTGATTGATTGTGTTGCTGAGACCAAATCACGTTGATGTTCGAGTTAATATCATGGGGTGTGTCTCAGGGAGTGGGATTGTGTTTATCGTGTGCATAAAGTTTAACCTTCTTTTTGTGGTCGGATTCAGCCGGACCGTCGCCTCCGTCCAGCGCGTCGTCCCCCTGTCGTTTGTACACCCACAGCTCAGACTTCTCAACGATGGAGCGCAGCTGGTCCAGGTCAGACTTAATCTGCTTGTAGTTATCTACATCCTGACTAGTCACCAGGAGCTGGACCTAAACAGAGAAAGAGAGAGAGAGAGAGAGAGAGAGAGAGAGAGAGAGAGAGAGAGAGAGAGAGAGGACACACACACAGCAAGGAAGAGACACAGAGAGTTTTTGGGGGATTACAGAAACAAAGTAAAAAGGAAAGTATTGTGTTTGAGTGTTTTATTTAGACACTTACAAAGCCAAAGGTAAACTAAACCTCTGTAAAAGTGTGTGTGTGTGTGTGTGTGTGTGTGTATACACTTACCTGTTTGAAAGCCATGAGCACTTCTTGTCTCTGGCTGAAGTGTCTAAAGAGGAGGTGTAAAGCCCCAGACACCAGCGGAGGGTAGTCATGCATGGTGAGGTGCAGAAGAACCCTCAGGAACGTTCGGCCTCCATGGTCATCCAGGTCTAGTGGTGTGTTCTCCTCGCTGGAGTGGATATCAACAGAATCACAAAATAGCTACACAGTGCCAGAAAGAGGTGCTGTGTATATAGAAATACGAATAAAGATCTTTTAAGGTATGTAGCATCTTCATACCTCGCACCAAAAATCCCTTCAGCCTGCTCTTCGATTTTCTCAAAATCCAGTGCTGTGGAAGGCCAAAAGGGACGAGCAATAAGAAATATGGCACAAGAAATAAAATGAAACGTAAACAAATAACATGTTAAGAGCTAAGCATGCAATTTAAACTGGTAAAGTATGCGGTTAACATCAAACCAGAAAGCATGCAGTTCATACTGGCAAAGCATGCGCTTTCACCTGGTATACTATTAGGACCCTCCCCATTAGTGGTAGCTGTAGTAGTAGCATTAGCACTAGTGTTACCATTAGCATTAGGATTAGCCAGAGTGTCGGTCTGAGCATTGCTTCCGTCAAACTCTTTTTTAAAAATGCACAGCAGGCAGGAGATCCTGTAGTCCAAGCGCACATTCAGGATAAACTACAAAAGTGGAAAAAAATAGAAGAAGAAGAAGGGTTTTAAACAGGAATGATGCATTGTATATTCATTCTATTAAATTTATAAAGGCAAGAACCTGATTCCAGGCTGCACCTGCAAATCTATATATACACATACATACATATACACACACACACACACACACACACACATTCATATAACACCCACAGAATACCGTACTTTATACAAGGTGGTAGCAGAACGTTTCAAGACTTGTTTTATAACACGTCAACAGAGGGCAGCACAAGGCTGCTCACACAGTCACTTGGAGCACCGACCTGTATAAGTCAGTGCGCCAAAAGACCTGCATACATCGTTAGCTGGTGCAATTCTCGGCACATGCAAGCTTTGTTACAGAGTTCACCTCACATACACACACATACATACACACACATACACACACACACATACACACACAGACATAATCTTTACTTGTGTACTTAGACAGGGAAATGTTACCTGGAGGATCTCGATGATCTTCAGCTTTGTGTCCATGACCAGGATGTCCTCCTTTTCAGGTTCGGTCTGGGTCTTGCCCACTTCTCCATCAGGGGGTGCCGTCGGAGTCGTGGGCAAGAACCCACCCCCCCTTAGCACAACTTGGGTCATCAGTTCCCCAACACCGTGGATAGACTTCATAACGTTGCTGCCTCCTTAGGAGAAGAGAGATGTCGAATATCAGTGAATGCCTCTAATCACAGCTTTTAATCTACTAACAGAAGCTCACCTTTGTTCTCATCGCCTTTCTCCATTTTATTGATGGGATAGATGGTGCTGACGTGCACGCAGTCTAATATGGCGAGCAGGATCTTGGTGAGCCGCAGCAAGTCACTGAAGCTGTAGAAGCCGAAGTAGATGAGGTTCCGCGCCAAGTTCACCACCTGTACCCAACAAAATAACAGATTCAGAGGCAAAAAAACCCCAAAAAGGTCAAATGTTTGTTGAAATGTGCGGCCGGTAAAAACGCGCCTCGAACGTGAGTTTGTTCTTCTCCTTGTCTGAGAAGGGAACGTTTTGACAGACCACGATTCTTAGATAATTCTCCACAAACTCCATAGTGAGAGCAAAACGCTCCTTAATTTCATCTCTGCTGGTGCCGTCATTATCGTAACTAAAAGGTACAAAAAGAATGGTGGTAAAATCAGATAGTTACAGATCCCCCCTCCCCCAACACACACACACACACACACACACACAAATACAAGCTCTACTATAGATTTCTCATTGAAATGAAAATGAAAATGAAATGAAAAGAAATGTTTGGTTTAGCAGAATAAGGAGGATTATATTAACACAACACACGGAAGCTCGTATACAGTTGTCATACTCATCGATGGCGATCTTGGAGGGGATCTCGGACCACAGGCGGGCGTATTTCACAGGCGTGACGGGCTCCTGGGGATCGCGATCTACATGCATGTGCAGCATGAGTCGGCAAAAGGAAGCACGCAGGTCATAGGGGAGGTCCTCGTCAGACATACAGCGCAGGATCAAGTCCACATCCAGCTGACCCGAGATTTTGTTGATGGCCAGGTACTGGCGGTCGAGGCACATGCGAGCGAACAGGTTTAGCTGGTACCTAAAGAGGTACAAAACAGTCATAACATTTGTAATCGTAATGTCTTTTCTCCATTTTATGTACTTTATTGATCCTGTATGGGTAAATTCTTTTCATTGCATATCCCAGCTTATTTTATAGCTGGGGTCAGAGCACAGGATCAGCCATGATACAGCACCCCTGGAGAACACAGGGTTAAGGGCCATGCTCAAGGACACAAGGGTGGCAGATTACGATATCGGGGCTCAAACCCCTGGTCTTCTAACCACTGATCTACTCCCCCACCCTTTTTTAAAAATAATTTTTTATTGAAGGATAAAATATCAACAGTAGGCAATTACAATGCAAGGAAAACAATAACACATAAGACATTACCCCCTCCCATTTTAATGTCTCTTTTTGACATGTTAAATTTACACTATTCTACTAATATTTCTACATGGTATTTATGCATGCTCGTTTGCATGTTCAGTGCAGCACTTATGCAAATACCAACCTGTAGTAACTGACAACCTCCTGGTCTTCCTTCTGGCCTTCCTTGGCATCCTGTGCCAACTCCCGAATGCTCTTGCTGCGAATTTCCTTCCCGTTGTCTTTCCAAAACAGCCACACCTCTTCCACGTCTTCCTCAGTCTCCAGTGGAGGCTCGCCGGCGCTCAGAGAATCGATCTCAAACCGAGACAACACGAGTCTGAGGGCAAGTGAGAGGGAAACTTAATAAAAGAAACCCGACTGACCGTGAAAGATGGATGCATTCTGTAAGCGTATTAGAAGCTTGAGTTTTCCGCAGCATTCAGACCTACACAAGGGTTTAATGCACACTGAATCGGTGCAAGTGAGAGCTCTATAAACAGATCATACAGATACAGTGGTGTAGAGATATTGTGTTTTGAATTAACAGGGAAATATTTACATACAGAAATAAACATACAGGTCGATTCACACATAAAAGCTCACTTAGTTTCAATGAGGATGTCTGCGTTAGCTGGGTCCAGCACTGCGTTACAAATCAGCTCCTGCGTGACCGGGATGGACTTGTTCATCGATACACACAGGTCAGAGAGGTAATCCAAGAACCTGTGTACATGCATACACACACAAACAAACTAAAAGATTTCTGACCACTTATTCTATTAACAGCAAAAAAAAAAGTGTTTGTTTGGACTAAAAATCACAAAACACACACTCCTAGGTGTGTTTGGTTATAAACATTTTAAGCACACCCTGTCATTTCCCTCATGTCCACATTTCTTTTATTTGCTATGGATGGGTGATTAACCATTTCCATTTTCTCCCTTATTTAAGCATCCCTCCGTGCAACCGATGCGGAAGCCAACTCCTCTCGCTCCTCCTAACCTTGGCTCGCGGTTCTTTCTCACGAGGCTGACAAAAGTGTCGATCTCGGCTGCGGTGATGTGCTTCTCCAGCAGCTTGCGGTTGTTGTGTAGCAGCGCCGTGATGGTGTCCTCGGCCAGCACGTCGTAGCCGATCTGCTTCTGCATGAAGCGGAATTGTTTGGCAATGTATTCCTGCAACGAGAGGAGGGAATCTTTATCTACACTTATAACAACACAAGAAAAAAAACAGCTGCTTGTGTCCTCAGGTCTGACTGAAGCATAAGCATTGTGGATTTATAGCATTTTTGGCAGACGCCTTTATACAGAGAGATTTACATATATCACATTTATACAGCTGGGCAGCTCTTTAGACTTTTGCTTGGGGGGGCCCTGGTGTGGCAGCTTGGTGTGGTTTAGATTTAGACCCGATCCGAATGTCATAACCGCTAAGCTACTACCTCTATGTTACCTCATAAGCGATAGGGACTGTTACCTGTAGTGGTGCAACAGATCGCAGTTGATCCACGTTTGGGTACGCACATGACCCATGGTTTAATTGATAACAAGACTCAGTAAACGGTCAACAACAGCAGCCAACAGAGGAGCTGAAGAACTTGAAAAGTGTATTTCTTGTTATTAATGGATTGCAAATTCGATTGGTCCGATCCGTGAGTCAAAAACCACAACATGGTCCAAACCGTGAGTTTGTGATCTGTTGTTGCACCACTAGTTACCTGTGTTGATCCAGCTCATATACACATTGCTTGATAAGTTTTCTAATTTTGTTCCCAAGCTGTCATGTCCTTGAGACATGTACCTTGTTTTCTCTTTTTTCCCATATGTTGCTTTCATCAGTGACAAGGACATTCCTTTGGCCCCGATCTTTCAACAATTTATTTTGTGGAAGCGTGGCGGCGCGAGTGGAACCGCGACTAGACATTACCTAGACATTTTCTTTATTGGACCTATACTCTCGATTATTTGCTACAGTACCAGATAAGAGGTTATTGCAGACCACCAGATGCTGTCAGACTCAGGAACCTACTCCAACCCTTGACGTACAGATAAGGTCACAAAGTCTTGGCCTGGATGAAGCATAAATCTTTGATCCGATAACCTCTGCAGCCACCATAATGCAGGCTTAAAAAAAAAAAAAGCATCCAAGGATAAATTTCTGTGTAAGCCGCGATCACAAAACTGTCCTATAGGGTGACGCAGATCTTTTTTTTTTCTTTTTAACCTGGTGTTTCTGAAGTGTGAGCTGTAAAAGAGCCATCGCTGCCCATAGAGTTCATGAAAGTGAAATCATTCATGATTAAAACTAAACTCCATTTTACGAGAGTGGAACTCCATCATGCATGCTAGCTTTATGGTGAGTAGCTCTGTGGTACCGTTTGTGGCCTGTTATCTAGCACTCGCTCTTATCGCTTTCCTTAGTAAGCATCATCTCACATCTTCAGCAGCTTCATGAGTCCTAAATGACAAGAATTATTGCCTGATCGGTGAAGTCAGATGTGCGACATCTGGAAGTGCACAAGCTTGGGCTCAGCCGTGCAAAACATTACTTTATTAAACGTAACTTATCTTGATAAAATACTGCATATAGCAGGTCTTGATGTATTTCATTCACTGTTGTCAAAATCGTTATGAGATATATATATTTATATATATATATATATATATATATATATATATATATATATATATATTTATAATTATAATATATATTATATATATATTTCCAATGTGCTAATGCTAACATGTTAAATAAATAAATGAATAAATAAATAGAATGCAGAACAAAAGAACATTTCATGTGATGACCTCGTTAAACATAAAGTGGCTGAGAAATCATATCTGGAAAACTCCGGATGAGTTTATGTAAGTGTATATGAGGTTCAGGTTGCCACTGTTGGGGCCACTTGAGCAAGGCCCTTAACCCTTTGAGTTTCATATCATGGACCCTGACTCCTACCCAGCTGAGGTATGTAAAGGGAGAACTTTACTATGCTCTAATACCATAGCGATAAGGGGCCCCCCAAGACGGGCAGAATGTCTACATCAAGGCTTGAACCTCGACTTTATGATCAGTGCTCCAGAGCCTTATTCACTGAGCTACAGGTGTATATAAAACCTTAAAGACACTCACCTGGTTCTTCCTGTAGTCCTGTTGGGAATGGCGGAGCACTCTGTAACATAGCCGACAGATGTGTCTAAAAGGGGCATGCCTCTGATCGCCAAGCTCCTCCAACCGTAGCATGGGCCCATCACCACTGTCTGTAAACGGAGCCTGCAGGAGCTTAAAGATCTTTTCAGGGATAAAAGAGAAGAGTATCAATTGGGACATGTCCACGTTAATCACGGTCACGTTAATCCTTATTCTCACTGACGTAAAAAAAAAAAAAGAACAAAAAAAGTAATGCGACCTGTTTGAGAATGTTCTGTTCACGCATAAGTTTCTGTCGTTCGCGGTTCGGCTTATTGACCATGATCTCCAGCACGTCTTGCCCGCTGTTAGGGATGTCCACTACGAAGAACACCAAATCCTCTAGAAGCTTGGTCACAAACCTGCACAAACACCCAGGAAACATGGACCATTGTCCAGTTAGGGTCAAAGTTATTGTAGAAGGTCAAACTGTAAGGAGATTTTAGCGTTAATCAAAGATGCTAAAATCAGACGTAACAAAAATCCATGATAATGTTATTTGATTGGATTCCATACGCAGAAGAGATCAGGCGAGAGATCCATCCTCTACAGCATAGCACACAGGAAGCCAATCATGAGCTTGTCCTGCAAACCTTGTCCTGCATAATATCTAATCTCCCGTGAGTAAATTTCTGTACAGGTTTGCGCCAAATAACGATAACGATAAAAAAACAAACCTTCATCCTTTGAGTATAAACACAACACTGATATAAACACATGACCTATTGCATCATAGCACGTTTAAACTTCCCTCACTCTAGCCTTAGGGGCCTACCTCCTTTCGTTCTGTGTAATTGTGCCCTTCTCCAGTTTACCAGCGATAGATGCCAACACTTTACTGGCGTCATTGGCAAAATCCAAGTCCCTGACTTCAGCGGGGGGGACGGGCACGATAGCAAAGGCCTCCTTGTCTTCTTTGATTGCGGACGTGCCAATCTTGATAGAGCGGGGAGAACAGATTTCATTCAGAGGACCGGGTTTAAAGATAATATGCGCTTATTGCCGGACCAACAAAAGAGAAAATTTACCCGGAGCATGACTGGTTTTTCTTCCTCTTTGTCAATGGGGTTGTTTGTGCTGTGGACCCATGTGTTTGTGCACAGGTGCCGCAGTCGCACGTATGAGTTCCTAAAGAAAATGGCACACACACGCGCACACACACACACACACACACACCACACACACACACACACAATTACATTTGTTTGCTTTAAAAATCCTATCGAAGGCTTTCATGGAAAATTCTTCAGAAGCTGAAATTACCATCAAGATGAGTCCATCTATACATCTATACAAGCAGAGGTTATTTCAGTTTTTGAATAGTCTCAATAGTCTCAACAATCAGTGATGGACGGCGAGAAGAAAATGAGTGAATGATGACTAAATAAATAAATTTACACCAGGACACCCAATATCAATGTTATAGATCGCATCAGGCAAGTTTAGTGGCAGCACAGCGAGTTACTGCTTGAACAAGCAAAGCACAAATCCGCTTAATGCTTCTGTCCTCAAGGCAGCAGGTCACGACCAAACAGAAAGAGATGGCAAACACATTCAAGTAATTACACTACGTGGTGCGTTTTTTTCTGTATCGGCAGATCCAAGAACGTGAAACGTGAAGAACGGTTTTCGTATTCGTTAAAACAGCACCGTTATAAGTGTGTTTCACACAGAGCCAGCTCTCGTACAGGGAGAGAGCTGGGATGGGGGGGGGGCGCTTAGGAAGGTTTTTTAACAGGCGCTCATCACATTCAACATTTGGCGTATATCGGATTTGCTTGAAGGGAAAGTCACCCAGTGTAGAGGAGGCAGTCATGTGAGAGCCTCTGAGCATCATTAAGTCAAGAACACATGGGGTGAGGAAGCAGAAAGCTCTTTCAGATGCATTCACACACACACACACACACACACACCCCTCCACCCCACGTGCAACACATGTGACTCAGATTTCATTTCTGGTGTGCAGACAAGACAATTCCAGCAGAAAATGACCGACTGCCTGAGCAAACAAGGTTTCCTAGCACGCTCATCAAGGCCACCCGGGGGAGATAATTAATTAACCATTTTAACCCATTAATAGCGAAACCCGAGGTCTGAACATGAACCACCAGGGCATTCATGTGCATTCCAAATACTATAAAAGACCTTTATGGGAAATTCTTCAGAAGCTGAAATTACCATCAAGATGAGTTCAGACAGGACCCAGATCACCTAATGTGTGTATTTAAGCAAATGTTAGTTGCACAATCCTTATATAAACTCTGAGAATTTATGGCGCTTACTCAAAAGCACACACAAACACACACACACACACACACACACACACACACACACACACACACACACACCTGCCAGTTATCAAAGCCTGTATTGTTCTGATCCTGCACCTCCGCGTCAGTGAGCAAACACATCCCCTTGAGGAAGTACAGCGCCTCCCATCACTGACCGAGTGCTATTTTTTTTCATCATTAGGTTGGCAGATATACAATTACACATACATAGAGTGACCCTAACTAACCCTCAACTTTATCCTTAATAACTCAAAGCCTATACATATATGTGTGTGTGTGTGGGTGTGTGTGTGTGTGTGTGTATGTATATATATATATATATATATATATATATATATATATATATATATATATATATATATATATATATATATATATATATATATATATATATATACATACACACACACACACACACACACACACACACACACACACACACACACACACACACACACACACACACACACACGTGTGTGTATGGACG
>JACRUU010000013.1:3009534-3029534 GCA_030449085.1 Kryptopterus vitreolus | reverse complement strand
TGACCTTCTCGTTGGGCGTGCGCAGACGAGCTCGTAAGGCCTCGTGCTCCAAATCCAGCTGAGACAGAAGACACTTCATTACCATGGAAACCCAGTGACCAAGAGGTCAGCAAACAGCATTGATGTAACGCATGCACACACACAAGCACAAATCCATTCGCATGTTAAGCTCATTTTAATGAAATGTGCGTCAAACATAGATTACAGTGATGTTAATCTTTAAATGGAAGACTTTGTTTAAAAAAAAAGGGTGTACTTATACATTAAACTAATAACTATTTCTTAGAGTCATTTGACTTCACCTTCCCTGATCGTATTTACTACAAGAACAGATGGGTTCATATACAGTGGCAAGAAAAAGTATGTGAACCTTTTGGAATTTCATGGTTTTCTGAATAAATTTGTCATAAAATGTTATCTGATCTTCATCTAATTCATTGGTATTGACAAACACAATGTGTCTAAAAATAATAACACCAAAAAAATCCAATCTTTCTTGTCTTTATTGAACACAATCATTCAACATTCAAAATGGCAGTGGAAAAAGTAAGTGAAACCTTAGAATGAATAACTGGTTGACCCCCCCTGGCAGCAATAACCTCAACCAGGCGCTTCCTGTAGCTGTGGATCAGACCTGCACATCGCTGAGGAGGAATTTTAGCCCATTCTTCCTGGCAGAACTGCTTTAGCTCTGTCATATTCTTTGGACGTCTCATGTGTATGGCCCTCTTCAAGTCAATCCATAGCATCTCTATTGGGTTGAGGTCTGGGCTCTGACTTGGCCACTCCAAAAGGCGGATTTTGTTTTTCTGAAGCCATTCTGTTGTGGACTTGCTCCGGTGTTTTGGGTCGTTGTCCTGTTGCATCACCCACTTTCTACACAGTTTCAGCTGATGTACAGACATTCTCACATTATCCTGAAGAATTGTCTGATATACTTCATCTTCCCCTCAATGATTGCAAGCTGGCCAGGCCCTGATGCAGCAAAGCAGGCCCAAATCATGATGCTTCCTCCACCATACTTTACAGTTGGGATGATGTTTTCATGACGATATGCCGTGCCCTTTCTACGCCAGATGTAGTGCTGTGTGTTTTTTCCAAATAGTTCAATCTTAGTTTCATCAGTCCACAAAACATTTTGCCAATACCGCTGTGGAGTGTCAACAATGTGCTCTTTTGCAAACTTAAGGCGTGCGTGCAGCAATGTTCTTTTTAGTAAGCAGCGGCTTCCTTCGCGGTGTCCTGCCGTGGATACCCTGCTTGTTCAGTGTTTTACGTATTGTAGACTCATGAACAGATATGTTAGCAAGTTCCAATGATGCCTTCAAATCTTTGGCTGTCATTCGGGGTTGTTTCTTTACCTCATTGATGAGTGTGATCAATGATGTTGATGTTGTGCTCTTGGTGTCATTTTGACGGGGCGCCCACTTCTAGGTAGAGTAGCAACAGTCCCAAATTGTCTCCATTTGTAGATTGTTTGCCGAACTGTAGACTGGTGAATTTCTAAAGTCTTTGAAATAACTTTGTAACCCTCGCCAGCTTCATGTAAATCAACAATTCTTGATCGTAGGTCCTCTGAAAGCTCTTTTTGGCGAGGCATGGCTCACATAATCATGTTCTTCTTGTGCAGAACAAACTCCAAAGGTTTGAGGGGTTTTTATCAGTCAAAGTATCTGTAGTCCACACCTCCAAACTTATTATCTTAACAAGACTCCAGGTGTGCTAAAACCAATTAGCTCCAATTAGCTTTTTTGAGGTCATTAACTCAAGGTTTCACTTACTTTTTCCACTGCCATTTTGAATGTTGAATGATTGTGTTCAATAAAGACAAGAAAGATCGGATTTTTTTGTGTTATTATTTTTAGACACATTGTGTTTGTCAATACCAATGAATTAGATGAAGATCAGATAACATTTTATGACAAATTTATTCAGAAAACCATGAAATTCCAAAAGGTTCACATACTTTTTCTTGCCACTGTAGATGGGTTCAGACGTGGTGTCATTCTACCATCTGCAGGCTGAACTTGGTACTACAGGCGGTTTGTTTTTTTTTGCATCGTCTGAATCGAACCACGTTCTATTTATACTGATATTATACAACTGATTTTAAAAATAAATATTTCAACATATTATGAAATAATTTACAATGAAAACCATGCTATCCTCATGCACTTTTTAAATTAATAATTAGTCATTCCAACAAGAATATGGAAGTGTGTGAACAGAATTTTCAAATTAAACGGTCAAAATAAAGAGACCCTAAATAATTCAAAAACTTTGCTATGTGCTCAAACTGTACAGTTAAGAGATCCATAGCTACACTATAATAACAAAAGCATCGGGACACCTGATTTCCTTTTTCCACCAGTATTTGGTTTATGTCCAAACTGTTACCTCAATGTTGAAAGCAAAAACAATTGCATAGGATCTGGTAGCATTCAACTTTCCATTTTACTTGAACAAGTAGAGCCAAATTTGTTCCAGCATGATAATATTTACATACGGTGGAGTGGAATATTTCCTACAGTAGAGCTTTAAACCCTCAACTCAGACTAGACCTCGGGACTCCACAACCCACCTACATCAGTATCCAATCACTGGAACATGCTCGGAGATAAATGGTGGTCATTAGACCAGCAAAAATGAAATGGGGATGTTCAAAAAGCACATTATTCTGATCAGGTATCTACTTTTGTCCATATAGTGTATGTGTACATGTGTTATGAGAAAGAAACATGAACATGGGAAAATTCAGGCACAAATGGATTCTAGCTGACTAACGGAAAGTACCTGGAAGTTAAAGGGGATAAAATCGCCCACCTGGAGTAGAAAACAAGATCCAGCAGATATAATATACAATAGACTCAAAGATACAAAAAAAACAAACAAGCTAACGGATCAGTAAATGCAGGTACTTACTGAAGAACGAGACTCTTGTGATTCTTCCTCGTAATCGGGATTCACCTGAAAGCACACATGAGAGATGAGACTGAAGCAATTCCACAGGCCAAAGTATAAATGTGTGGGTACACAATAGGTGCATTTTTTAACATATCTGTGACATCAATTCATGTGTATTTTAGTGTAGTTTTTGAGGGAAAGTTTCACATCTACAATAAAATATAATGGGCAATGTGGATTGGAAATATATAAATATATAAATACATAAAAGGGTAGGGATGGGATGGCAGGGAATTTCCTGTCACTATGGATGACCTGGTGGTTCTAAGCTAAAATAAAACAGAAAATGTATTAAAAATTAAAAATTTTAAAAATCTTCCACACCAGGTATAATGCAAAACAAGTGACGTCTGACCAGACTTGCAAGTGTATATGCGGTTTTCTTGCTCCATAGAAAAAAAAAAGCTGAAGACTTTGATTATTTTGTATATATTTTTATAGGTTTATTGATTGGAAATTTGGCAGTTGTTGTTTCTCGTCTTATTTTAAGGTTAAAACTCAAAAGGTCACATTTTTTTGTTGAAAATCTCTCTTTAAAACTCTGAAATCCCATCCTCCCCCTTGAACTCTTCCAACTCTTTTTTTTTTTCAATCCCATATTGGCCCAAATACACCACTGTATACATCTTCATAGACTGGCGGTCATTTCTACATTAGAAAGGAAATATGACTGAAATGATCGGCTTGCTGTACAGTCTCAGTCACACAGGTGTAGTACTGTGAACCTCCGGGGAGAGACTGTGATGCAGTGTTACATTTGTCATAAGAAAGAAACAGAGAGATAAAAAGTTAGTGGAAGAGGAGACAAGAAAGAAAGGAAAAAAGAAAGAAGGGGAGAGATCGGGAGCAGAACACACCTCAGTACTAGCTTCGGCTGCCAGGTAATGTCCTGTGGCCAAATGCTTAAACCTGAACAGGCTGTTCCAGTAACCAGCACCACCTCGACACGGGTCATGTTGAACCACCTGAGCGTGTGGGAACACGGAAAATCCGAATCAGAAACAGCGATTAGATGTCAAACCAGTCAGGCGGTTTGGAAATAATGACATCAAACGAGGCATTTAAATACCTCCACTTCCCACAGTGCCTTGCTGCTGGTGGCTGAGGTGGCAGACTGGCGGCCGGTGGTTCTCAGAAAGACGTAGTGCTTCTTCCTGTAGTCGTCACACGTTAGGAACTTCTCCTGTTCGGCATGGAACAGCCGCACCACGTCCCCCTTGTGGAAGAAATAGAAAAGTCAGAGGATATGAACAGGTACAGTGGAGAAAGTAACGCACATCTCTGCCGTGCCTAGCATTACATACCCCTTTCAGAATGACCTCCTTGTTGTCACTCCACTTCATGAACAAGACTATTTTCCAGCTAGTGTTGCAGTTTACTGAATTCACCTGCATAACACCAGACAGCGTTATTAAATCATACAAAATATACATTTTCATCAAGACATACAATGAAGGAATAGTTCTAATACAAATCTCTGCATCTAGAATATTCAGTACCAACATGACTAATACAAAGCAGACTGTCATGGTACAGATTGTAAAGACATTTCTGAGCCCCATCTTATATCATGACGGCTTTTTTGAGCTATATTATATATATAAAATAATTATTATATATATATATATATATATATATATATATATATATATATATATATATATACACACATACATACTAATAATAAATAATATGGATATATTAAGAAGCTGTATGTAAGGAGGACCTCATTGCACCCAGGATTGTCCACCAGCTGATGACTGCTGGCGTGGAGAGGCTGTCCTGCATTTACAGGGTTCAACACCACTTTGTCTCCGATCACCACCTGCAAAGGAATTCGCACATGATTACACAAAATTTCATCCTTCCGTTACTGAGTTCCAATGAGATAATATTAGCTACATCCAACTTTTATGGCACGGGTAACCAATCTATGGCTCGAACCCACATTGGTTGGTAATTCAAACTAATATTTCCCTCAGTTAAATCCACGCTGGCCCGCTGTCATTACGAGAGCGGCCTCTAGAGGGGAATCACTGACACCACATGCTTTTCTGCTTTTACCTCTGAGACTGAATGATGCACGGAGGGCGCTATAATACACCTTATAATTAACATGTATTAATTGTATTGATTAATTAACATATTCATATTATTTTTTAACATATTTTCATGATTCAGTATGTATTTTATTTTTAAATAAAGTTTGGTATTTCACATGGAGTGTTTGCTTTTTCTAAAATTCAGTATCAAATATTAAAAACCAAAAAGAAATCCACATTTCTGTCAACTTTAAGTTATTAATCATTTGTTAGATTCACACAGCAAATCACTAAAACCACTAGAGTGTAGTGACCTGAGGACCAAAACAGCAAATCGTAGGTTGTGACAGATGTAACAGACGACATGTGGATAAATCCATATTCATATGAAGTTGTACGCTTGTTGACTCATCCAGCCTACGTATGTGAAATAAGCAATCTGTTTTATATATATATATATATATATATATATACTATATATATATATATATATATACACACACACACACACACACACACACACACACACACACACACACACACACACACACACACACGTATGTGTATACATACATATACATACATATGTATGTATACACGTACACATATATACACAAACACACACACACACATTACATTCCACGTTGTATCTTCTCTTCCATCAATCTTTTAACCAGTATGAATGATCAACAGATGACAGAAGATCCTCAATTTGTTCCAGCTCTCGCAACACGTCACAGGAGTAGGCAGTAAAAAATCTGGACTGGCTGAGAAGCTTTTGAAAACCTGAGCAGGGGCACATGGTCACACCACAGCTGAGTAGCCTACGAGTAGGTTGCCGTGGTGACTCGCGCATGCTTAAACAGTGAGAGTGCGGGATCAAGCCGCAGTTAAATAAGGCTGATGTACCTTCTATAATTCTATTACTTCAATATAAAAAAGCCAGCCAAACAGCACATTAATACTTGGAAAGGCCCTGAATGCCACTGTAAATAGACAAATAAAATGCGGAAAAATGTGTAGAGGTAGAATTATCAGTTCATATCTGGTGTACAGACAGGAGCACAGAAACCGATCTGAGGATAGCCCTCATTTGTAAAGTGATCACCTCATTTATTAGCAAATAAGATCAGCAGGGGATTGAATCCTGCTTCAACCCTATAAGCCAGTTAGTCGGTCATTTCATAAAAGGAACCCAAATATCACTTCAAATTACGGTTCGAAAATTCCAGGGATTTTCAAGACCGGAAACTTCCTATGGGAATAAACTGGGAATTTACAAAATTGCAGGTCAGCCAAAAAAAGGTAGCTTAAATGTAGTTGTAGAAAAAGATCATTTAAATCGTGTTAAAACACCCGGATTGAAAGCAATTTCTGAATGTTGAATTTCTACCCTGAGTGAACATTCATCAACCCTCTGCACACTGCAGGGCTTCTTAGGCCACACCCCCTACATGAACAGTGTATTCCTCCATAACATCATTTCTTTAATCCTTCACATGAAATAATTTAAAAGAAATTGCTAGTCTTGGCATTAAAGTAAATTACATACACATTTTATGTGAGCTTTATGTGTATTTTAGCTATTGCCACAAAATTATACTAACAACTTAGGAGGAATTTACACCAGATGAAGTTTCAAGGAAAGGTTTGTAAAGGGCATGGCCTAGCCTACCCAGGAGTCTTAAAGACTTGTGATCAGTATAGGGTAGTATTAGGTAATAATTTAACAACCTACTCTACATCGTTTAGCAAAAACAAGAAATTTACACTAGCAGACTGTATAAACTATAGTGTATATATGCAGGTATGTATGTGGCTGTGGGAAAGTTCATAAGTGGAGGGCAGAGCATACGCCACATTGTAAGATCGAGAAGTTGTGCGTCCAACTCGAAGACCATTAATAATTTGATCATATAATATATGAATAGAATGATAATATATAATAAGAACATTATTGTGTTTTGCTACGCATGTGACCCACCACTCCATGGAGAAATTGCAAAACAGGTGCACCATTGCACTAAAACGCCTGTCAAACAATCAGAATCGAGTATTAAATAACTCTGTAGTATAAAACAAGATAATGTCAGACATTACTGCATTAAAAACAAGCTTAATTTGACTTGAGCTGCAGCACTCAGACTCTATAGTGAAGGTATACAGTCTCTTGTGGAGAAGAAAGAACAGTTTGTACAGCTTATACCTGGTTGGAGATCTTAGACAGTCTCCCACTGAGTGGAGCACACAATGGCACGGTGAAATGACCTTACAGTACATTGTGTGCCGTGGATTAAAACCGACATAATGCTTCCCAAATTACAGTGGCGTTTACTTACGCTGTCTCCTATAGATCGGAGTTTGTAGAAAGGCTGGATGTAGAACCAGGAGCCCTCGTTTCCAGCGGAGTCCAGAGTGACACGCATGGCGTTTTTCTCCAAAAGGGCAGGCAGGCGCTTATTTACCGTCAAGTACTTATTGCTTTTCAGATGCAGCAACTGTAGAATGGAAGCAGCAGGTTGTCATTCACACGCACCAAATTATTTGGTTTTGATATTTAGAAATGGAGGTCACGGAGCGCCTCAGCGATCGATATAACCTGAATGACGTTGCCGTACTGAATCACCGTCCCCAGTAGCTTCCTGTTCTCAGATTCATTCTGCTTCTTCTCCAGATCGGCTGCATGCTGTGAGACAAGATCATGGTTCATGTCAACATCTTTTTAGCACCATATCTACTAGGCATGTGCATATCCATAACTGAGGCTGATGCGATTAGCAACTTGATTCATAACCAACGATACATTTCACACAAATCTTCAATTTATTGACTTCTAACTCATGACCCTTTTACAAACAGGCCTCTGTAGTGCAAAAAAATTAAATTAAAAAGAACAATTAAAACCACAGGTTCTTTTCTTGTTCTGTCTCCAGGAAGATGTAGCTCAATCTCTGCCAACGTGAATCTATATTTTATATGACTCTCAGTCGTACTACATTATAACCTTGAATTTTCCTCAATATACAGAAATACATCGTTTTTTACTTACGAAAATAAGTTAAATTATGCATTACAATAAAAATGCCAACTTGTATCTGATGATTTGCACACGAGTGAATGAAAGAAACGTTATATTTTTTATTGAATTATATTTTTTACAATTTCTGCAAAGGGAAATGCTACACAAATAAGGAACGCTATGAACACCTCCTTGCTTTGGAAAACAAACTTTCCCTTTACTTCCTGCCTATCAGAACCAGGTGAAATGGGTTTCCCTAAACAAAACAAGTACATATGTGCCACATCTGGGGTTCATATCTCTGCAGATATTGTTCATGAAAGTGACAATCAATAGTGTGACTTTTGTTCCTGTGTTGACTCGTTGTGTGCCAGTGAGTCCAATCTGCACTTCTAAATATTTACAATATTTAGACAATAATTTGTTTAGTTTTGCTATGCAACGACCTGTGTGTTTGATTGGATGTGTGTAACTCACGTGTAGCTTGTTGAGAAGTACTGTGTCTGTAGTGCTGTTGCCACCAGGTTTTGCCGCTTTCCAGAACTGTTTCTGTGCTGAATATCTATTCATAGGACACAGCTTGAAGAGACAGTCTGTAGATAGAAGGGGGGAGGCAATAGTTGTCATGTGGGACTACTGACACACAGTGCAAACACGTATAGAGAAAGAAAGAATCAACTTTATAACTTTAAGTCAGAGGTTCTGAAAACGGGGTTGGAAAGTGGAGGGGGAGTGTGATTTTTGACATGAACACAATAAGTTGGAAACAGGGGTCGGGGTCTTGAAGCATCGGGCCTCGTCTGTGAGCGTGCGTGTCGAGCGCGTGACGTGAACGATGACTCTTTGATGGGACATCGTAAATTCTTTAAACATAAAACTAAAGATAAAGCTATCAGCATAATAGCCTTCAATAATAACAATGTACATGAACCACATGATTATAACTTAATACTAATGACTGAACAGTTTTATTAGGTTCCATAGGAGTCTACTTTATAGTTGCAAAACAAACTTGGTGCTATATAACAACATATACAAGAAAGAATCGCTACCACAAAGAAAAAATGATATACTATGCATAAAGTAAAGTCTTTTAGGCATGATCTTTGGCAATGAAGCTAGAGAGAAACTCGGATTTATTTGCTCGTATGTATCTTTTTTGTTATTTAGAAGCATTCTGAAGGATAGTGTACAGATAACAGTTTCATAAATGCTTCGTGTGCTGCCAAATTCTGGCCTTCACCTTATACCTTTCAGAAAGACAATGCAGAGAGAATGCAGAGAATATGCACACAGTTACCTGAGAGTGGAGGTGAACTTAGCAATGAGGAAAAGAGAGAAATGAGCTTAAGTAAGACAGGGATAAAAATAGCTACTACTCCACAATAGCACTCCTGATGCACTGATATAGAGGAGAGAGAGAGAGAAGCAGGAGGAATGTGTGTGGAAAATGACTGAAACTTTGAGAGAGGAAGGCATGGAATTTTCCTGCTCAAGTGGAAACACACAGGGGTATACAAGAGAATGATGAAGGTTTAAGTAAAAGGAGGATGTGTTAATAGTTTGTATTATTTGTTATAATTTTTTTTTATCTTCGCTCAATTTTTCTTCTTTGGATGGAAAGTTCTGAGATGTTCTTTTAAAGGCACTACATGAAATATTAATAATATTAATTATTATTATTATTATTATTATTATTATTATTATTATTATTAATTAATTAATTCTTCTTCTTATTATTATTATTATTATTATTATTATTATAGTTATAACATAATAACATGTGAATGTTCATTCATTAATTCATTCATCCAAGCTCTACACATCAGATCAGCTACGTGTCATCAGCATCGAATTCTGAAGTTACGATAAGATAGAGAGGCGGAAATTATCCAATATTTTCCCATTGTATACAGAACAGTCAGATGGCTACACAATACATTGTATATAAAATTCTATGTAGTCTATGGCTGCTGTGGGCACACTAGCACCACCTAGCTGCTAATCAATACCATTCGTTTTTTTTCTTAATGAGAATGCAGATTAGATATAAATTCCTTTAATAAATTCATTCATTTACTGGGCAGTGTTTATTTAATAACTGACAGATGATACAGATGTGGATATTAAAGCTCTGAAAAACAGGGTTCAATCATTTAAAACCCCCCTTGCTCTCCTGATAAAAACAGACCATTGCGTACAATTTCGAAACCTATCGCATTAGTTGACACACTGAGTAAAACCACCCTCGATGTACTGTACCAATAATGGTTAATGAACAACTAAAATAGTGAGGTCAAGCGATTTGTCGCTGGTCTGCTGGAAGAAGAGAGCGATAAGTGAGCAGCCAGAAATATAATTGGACACTAAATTTCAGCTTTCATTAAACAAGAATGACGGATTACACAATCAAGTTGGAAAAGAGCACTTGAGCAGCAGATAGAGGCACCTTGGAAACCAGGCCCTTTTAAAGCGTCACGTGTGTTCGGTGTGATCTGAAGATTCAGCAACAACGTAGATCCTGCTGATTGAGCAAAACAGTCATGGAACTTAGCCAGATGGCTTTTTTTTTTTTTTTTTAACAGAGTGTACATGAGCAGGGAGGAATATTTTCCTTCTCTATTTCGGCCTCATTTTTTGTTTGTAGAGATGAATGTGGAAGTAATAAATGAATGACACTAATCAGGATCTCTATGTATCTGTAGCTCACTGATACCCCTGCATGTGGCATATCAGAAAAGTGTCGTTTTTAAATGAGTAAACCTCAGCTCACTACCCCCCATCCGACACCAGTGACCAAACAGGAAGTGCTTCAACGCTACAGATCTTTCAGGCTCTGTGGTGCATTGCATCTGTTCTGTGAAGATGTTCAGAGAAATAAATAAATAAATAAAATCGGTCTGCAGGTGCAACAAATCTCCAGAATGGCAGTTAATTTTGAAATGTCATTTGCTGACAAGAAAGCAGAGTACCTACAATACTGAACAAAAAAGATAGGGAATAAAATTAATGAACTAATGATAATTAATAAGTCACATATACACCAAACAATAGTTAAAGCACATTCTAATTATAAACAGTCATCATTTGTTATAAACATACACCATCATATAAATAACACAGTAAAAACATTAGTATAATATAATATATTGTATTGTATAGTATAGTATATATACTATACAAGTCAAAGCAAAGATGCTGCACCAAATTCACTTCGCATAAACGCAAAACCCCGTTCCACCTTTTGACGTTCTTACACAACGTGAAAGTGAAAGAGACAAGCAAGAGCGTGACTTTTGTTCCTGTATCGACTCGTTGTGTGTCAGTGGGTCCAACTTCAAACGTAGGTTTTGTCACATTCAAACCTCATGAAAATATTGGAGATGCGTTGAGGAGATCAAAAATACTCAAGAGGCTTGGCGTGTTCATTCATGCACTCGACGGCCGCGTGCTTCCGGCTAGAAGTACATCTGTCGCTTAACAGCGTATAGTAGTGTGTGAAAGTGTGGACGCCCCTGTTTAGGCCACTTCTACATCATCGAGAGATTTTTGCAATCGCTAAATGCGTCCTCAGGCCGGGCGAACACAGCTGGGCACAGTGTGTGAGTGTTATCCAAGCACAAGACCAGCATTGTTCCAGTGGCTGTATCTTGAATGAGTTCGCATTCAGAGGCCCAGTGGTTCACAGAGCAGCGGAGGCAAAGAGGAATGCGTCGCTCAATAAGCCGTCCGATTTATTGTGCACTCCCATATTCACTCCTTTAGTATCGAGGTGAAGCACTGGCGTGGCCTTGACTCTGAGCAAGCTGCGAACGCGGTAATAAAGCATGAGCTGCTCAGGCTGCTCAGTGTTTCATACACCACAGTGCTGCTTTTTAGTCTGTGTGCTTTTTCCACAGGTCCCTCGGCGCCTGAGCCAGGTGACAGCAGTGCTCGGCTGTACGCCCAGATGCACTTAACAGAAGAGGAACTTTTCCTGCCATTTGCATATTGGGTCTGTTATATTTGTGCAAAATGACACTGTTACCGACTCTCCACAGGCTGAAAGAAGAAGCACGGGTTAGAGAACTAATTATATTAAAGGCTATGTGAGATTTTAGTTACTCATGAGCATGTATATATATTTTCGTCACTGCTACTATGTAATTCTTTGCCTATAAACTTTGTACAAATCCTTATTTTCAATAATCCATTTTCTAGACAGATTTAAGTACCAAATTTGAAGAATATCTGAATATTATTCTATAATAACAATAATAATAATAATAATAATAATAATAATAATAATAATAATAATAGGAAAAAATTGTCCCTAGTGTATGAATGTGTGTGTGCTTGTGTACCCTGCGATGGGTTGGCGTTCCATCCAGGGTGTATCCTGCCTTAATGCCCATAGACACCTGAGATAGGCACAGGCTCCCCATGACCCGAGGGAAGATCGGATAAAGCGGTAGAAGATGAATGAATGAATAATAATAATAATAATCGTCCATTGTCATCAATTGTGCGAATTGTTGGAGAGAACGTAGGAGAACGAAATAAGTTCCCGTAGGACTATGCCCCTGTGCACAAAGCCAGATCCATGACTCTATGAAAACCTTAGGGATGAATCAGAACACTGAATGGGATGGCAGTAGTTCACTGGGTCCCAAGGCATTGAGTTTGGGACCAGAAGGTTGCAGGTTCAAATCCCAGCACCACTAAACTGCCCCTAGAGGGCCCTTAACCCTGAACTACTGAGTTTTAAGTCACTCTGGATAAAGGCGTCTGCTAAATGCAGTAAATGTAACGCCCGACAGTATTTCAGTTAACTAATGCCCTTGTAAATAAATGAGCACAAACCTGCACCAGAACACTACAAAATCCAGTAAAACATTTCACTGTGAGTGATTAAACTGTGATTACGTTTTATCACTCAACAGCAACAGAATATTATTTTAATAATGCTTTTTTTTTCAACATTAAATTGAAATAAAATGTTGAGAAGTGAAAAAGAAATTGCCTATGCTGATATGTGAGCGTAATTTTCTATTGAAATATTTCCCACGCTTACTATGGGATACGGAAGGGGGGTGAGAACATGTGAGAAGTTGAATGACACTGTGGTCAGTTCTGTTCTGAATATATAGTTATGGGGAGTGTTTTTTACTTACAAAAGAATGCAAGGTTTTTGTGGGTTTTTTCAGGCTGAAGTTGACTGATGTGCAGCTGAAATCGAGGTGTTTTATACACATACACAAATACATACCTGTGTGTGTGTGTGTGTGTGTGTGTGTGTGTAACCGGCCAAAGAGCCTCGGGGTTGGCCAATCCTGATCTACTGTAATGGAACATCAGCAGATGTACTCTAAAATATAATACTTTCATTCATTTCATATGACACTTAAATTCTGGAAATAGAGCTAGCTCAATTGTGCGTTGTTCCCGTTAATTACTTACGCTTTCTTGTACGTAAAATGAAAGCTTAAATATGGACAGGGGTTTTGCTTCATAAGAATTTGATGGCATTTCGCTTTCAACTGTTTCTGCATCACTGTATCCATTTTGTCTGTCTCCATCGTTCCTGCGAGTTTAGAGTGTTTGATCTCCTAATTGCCCATCAATCATACACACACACACATATGTATACTAGGGCTGTCAATGTTAATGTGTTAATGAAAATTTATTTTATTAACGTGAGATTAGCGCAGTGTGCATTACTATGTGAGTGATGTGCTCCTTCACTCTGCGTTATGTTGGCGAATTAACAAAACTTCGGGCAACAAATAACAAAAAAGAACAAATGAATAAAGAAACTTCAGTGCATCCACACATGCTTCCTAAATTTCTCAGAATTATACCTACTAGCTGTGCATTCACAACAGGTAAGAGCCACTCATGTTACTCATGTATTACCATACATGTTTTTATTTGTGACTGTAATGCGCTTTTATATGTAACCTTAACGTATCACCAGTTTATATGGAAAGTAACCGGAATATAATTCTTAAAGGAGCCACGTCCCATATTTTACAATTGAAACAACCACTGAAAAACATTGAAATTAACAAGAAAATATTAATTAACAAGAAATTAATATTAAAGAATAATTTCCAGTATAAAATAAATATTAAATAATCAACAATTATATTAAAGGATGATATTTTGAGAGAAATGTATATAAATGTATGTAATATATATATAGATAACTCAGCCATAAAATTAAATCCATTTACTATTGTGTACTTCCCCTAGTGCTACTTAAACAACTGAAGTCCTGAATTTAAGGTCTGCCACCAAGACTTTAAGCCCTGTAACCTGCAGTACAAATTGGAGGTTTGATACAGATACTTGATCGGACTTGAGTTTTGGGGAATTTTAATTCACAGTCAACACCTTGAACTTTTTTGTCATATTCCTTAAACAACTGCTGAACAGTTATTTTGAGTGTAATGGGGAATAGTATCCTCAAGGATGAGGCTATTGATATTAGAGATTAGAGTAGCTGTGAAGGAGTATAACTTGGTCTTCTTTTGAGGAGATATTTTATATATGAAAGTATACATTCAATTAAATTTTTTTGTCTGGTTTTGTGCATCACTTCCTGCACTTCCTCCTCCGACCCTGCAGCAGAGATACCGTTCCTTCAGCACAAACAGCGCGCAAAGGCTCAACTTTTTATCTTTTTGAGACTCTCCAGATGTGCTGACGCTATGTAGAATTATTCTGAAACGTCACATCGCTTTGCAAAAGTGTATTTATTATTCTGTTGGGTTTAATCATCTGTTTTTGACCCTATAAGGTTTGGTTGACGAGTCAGAAAAAAGCCTCGCTCAACAGTAGCGGCTTCTTCATCTCAGCTACTAACACAATTAGCAGAAAATCTTCATATCATGCTTTATTCAAAGCCTGGGCTTAAGTCAATTAAGTTTGAGCATATTTTTCCCCTCGTTCATGTCTCAACAAAAAAGTTATAGATTTGTGCAGAAATCTTAATAGAAATGTCCAATAAAATTACAGTATAGTGCTGACATAATTTTGTAGTTTCTTATGATCTTATGAGCAGCATCTGAAAACATGTGGTGACATACCCAGTGCACTGCAGTAGGTTTAGAAAATAGTAGAGTGTATAAGGATTAGGGAAACGGACACTGTTTCAAACATAGCAAAAGTTTTGTGAACATTTCACCTTTTTTATTTTTTTTTAAGCTCTGCCTTTCCTCACCGCTGGTTTTGAGCTGACAGTGCTGATAAATTGGGTTGTGAAGCTAATGATGCAAGAAAAAAATATTTGACCACTTTCTGTTCTGCACTGTCAGAGATTATGCTCCGGCTTTTTAAGCAGCTGTGAATGCTGTCTGAGTTTTCTTGCAAAAGATGTTTTCCTGTTCCTATGGAGGCAATGAACCAAATCAGCCAGCATGGCTAGTTTTCTACGTGAGCACCCAATCTTTTGTAAAATATAAAATCACACTGTTTGAGTTGCGAATTACAGCTGATTAAACCTTAATAAAGAGATCTTGAGAGAGCTTCACGACAGGTAAAAGGGGAACGTTTAATTAATTAATTTTGTATTTTCAGGAAATTCAACAGAAAGCACATGATACCTTTCACCCTTTCAGATTGTAGCCGTCAAGTGATACGACGGATGGGGTGGAAATTCTGTCTGTATAAGGGAGAAAGTGGAAAAATATCCCAAAAATTATAATAAGATATTAGTTCATTTTAATTAGAAATATTTTGATACATTTGGTAAGATGTCAACTTACTATCATATGAATATTGTCATTAATATTGGGCTAAAGCCGTGATGGTGTTGGGATATAATAAACACAAGAGCATCTTAACAGCCGCATGTCAAACTCAACTAGCATTTGGCCCGCCACATAATTTTATAATGAGCTTAAAGGGTGTATGAAATAAACATATGCACCTGACAATAAACTACATGTCCCATAATTCATGCGACAATGTTACCCACAAACTGACAGCATCCCACCACTAGATTGCAGTGTATCCCACGTTTTTTCCAACAATGGGAATTGAGAAATTTCTACAAATTATCCCAAAATGTCCAGGAAGTGAAAAACTGATACAGATGGAAAGCACGTCCAAGTAGGTTGGGAAAGTGAATACATGTTTGTGTTTCAAAGAGAAAAACCAGTATGTCTTTTGTGTTATGAGTCGTTGACGCTCATCAAAGATAGTTACAACTGGCCCTTCAAGGACACCCATAATTCTGACGTGGACCACGGTGGCAATGAGTTTGACCCCCCTGCACTAAGCCATCACTTCCCCATATATTATATATTGGTTCTACTGAATAATTCATTCAAGTGCAAAAAGAGGTTCGATTTAAATACAAGTATTTCATCTGTGCAGTTATGAATTATTTTTGGTTTCTTTTACGACCAAACTGAAATTCAAATCACACAAACATACACATATCCATTTCTTCTTCTAAATCAATTCCTAGGTTCGAGTGGTGTTAAAGTTCACATATTTGAGTTGATAGACCTAGGAATCAAAGGATACAGTGTTAAAACACAGACCCTGTGACGTTTGGCTCACCGGAATTTCTGTTCATCTGATGTCACCGCTCTACCGCTTTGTGGCCAAATAAGGTGTTAAAAATCAGAGTGAAATAGGGACATCTTCTAAAGAGTGTTAAAAAAAATCCCAGACCAAAATTCTCCCTTTCCTACTCTTTCTTTCACAATGCACACAGTTACACTCATTCACTCACACACACACTCTATGGACAACATTCACATACTTTTTCTACTGGTGCCCACATCAACCCACACACCACTAAGACGCACACACACACATACACACACACACACAAACAAACAAAGGGACAGCAGGATCTCGTCATCCTCTGGATCGTGCAGTTTTCCTATTTATCTCACACCACACACACTGACCGGTAACCAAAACACACAAACCAAACACATGGTATTCGGTTTCTTTTACAGTACCCTAGGGCTGTTTTCACAAAAAGAACTTACATCATCATCATCATCACTGACAACAGTCTAATGAAGCGTACACTACAGCACAGTGCCCAAAAGCATGTGCATCATTCACTGAGCCACCAAAGTTCCGCACAATGCATCACATGGTACACCTGAAAAATGAGGCTGAATTGTGAGGTCATTAACCTGCAATAAAGATCTATTTGATTTTGAAGTGGTGTAAAACTGCTGATTAAGGTGTTTTCGCACAACTAAAGTGTTCTGGTTTCAGGCATTTTGGACCTCTTGGGTCTCTCCAGCGCTGAAAAACCCACACTGATGTCCTCATAGCTTCCCACTTGCTCTATTTGAATTCTTGAGGCAGGGCTTTAGATGGAGTTCTCAGCAGCAGTGGAACTAAAACTTCTTGTTGCCTGAGGTGAACATACTGTGAGAGTCTTCTACAGGAGGCCAATGCAGACACAAATACATACATACACACACACACACACACACAAACAATCCAAAGCCATGCTCCCTAACCTAATCAAGTGAGAACATTCTAAAATATTCTAAAGCAATATGATAAATGAATTCAACATGCATTGACATGGGGTGGTAGCTTAGTGATTAAGGCATTGGGCTCTTGACCGAAACATTGCAGGATCAAGTCCAAGCCTGAACTGCCACTAGTGGGCCCTTGAGCAAGGCCCTTAAACAGCAATTGCTCAGATTGCCCCACCTTTTCCGGTTGCACAAGCCAGTGCTTTCCTGTTATCTGTCCCATACAGGCGCGGATACATGGGGAGGGTTTCGTTAGGAATGTCATCCAGAGTGAAAACATGCACCAATATGGTATATCAACTCTAATAGTGGAGACTCCGGGAGATGTATGTAGAATGTAATACTGACATTGTAGAGTTAACAGGAGTAGGAGTTAAATGTAGGAGTTAAAAATCGCCAAAAGTTACTCATCTTATATTTCGGAAAATCACTAGATGAGAATGATCTGTGGGCAAGACAACAAAATGTTCAAAAGCAGGAAATAATGTGCAAGGATTATTAAGTATATAGATTTAGATTTATAAGTAAAATATTCAAACATGAAAAAACCTAGCTTGCATATTGGCACACCTGACTTTTTCCTACTATAGGTGGTCCTTTTCCAAACTTTTACCACAAAGCAGAACTTTGGATGTGGAAAACCTGTTCCAGCATAACAATGCCCCTGTGCACAAAGCTAGATCAATGAAGATATGCTTTGCATGGGTTGGATTAAAGATCACCTGCTATAAAGCTCCTCAATCACACCGAACAAAATCTGATTTTTTTTTTTTACTGTGGTTGCACACACTACACTTATCGAGAACATTTCATTTCCTCTTAATTATTAAAGTGCTCTATGGCATGGCCCTTTGGTCTGATTGTCATATACATTGTTCCAAAAACCTGTTGGTTTGCATGCTTCAGATGCACCCGATCAAGAACACACACACACACACACACACACACACACACACACACACACACACACACACACACACACACACACACACACACACACACACACACACACACACACACAAGTCAAAATATTTCAAAATAGTACAGGATCAAAACTAACTAGCAGCACAGGTTTGTTTCAGGAGATCCTTCATGAGATACTAATCCTACCTTCAAACTCATCTACTTTCCTGCAAAGTAACCACCACAGTCCTACAATTGACTACAAAAGCGGCTGTTTTTATTTGATCTGTTTATCATTAGTCCCAATAAGTCATTAAAAGCACACACAGAGGTCTCCCCAGATTACAAGAAAAAGAGTATTCGCCCAGGTAATGATGCAGACTTTACGCCATTGCCATATATCATAAGGCAAAAAGTTCATAGGTCTAAAACTAGTTCTGATTTCCAGGCCGCTTTCAGTGATTTGTTTTTAAAAGCTTCAAAGAGCAATGATTACAATCATTCAATCTTTTTCACACGCCTGCTGAGAGCAAACGTATTTACACATCATGAATCTGATAGTAAAAAGGCAGTAAAACAGCTGCAGGGTAACAGCAGAGAGAGGGAGCTGGCCTGCTCATATATTTACTAGCCTACAGGGAGACTATAGTAGGTGAGAGGCCAGTTAATTAGCTGCTAGATGGCTTCTATATTTTTTACTCAGCATTTGACCTGTTTGGAGCTGATCTTAACCTCATACTGAGTCAGCTCTACATACAATTCTCCTAACTAAGACAAGGTGTGAAGCACACATCACATAAGGAGTGTAAAGGAAGCATACCTTGGATTTAATGCTTTGGAACATCCAAGAGGTTTTCAGTTACGTTTTTAGAAGTTAAATTGAACAATCTTTCATCAGCCTCACTCTTACTATTGGTCAGACAAAATCCAAGTTTACTTCTCTGTCCTGAAGGCCTTCCCATGCTGACTCAACAACAAATCACCAACACTTTGGACTTAATGTTAAACTCTCCCAATGCATCAGCTATTGGTATTTTTTTTCTCTTAGACTATGTGCAGTGTATTCTGTATGTGAGCTGTTACTATAGAAACAACAACATAGTATAATGTATGCATTACTATATAATCCTGGTCTTCACATTACAGCTGGAACTGCCTGTGCTGCTGCATAAAAATAGCTCAAACATTCTGACCAATCACATTTCAAACTGCTGTTACATTATTTCGTATTAAGACTGTCAGAACAATTAGTAAAAAGCATGACTTAAATTTCTTAATGGATACTGACTGACCAAACAAAACATGGTACTTGGACTAGAATCCCAGAAACAGGCTTCAGATGAGTACCATCTGTAATCTGCACAAATACGCAGAAACTGATTTAATTCTGCTAATCAGATGTGGATTATGATGCACATTCTACTCTATAGAAAAAAGGGTACATAATAAAATTCTGATTTAAACGCATTGGGAAATCTTTTCCAGCCATATGTGTTTTTTCTCCAAACTGTAGATGTGGGTAGCATAAATTTTGATTTCAGTTGAACTAGGAGACCTGACCCAGGATGACCA
>JACRUU010000013.1:2979534-3004534 GCA_030449085.1 Kryptopterus vitreolus | reverse complement strand
CGACATCCGACATCCTCCAAAATGATACCACAATAAAAGAGTGTGTGTGTGTGTGTGTGTGTGTGTGTGTGTGTGTGTGTGTGTGTGTATGTGTATGTGTAGGGGTTGGTGGACGTCAACGGGTAAAAATAAACATGCTCAGCTCCATCTTTAAATATATAAATAAATAAATAAATATAATACAATATAAATATAAATAAATAAATAAATAAATAAACATTCACATAAACACCTTGTCCGGCTAACGGCTGCCTGTGCAGCGTACGCGTTCGTGGGATGCCGGTTACCTGCTAGCGCAAGTCCCAGCAGCTGAACTTTTCGCTCCTGCGGATGGAGAACGGGGTCAGAACCGGGACCGGAGCACGGCTCAAGTCAAGGAGAAACAAAGTCCGGACAGTAAGCGCCACTTGGTAAGTCCATGGTACAAGCGACAACAATAAGAGTAATAAAAAATATAGATAGTAATAAGAGTCCGGAGTGTCGGTGTGACGGCTCGGTTTGTGTCCCGGCGCTCCGCCGCGCGCACTCTCCAACCTGCACGAGCCGCCGCAGCTCCGCCCTCTTTAACTGTCACCCCGCCTGGCCATGGGAAATGTAGTTTTACTGGGTATGTTTTAGGTTAGGATTTTTTTTGTTTGTTTTATTTAATTTTTTATTCTCATCATTTGTTTATTTATTTTATTTTTAAACATTCATAATAGGGTCTCTCTTTCTCTCTCTCGACATGACTGAGGAATACACCAGACCAGTGCACACAGATCTAAACGAGCAAACTAAAAATGACTGTTTTTATCTCTGACACTCCTTTAATTTTCCCTTTATAAGCATCCACTTATGCTTATTATATCTATCTATCGATCTATCTATCTATCTATCTATCTATCTATCTGTCTGTCTGTCTGTCTGTCTGTCTGTCTGTCTGTCTGTCTGTCTATCTAATCACTCATAGACACTCTAACCTAACTAGAAAAAGGTGGCAGCTTGGCGATACCAGCGCTCGAACCCCTGACCTTCTGATCAGTAGTCCAGCAGATGGCAGCACGAGGTTACATGCACAGTCACAGCAATCGCTGACCTTCATAAGTCATACAGGTGTGACTTGTGTGCATCTGTGCAACTGGTGCTACTCTGACCGTGACTTTGGCACCGAGCTCTCCTTACACGTGAGAAACCATAAAATCGCACTTCCACACTCGTTTCATAAGGTATCTATCTATCTATCTATCTATCTATCTATCTATATATATATATACCGGATACAAACCGGATTCCAAAAAAGTTGGGACACTATACAAATCGTGAATAAAAACTGAATGCAATGATGTGTAGGTGCCAACTTCTAATATTTTATTCAGAATAGAACATAACACACGAAACAAAAGTTTAAACTGAGAAAATGTACCATTTTAAGGGAAAAAATATGTTGATTCAGAATTTCATGGTGTCAACAAATCCCAAAAAAGTTGGGACAAGGACATTTTCACCACTGTGTGGCATCTCCCCTTCTTTTTACAACACTCAACAGACGTCTGGGGACAGAGGAGACCAGTTTCTCCAGTTTAGAAATAGGAATGCTCTCCCATTCTTGTCTAATACAGGCCTCTAACTGTTCAATCGTCTTGGGCCTTCTTTGTCGCACCTTCCTCTTTATGATGCGCCAAATGTTCTCTATAGGTGAAAGATCTGGACTGCAGACTGGCCATTTCAGTACCCGGATCCTTCTCCTACGCAGCCATGATGCTGTGATTGATGCAGAATGTGGTCTGGCATTATCTTGTTGGAAAATGCAGGGTCTTCCCTGAAAAAGATGACGTCTGGATGGGAGCATATGTTGTTCTAGAACCTGAATATATTTTTCTGCATTGATGGTGCCTTTCCAGACATGCAAGCTGCCCATGCCACACGCACTCATGCAACCCCATACCATCAGAGATGCAGGCTTCTGAACCGAGCGTTGACAACAACTTGGGTTGTCCTTGTCCTCTTTGGTCCGGATGACATGGCGTCCCAGATTTCCAAAAAGAACTTCGAATCGTGACTCGTCTGACCACAGAACAGTCTTCCATTTCGCCACACTCCATTTTAAATGATCCCTGGCCCAGTGTAAACGCCTGAGCTTGTGGATCTTGCTTAGAAATGGCTTCTTCTTTGCACTGTAGAGTTTTAGCTGGCAACGGCGGATGGCACGGTGGATTGTGTTCACTGACAATGGTTTCTGGAAGTATTCCTGAGCCCATTCTGTGATTTCCTTTACAGTAGCATTCCTGTTTGTGGTGCAGTGTCGTTTAAGGGCCCGGAGATCACGGGCATCCAGTATGGTTTTACGGCCTTGACCCTTTCTCACAGAGATTGTTCCAGATTCTCTGAATCTTTGGATGATGTTATGCACAGTTGATGATGATAGATGCAAAGTCTTTGCAATTTTTCGCTGGGTAACACCTTTCTGATATTGCTCCACTATCTTTCTGTGCAACATTGTGGGAATTGGTGATCCTCTACCCATCTTGGCTTCTGAGAGACACTGCCACTCTGAGAAGCTCTTTTTATACCCAATCATGTTGCCAATTGACCTAATTTGTGTTAATTGGTCTTCCAGCTCCTCGTTATGCTTAAATTTACTTTTTCCAGCCTCTTACTGCTACTTGTCCCAACTTTTTTGGGATTTGTTGACACCATGAAATTCTGAATCAACATATTTTTCCCTTAAAATGGTACATTTTCTCAGTTTAAACTTTTGTTTCGTGTGTTATGTTCTATTCTGAATAAAATATTAGAAGTTGGCACCTACACATCATTGCATTCAGTTTTTATTCACGATTTGTATAGTGTCCCAACTTTTTTGGAATCCGGTTTGTATATATATAATCACTCATAGACACTAACCTAGCTATTCCCCCTACTAGTATTTCTTTTTTAGAAAATAGGAGGAAATATTCACTTTCCCTTTATTATTTTTACTTACATTTTACCACAAGTTGATCTTGTTTTTCTTGTTTTTTCACCCCCTACCTTTAACACACACTTTACACATTCCCCTCACACTGTGGCATACCTCTGTAAAGTGCTGCTCATTATTTCTGTTGGTTCCTGACATTTTCATCACTCCGTATTCTTTAGAGTTTTTAGAGTATATAATATTAGGAAACTAATAATCAGGAGTGAAGAAGCTCCTTGTGAATTTTCACCTTCATCTTACCAAGGAAGTCCATCCATGCTTCAGAGCACATTGGGTTATCTGACTATTGTGCATTATTAAACAGGGTTCTCTAAAAGGCAGGGTGGATTTGTCGTTTCTCAGGCTTTTTAGTTCTGTACGTGTGATCACCGAGGTGTCGAGTACAAATACAGTGTCGATTTTGCCACGTGAACGAGAGTGCAGCATAGTGATGTGGAATATGATCTCTAAACGCATTCTTCCGATCCAAAAACTATTAAACAAATGCAGAAACAAAAGGCACAAAATCGATGCAGCTCCCATCATGATGCCATACTCTGCTGCCCATGCGCTTATCTCTGGGTTCATTTCATCCTTCAGGATGCTGCTCAAAACCCTTTAGAGGCCTTCAGAGAAAAGCTTTTTTCTCTTTAAAGCTCTGCTTTTCCTGCCTGTCAAATACACTTTTCATGTCAAGTTTCTAACAGTCTGACCCACAAACCAAGTTAGTGATCTACTTTTTTTTTTTTTTTTTTTTTTTTTTTTTTTTTTTTTTTTTTGAGCTTGGCCTAAAATGTTTTTTTTTCCCTCAATCACTAGACATTCAGCTCTGTTTTGTGTGGGGTGCTTTAACACAAACTTGGAGACAGATTTCCAATTAAACTTCAATTAAACTATTCATAAACAGATGTCAGGAGTTGTTTTTGGATTCTTCTTCGTAAGGCTTGTTGAATATTAATGTAATGTAAAGCTCCATTTAACCGGGAACCCTTGCATGTAGCAGAAGTGTGAAATCATTAGAATAGAATAGCCTCTATTTGTCACATATAAATAACAGCACAGTGAAATTGTTTCTTCCCATATCCTAGCTTGCTTTGGAAGCATGGCCATATATGATACAGTGACCCCCTTGCTCAAGGACCCAAGAGCGGCAGCTTGGCGATACCGGGGCTCCAACCCCCCCTACCTTAACCACTGAGATCCCCTTCCCAAAAATTTGCGCACATCCCTGGAAGCTGGGGTCAGAGCGCATACCAATACCCAATTTCCTCTCGTTAAACTTTCTAGTGTGTACACAGAAAGCTGGGAAAAAACAAACCTTATAGGTCTGAGGAGAACGAGCATACTTTTTGAAGAGAAAACCCAAAGTACCATATTTAAAGAAGATTTTTAAGGTTTTAAAGAAGATTTTTTGATTCTTAGCATTTATTTGTCACATAAATTACATTAAAGCACAGTGAAATTCTTTCTTTGCATATCCCAGCTTGTCAGAGCGCAGGTTCAGCCATGATACGACACCCCTGGGGCACAGAGAGTTAAGGGCCTTGCTCAAAGACCCAAAGGTGACAGCTTGTATACGAGCTGGTATCCATTCATTCATTCATTCATTCATTCATTCATCTTCTACCGCTATATCGGATCTTCCCTCGGGTCACGGGGAGCCTGTGCCTATCTCAGGCGTCTATGGACATTAAGGCAGGATAGACCCTGGATGGAATGCCAACCCATCGCAGGGCACACACACACTCACATTCACACACACATTCATACACTAGAGACAATTTTCCAAGGTGCCAATCAACCTACCGTGCATGTTTTTGGACCGGGAGGAAACCGGAGAACCCGGAGAAAAAACCCCTGAGGCACGGGGAGAACATGCAAACTCCACACACACATGGCCGAGACGGGAATCGAACCCGGACCCTGGCGGTGTGAGGCGAACGTGCTAACCACTAAGCCAAGCTGGTATGCAAATGTTTCAAATTGATACTTGTAACACGCCAACAGATGGCAGCACGAGGCTACACACACAATCACAGCGTGCACTGACCTAAATAAGTCATACATGCGTGGCATCATGCTTGGCACCAAGCTTGTCCACATCGGAAGCTGTGCAACTGGTGCTATTCTGACCTTTGGCATCGAGCTCTCCTTACATGCGAGAAACCACAAAATCTCACTTCCACACTCGTCTCCTGAAGATGTAGGTTCGGCTCAAATGTCGCCGAAGACCATTGCAGAGATCCGACTCGAATCGCAGAAGGTGTTTTGAAAAGACGACTTCTCTGACACATTTTAGTTGATAGTTGATAGTGTGCCAACTTCCTTGTAAACAGTCTCGCGACCCACACCTAGCCATTGGATTGCAAGCAGAAACGATTTAAACTAGATAGAATTTTACATTCTATATTGACGTTTGTTTTTGAGTACATACCCTGAATTCTGTACAAAGATGCTCCACTGGTACATCCTCAGTGAATGGTGTATCCAGGTCAAGGAGCACAGTGGAACCAGAGTCTACCATGGGAACATTGCGGGTAACACACCCTTGACGTGATGCTAGTTCACATCTCAGATACACACAGACATCTAGCTCACACCATACCGGTATATGCTCATGTGGGTGTTTTATGCAGTCAGGTGTGTATTATCGAGTGTGTGTATGAGTGTCCATACATATGTTTAGGCTTTTCATCCCCGCCACTGTAGGTGATTGCAGGAGAAAAGCATATGATAAAGTGAAAAGGTGTCAAAGAGAAATCAAAACTGGATGTGTGCTCTGGCTGGGATGGGGCTGCGTACCTTTCTAACTTTTGTCAGTCAACTCAACATTAACCAGTCGTGAGATCCCATGAGCTGATCTATACATAGGGGTTTTGTTTGAGCTGCCATGTGACGCAGCATGGACAGGATAGCATATCTCCCTTTATTTGTTGTGGGGAGAGTGACATGATGCTGGCCGGGTTTAAATAATGGGAGTAGAATGGCTCTTGATGTAACTAAAGACCTGTGTTGAATGCGCCTACTATTATGACGAATAGGGGTGGAGCTACAACAGGATGAAGGAAATGTCAGTGTTGGATAGCATGCATTTTTTGCATCTACACTTTTTTTGGTCTATTTGTACTCTCTGAACGACTCCATATTTTGAACATTTTAAATTCATGTTTTCCTCATATCATAACTGTATATGATAATACAGGTTGTCATTTAAACCAAAATATTTCTCTTAGTCATCAGCAGAGGATTATTGTTTGTGGTATCTAACTGCATATATCAATAACCGATAGTTTTTCCTGCTTTCGGTCCGCTGTCATTACGAGAGCGGCCTCTAGAGGGCGAATCACTGTTCTGTTTGCTTTTACACAAGAGGCTGCACAGTGATCTTTATAGTACATTTCTTTATTTTTATAAAGATACTTTTTTAAAAATATTTTTGTAAGAAAGTTCAGTATTTTGCATGTAGCATTTCTTTTTATCCATTTTTAAAAACCTCAGCGAGTACGATTCGCCTCACACCGCCAGGGTCCGGGTTCGATTCCCGTCTCGGCCAAGTGTGTGTGGAGTTTGCATGTTCTCCCCGTGCCTCAGGGTTTTTTTTCTCCGGGTTCTCCGGTTTCCCCCGGTCCAAAAACATGCACGGTAGGTTGATTGGCACCTTGGAAAATTGTTCCTAGTGTATGAATGTGTGTGTGTATGTGTGATTGTGTAAGGTGTGTGTGTGTGTGTGTGTGCCCTGCGATGGGTTGGCATTCCATCCAGGGTGTATCCTGCCTTAATGCCCATAGACTCCTGAGATAGGCACAGGTTCCCCGTGACCCGAGGGAAGATCCCATATAGCGGTAGAAGATGAATGAATGAATTAATTAATTAATTAATTAATGGAATGGTGAGTCGGTCCCCAGGAGATGGCTAGCTTAAGTTATGATTTCAATTTAAATTGAATATGAAATAAATGACATCATGATAGTAGTAATATCGCAATATATCTCTTGAAAATTGATGCTCATGCAGGGCAAAAAAAATACATTTATCTAGAATTCGGGGGCAAATAAACAGATTTAAACTCATAATCAAATCTACACAACAATACATGTAGTCCCTCCGGACCAATGACGTTTTCTGTTGTCTGTCATTTTTCCCTTATATATGAAGGGCAGCGTGCATGTAATTATAGTGTACATTGCTACTTACTCGAATAACATTCCTGTTTAATAAAAATCTAAAACCTGCAAAGTTCTGGCTTTCTTAATCTCTTTTCACGTAAAAGCGAAGGGACGGTAACAGGCTAATTAGATTGTTGTTACTGTTGTTAGGGTTGTCACAACCTCTAAACCAATCGTACTCCTTTCACTGAAGCCATTTGAGATACAGATAATTAGGGAAGTGTAGTAGTATGTCAGGGAAGTTAAGGCTGGTGATCCGTTGAAACGGGAGTGTTTTTATGAGTAGCAGTCCTGGTTTTAACAACTAAATGCTTCTGAAAAGTCCAAAATCTCACTCATGTTAGAAAAGAGAGAAACAAGAACATGATTTTTTTTTTTTTGGTTTATTCCCTGCTTATAGGGATCGTGGAAAAAAGGAACGATCCCACACATCACAGCATGGTGAATGGCGCTTTTGTGAGTCCAGACCCGAGACAAAATACAGAACATACAGTAACTGTGCATCTATTGTTGATGCTATTCTGCAGGGAGCGACTGAATGGGTGGAAGGGTATCAACGAGCTGGCCTGTGTTATGTTTCATTTTCAAGGACGAGTTCGTTTCGATCCCTAAGTCCATCTCACTACTGTTTTTATTTCTTTCTGCTATTGCTCCAGTGGTGCGAGGTGACAATGAATCATCAGCTCTGCTCAGGCTTCCACTTTGAAAGCATGCCCGAGTCAGAACAATGACCTAAAAGCAGGTGGATTTGTATGCATTAGGCTAATGGGCTTTTTTTTCTCTTTTATATAATATACACACAGATTTTAAATGCATTTTTTTCCCTGTCCTTCACATTTGAAGAAAAACTGCTCATAATGGTGTTATTTTTCCAGAGTGATGAATTTGCATGATGTTTGTAAGCAGGAAGCGACAGTTCGGGAAACTGTACAGTAAGGGACAACACCGGAATTATGGAACTCCCTCCCTATTAATGTTCGAGAATCAGACACAGTCTCAGTGTTTAAGTCCAGGGTAAAAACTTTCTTATTTAACCAAGCTTTTAGTGAATAGTCCTACCTTAGATAAAGGAGTAGATCTGGGGGACACATGGATGTTGAGTATTATAGTGATCTGGTGTGTTTAGTTGCTGTCTGCCTCACTCTCATTAATCACTCAGGTTTGTGGTGGTGAGAGTGACTGTTTGTTTACACATCAGGAAGCTCTCATGTCTGTGTTTCCCTCTGATTCTCCTTTTAGTTATGCTGTTATAGTTCATCCTGCCGGAGTCCACGTCTGCACTCGACACTACATATACACACTCCCATACTGCAACCATGACCTTTACTAACCACTCATTTCATTTCTCTCCTTCTTTCTGTCTCCCTCTCTTTCTTTCTCTCTCTCTCTCTCTCTCTCTCTCTCCGTTGAGCTACATGTCCCACTGCTGAGCTGTCAGTGATCCAGACCCCCTCTGCACTCTGTTCCTGTCCGAACCTCCTGGTGACTCCGCCCCCAGTTGATGATGCTTCAAATTCGTGAATACACTCCACACTACACAATAAACATCCTCAACCACACACACAACACTAACAACCCAAATGAGGATGGGGTTCTCTGTTGAGTCTGGTTCCTCTCAAGGTTTTCTTTTCTTCTTCTTTCTTCTTTCTTCCTGTTCCCAGGGAGTTTTTCCTTGCCACCGTCGCTTCGGCTTGCTCAACAAGAAACAATTAGTGCTAAACTGATTTTCACTATTCACACATTAGTATTATGTAAAGCTGCTTTGGGACGATGACACATTGTAAAAAGCGCTTTATAAATAAAATTGAATTGAATTGAATTAAGCATGCATTAACCCCAATAGTCATCAAAACACTGCATTGCTGAATTCACCCGAAACAATAACATAAGCCAGCCGTAAAAAAAAAAAAAGAAGGAAAGAAAGAAACTCTGAATCTAAGAATATACACATCCACAGAGATCTATACAAAGATCTCATCTGCATACAATAGCAGAAAGAACATCACTGGCGAGAAACAACTTCCTACATTTAAAAAAACACACATCCAAATTACTGAAGTGTCAGCTGTTAACCGAAATACACACCGTCATGAAATGATAACGTGTGTAATGATTTTAACAGTCATTGTATTTAAAGAGCATTCAATTCCAACGCAATCCCTATTTCAACTATTTATTTAATGTCTCATCAATATAATGCCTAGTTATCCTAGTTATATCAGTATGATATAACAGGGAGGTGGTGGCTCAGTGGTTAAGGTGTTGTGCTCTGGACCAGAAGATTGCAGGTTCAAGTCCACCCACCACCACCAAGATGCCACTAGTGGGCCCTTGAGCAAGGCCCTTAACCCTTGCTCAGTTGTAAGTCGCTCTGGATAAGAGCGTCTGCCAAATGCCGTAAATGTAAATGATATATAGCTTCTATGATCTTTTTTAATCGCAAGAATCTTATGGATATTTTAAAAGACTGTCCAAAGTGTGGAAACACCTATCCAACCAATGTTATATAGAGAACAAACAGTCTGGAGTGTTATCTATCCTGGATAGTCACCACACCTAATTCCTATTGAACTGATCTGGGATGAACACAAAATCTCCAACTTCTTTAGGAACAGCTTTGACCTTTTGCAAGAAGCGAAAAAGTCGCAGTATTTCAGTATTTTCTGAAAAATTTCATCTGAACGTTTGGAGAAAGGAAAGAGTGTGTAAAGCTTGTTCATGCAAAAGGAGATCTACTTTAATAAAAGTCGATGGACATCTTCAGAATATTCTCGTCTATTTGTAACTACTCATACTCATGCTATTTGTAAAATAAAGATGTGGATCTTAATCCCCCTGACTTCCATTTTTGGTGTGGTGTCGGAAGGAATGCCCTTCGCAGCTAAAAATTCATTCGTCAGAAATCATTGCTTTTTCTTCATTATTGGTGAGACGACCGATTTTCTTTCGTTGGAAAAAGGCAAAGCCACCATCTCACAAACACTGAGTATTGGAAGTGATGTCTTACATTAAACTTGAACATCTGAAGTACACTGTCTCCTCTGTAAAGTTTCATAAATCCTGGCAGCCCTTCATATCTTATATTGAGTCATCATGGTCTCCTACTTCATAACTGATCATGACCATCCCCCAATTTTTTTTCTCCTCCTTTTTAGGGCTTTGTATGTGTTTGTTGTTCTGATTCGGTGTGCAATATGTGTTTGCGAAAGAATATTGTCACAGGAACCGCACACGATTAAATACCTGATAAAGGAGGGTGAAACTCATTTTAACTTCCGTCCTGAATGAGTTCTGTAAAGTGAAGCTGGATCGCCGGTTTCGCGCCAGGCTCGTCTACATCTTTCCAAGTCCTAGAGCGGAGGTGAGTGTGTTCTGTCCTACACCACAAAGTTGTACCTCACTAAAAATAAAAGACAATTAAACAGCGATAATGGCTTTGGGTGTCCCCAGGGAAACGCTCTTATTACAGCGGTATTAGTCGTTTTGCTCTAATTATCTGCTGTGGCTCGGTGCTCAGACTGATCTTCAGTCTTATGCTTTGATGAGGCTTCGCTTGGATTCCAGTTCCAGGGATCTGAAAACGCAAATTGCCTAAACACCCTCAAATCCATATAATGGCATATATTGGAGCTGGGGCAAAGTAAGCCTTAATGTAGTAGCGATGGGAATCATTGTGGTGTATACAGATTCTGCCAAGTCCTTACTTGCTGCGGACTAAATCCCAGTTCTCCATATCTCTGGGAGGAAATCGATGATGTGTTTAAAACTGCAAAATTTCTCCTTCCATGGATATACTCGAGCCTAAAATTTCAGTCCCTAGAACCTTTCTGCACGTTGTGGTGTGAAGAGTCCCCTATATTAGCATTTCGGATTCCTGCTTCAGAGGCCCACTTGAGTGTTCTGCACTGATTTTTTTAAATGTTTTTTTTTCTAAAACAGCTCTTGAAACCCCAGTGTGGGAATCTATACTGTATCTCCCACTCGCTGATGTGGTAACTATGGAAACGTGCTACTGTGGTACTCTCCTAAGTTCTGAGAAGGGTTCAGAGCTCAGACTACAGATGAAGAGATGGAGAGGCAGAGGAACACAGAGGAAATATCATATAACCAGTTTAATATAGAACGTCCCTGCAGTATTCATATTACACACACACACACACACACACACACACACGTAAACACACACACATCACAGAGTAACTACGGAACAAATTACAGATGCAATTAAATACTAATCAATTATTCTGCTTGAGCAGATAATGTGTTCTAAACACATGCAAACAAGAGGGGAAATCTAAAATGCACTCCAGTGTGCAACAAAATACAAAAAAAACGTAGGGGTTTAAACGCTTGTCCATGTAGCTTGAACATGAAGCTTGCACGACAAAGAAAAAGACTTTTTTTTGCATTCCATGATGCATTCATTTATTTATTATTATTTTTCGGTTTCTCCCATTCTCACCACATATTAGATTTGCGCTGGATGCCCTTTCTAACCCAACCAGGTCTCAGACTGGCACTAGGAATGCACTTTGGTTGTGCAACCCTAACAGCTGTGGCAGGCTGACCAATTGGGGTTTAAGGGCCTTGCTCAAGGGCCCACTAGTGGCTGCTCGGATGGGACTCGAACCTGTTTCAATCCAGAGCCAAATGCCTTAACCACTGAGCTTCCACCTTCGTCTCATGACCTCGTCTTGACACTAAACACTACATCTCCACACTGTACAATATAAATTCTGTCGGCACTCTTTATTACCAGCTGCCCCATGCATATAATTATTACACCATCTCTAGATGTTCTCCTAATGATCTCCTGATGGACACGTTTACCTCTACTGTCATTTGCAATGCAACAATGAACTTGTTTATATGTGCAAACTTTACAGTATGTGTTTATCTACAACTCAATGGCCTGGATATACTATATATTTATACTCTGCCCAACGACACTATTGTTTTATTAAATCAAATCTAGTTTGACTGTAAATAGCAAAATCATTTTGAAAACTCGTAATATTAACAGCGAATCCCCCCTTATTGGGTCATTTCTAACATAAACAGAAGGACGGCTTGAAAATCGTACATCATGCCGACATTTTCCAAGCAGGCCAGCCAGTCTTTCTTACTGGGAAGTTGTAAAGTATCCAACTGGTATCCAGGAGCAGGTGCATGTGATTATGGGAAACTTTAATTCGCACGTGAACCAATTAGGAGCTCATTTACGTGACTCGTGATGGCACAAGGACTAAATCCTAGTCACAGGGAAAACACTCGTTGAATATTTACACAATGCTCAGTATTATGTATTATGTATTATGTGTGTATTGCAGGCTGCGACATTACGAGACGTGGCACGCGGAATATCAGGATACAATAAAGCGCAGTACCGCACTCTTCAGAAGCCGTGATACACGAGTCGAGAGCAAACAGAAAGGCAGAACGCTACAGGTGCACAGAAGGTAAGCCGGGTATCAAAGTACAGCCTTCTGTTCTGTTATTATAGGGGACTTCAAAAAGCTCTATCTGGTGCTGAGAAGTTGTTAAATACAGTAGTTCATGATCACTCAATGTTTGCACTTGATCAGTGAGAAAGAGCAGAAATCTCTCCATGTACACGGTCTCAGCGTGGAGCCTTGTGGAATTAAAAATAAGCACGGCAGCATCTCCGTTTAAACACCAACCACGTCAGCTAAACTGGTAATAAAATTCAATTGGAGTGACGCTGGAGAGGGTCTGTGTTAAAAGGAATTAGAAGGTCTAATGCTAACCAGTATCTAACATAAGGGTTTTATTAGGGGTAAGATTACATCTGGCCTCTATGTTTAGATCTTAACGCGTATATAACGCGTATACATTTTTTTTTGTGGTCAGTGAATAATCATTCATTCACCTTCTACTTTTTTATCAGAATTCTTTCTCGGGTCACGGGGGAATCTCAGGCGTATTTTGGCACGGGGAGAACATGCAAACTCCACACACACACACACACACACATGGCCGTAATTAGAACCCCCCAACCCTGGAGGTGCGAGGCGAACGTGCTATTCGCTAACACACCGTGCCCCCAGGTCAGTGAACAATTCTATTCCAATATAGCAGTATAATATCCTCAAAAATCCTCAACAAAGCTGATTAATTTGTGCAGAAGCTGCTTTTGCACTTCAAAATGCATTGCATTTCACAGACATAAAAGTCAGCAAACATGCAGAAAATTTCAATTGAACAGTAAAACACAAGCATGATTTTAAATCATGGATTTCTGGTATTAGGGAACAGATTTCACAGTGGCTCATTCTGGCATGCAGTAATATACTGAATAATTCTGTCCCACGACACACAGCACAGAAATAAAACCAGACTAATCTTTGAATAGAAAACGAATGAAAACCATTGGCCAGTTGTGGTCACAAGCTAATAAAGCCCCAGTGGATGAGATCTGGCGCACACAAGACGACATCTGGTTTCTCATCAGAGACGTAACCCGCTTCCGACATGACAGGCTGCCCGTTTCTATTTCTGCTGCTGTCGCTCTTGCTGCTCCGCTCGCGCATCTTTTCCCCGTCTGATCCCTTTGAAGCCACACTTCACACCGAGAGCCTCTTGATTAGACTTGATTTGATTGGGGGGGAGGCTTTGATTAGGAAACGGCCGCATCCTCCGCGGAGTTCGCTTTGCGTCGAAACGCCAGCGCCAGGGGACGTATGACAAGTGTCACCGGTTTCAAAAGCTAGAACTGCTGGAAAAAAAACAGTATACATTCACATACCATAATACAGTCATATTTCAAAACAGTGCAACCTGGTGAAAATTCAAGAGGCAGCTTGTCCTTTTTAGAGCCCTCTGGTGTCTGTGAAGTGAACTACAATTGCTCTAAAACATTATCCAGCTTCTTATTTTCCTTAGGTTGAACCTTAAACCTTACAATCTGCCATATAAAGTGAAATATAACACAGCACTGATTACAAATCAACAAAGAGACAGACAAAAATCTCAACGTAACCTAAAAACAAACAAACCAAACAAAAATGATACATGTTTAATATAATAATAAAATCTAGGCCTGTCAAGTGGATTCAAATCTTTATTCGCGATTAATCGCGCGATTGGCATGAGTTAACCCGTGATTAATCACAACTTAATCACACATTGGTATCTCTTGTAAGTGTTCCCTAATACTTTTTCATGTTTTGAATACTGCTATCAACATGGTCCAGGACAAATATGCAAATGTGTGTTTATTGTTAGCAAAACTAACAAGTAAATACGTAAATCATCAGGACACCAAACGGAACTTTGAATATGTTTCCGAGCGGGTGCTATTAATTCCGTCGTGGTGGATTTTGGGGCTTGATTTGAGACTAGGGCATCAGTAAAACAAATGTTTTGGCGCCTTGGCGTGTTATTAACGCATTCATTTTGACCCCCCTTTTCAATCAAGACTTCTTTGATATGATTCATTTAGGTCTCTGCAGTGACAATTACAGACAATGAGCCAATTAATACCATGACACATTATTTATTTATTTGAAATTTGAAGAGAACATAACGCAGAAAAGTGGCCCTACTGTTTTAAGGTTCTCACCAGTGTAATGTAGGCCACCCCGATGCTAGAGCGCGCTCGGTGCTCTTGACACATTGTCCCATTTAGACATACAGCCGTTTCTGCTTTATATAAACCCGCAGCTTGTAGTGAAGTGCACGAGGCTTATGGGCCGTCCTGCCGAAATAAACCACTGGCCCACTTACCAAGAAAAAAATGGGGCTGTGAAAAAAAAAAGAAAAAAAAAAGAACAGCCTCTGTGGACAACATTTTGGAATGTTTGTTTTGAAATCTTTTGACCCGTATATAAAAATAGATCCCGATGCTGTGGTCCGTTTGACGTAAATGACATTTATAGGATTTATTATAGTACATCTAATTGACAGAATTAGAAGAAGTTTCCTTCGCAACCATAATGCAGTCAGCCAGCTAGGACAGTGTTAGAACTGGAGCTTCATGTCCATACCAGCTTACAGGCTCCATGACAAGTGAAGCATTGTTTATTACAGAGAGGTATAATGCACACTGTATGACCAAAAGAATTGGGACATGTCCTTCTTCGGAACCCGTATCATGGAATTGTCCCTTCTCTTGAAAAAGGAGACTTAAACCTGTTCCAGAATTACAATATGTCAGCTCCATGATGATGAGTTAGAGTGGAAGATGCTCCTGCTGTAGAACTCCCTCCACCCGAGCCCTCTTTACCTCACAGCAATACCTGACTTTACTAATGCAGATGAATGTAACCGAGTGAGTGAAAATGTATAGGTACGGTGTAAGAGTAATAAAACACTTCAGGATGCTCTGGTAACAGGCAATAATCAGGTTTGCTATAAAGAACAGTCTTGTATTTGTCACGTTATACATTACAGCACCAGTGAAATTGTTTCTTTGCATATCTCAGCTTGTTTTTCTTTTGGAAGCTGGGGTCAGAACGCAGGGTCAGTTATGATGCAGTGCCCCCTGGAGCACAGAGGGTAACCCAAGAGTGGCAGCTTGGCGATACTGAGGCTCGAACCCCTGACCTTCTGATCAGTAACCTAGTGCGTTAAACACTGAGCTACCTCCCACCCCAGACCTCCTTGATAACAGGCACTCTGCTTCAAATTAGGCCTCAAAACACTATACTGTAAATGATACTTTCACCGCTGATGTGCTTTTCAAATGACTCCAAGATTTACCAGGAGAGTTCAATATGTAAACTACAACACAGGTGCACACTTAAACTAACTAGTGATGAGTCGTGTATGAACAATTCGAATGAGTCGTTTCAAAGTGTTTGGCTCGTTTTCTACCTCTCAACTCTTCTTGTCCGAGTGTTTTGTTCATATATCAGGTGACTCCCATAGACACAATGCCGTTATATATACATATACTAGTCATTGGGACAGAGTCAGAGTTGGTGTATGTAGACGTGTTCAGGGCAATATTTTATTTCTGATCCAAGGAATGACATGAACTAAATGACTCCATATAAGATTCACTCATTCTGAGATTCAAAGAACCGAGTCGCTGATCCAATCTTCCCATCAACTCCTCCTAACATGGTGGTGATTATAACCTTCCGATGTAGTATACTATGAGTTCCACTCTGACTCCCAACTTAACGCTGTGACTCTCACAGACTCACGAGTCACCAATCCGAATCATATCATGACGACTCGCGCCTGCTCCGAGGGCAGCGCGACACTAAAAGCGAAGGTCGCGCCATCAGAAGTGCAGGATTCCTGCTCTCGCTGGCCAACAATCGCTGTGAAGCGCTGCCCACACTCGCCGTCCAATCGATATCGCACGTTGTGTTGCCATAGAAACTTGGGAGACTTGCTTATTCACTCGATGCAATGAGTCATGAGACAGAAGTCAAAATTTCAGAGAGTCTATCGCACACAACTCAGTAAAGCTTCTCCTCCCTGACAGATCACAGCAGACACAGGTTCCTCTTTGTGCTTCTGAAGAGGAAACGCCACTGAGCATCTACAGCAAAGCGGTTGCGGGTGTGTTCAAATGAATCAGGAAGTTACAGAGCTGTTAGACAAAAAAGTCAAACCGGCGCTGCAGCTCGAGAGCTTGCGAAAACCCACAGACAAGCTTTATTGAATTCTTTTTAAAAAATAATCTCTTTTGGGAGAGGGAAAGGCCCTTGTGGCCTGGGCAAAGAGCATTGGTGGGTTTTCCTGCAGAAGTGGCCTAAGCGAAGGCGCAATGGCACTCTGCTCGTAATGGCACTGGGGGAAGCATCTGATGGGAACACACCCTAATAAACCTCCATTAACATCAACCACAAAGGAAAAGAAAATCTCAGAGATAAATGGCAATTTTGCGGCTTCGAAATATAACGGGCCTAATGCACGTACTCACGAGGGATTATGCACAGAAGAAACCACAACAGTCAAAAGTTATAGCACCCATAATTCATGATCATACAGCGATCATATATTAAATTCTCACCTGCGTATTAGTGCTTATATTTCGACATTGTCATTTATTGATTTTTTTTTTTACGATATTCAATTTTCTATTAAATAACAACAACAAAAACAAAGAGGATCGTATAGCTATTGTTACAAAATAAATACAAAATGTTTAGCACAAATATAAGCAGTTGAAACACACATCCTCATCACGTCTCTCACGCGATAATACGTACTTGAACGCAATGTTGTACGTTCGGCACATTCTTTTAGTGAAGTATTTTTGAATTTGAAATATTCGATATTCCCGACATTTTATATCGTCATTGCGATACTAGCGCTAATATTCAATATATCGCCCTACTGTAGATTAATAATGTCTCATGTAAACAATACAAAGAAAGGATCAGTATACTTTCCACATTGTAAAGGGAATAATTTGATGAAAATGATCTTTCTCCATCATAGAACATTAAAAGGCTTGGGCATGGAGGAGGTGGTGTTAAATCTATAATGACCTCAGATGTTGAGCTGATTTATGAGTTTCCCAGGAGCTCCTAGGTCAGCGAAAGTCTTTAGAAAGAACATTACTCATAATCACAAACTCTGGGGCTCAAGACCATTCTCATTCTCCAATGTTTGTAATGTTTTAATGATTTATAATCACATTTCTGGTGTTACTAAATGACGACGGGTTTCCTTTCTGAGTCTGGTTCCTCTCATGGCATCTAAAGGGAGTTTTTCCCTTGCCAGTCGCCACAGAGATAAAGGGATAAATACACCCTAATTCACTTATAGTTCATTTTTGTTTTACAATTCTTAACTTCTCTAAAACGGCCCAGTACAAATAGCGCTATAAAAAATGTATTCGCTTTTTTCTATCACTATTTTGAATCTAAATAAGCAGTAGACTTTACAGGTGTATTTAAGGGATAATGGGGTGCCGATCTGTGATTCTACAATTTACTGAAGAAGAAAATAAGAATAATAATTCATAAACAGAATGTCGTGATGTTACAGAGACAGACCTACAGATCTCGGACGACCCAGAAGAGGACGAGTTCCCATTTTGCGTATCGTTCTTCCCTTTCCATGGCTTGCTCATTAGGGACCCAAATATACAAATGCAAAACCATTTGTGATTATTTCTATTGGCTAATTAACCCAGATAATGTCTTGGATTGTAAATTTCCCTCAGGGATGAATAAACGTAAACTGTCTGTCTAAATAAATAGCATTATACAAATATAAACCAAATGGGAACGAACTTGAACTGGATGGCAAAAGAAATAAGAGAAAAATATCTATATTTATAATGATATTATACAATGTGATTGAAACATATGCGAGGTAGAGTCAAAACACTCCGAGACTAGTTTTGCGACACACCAGCAGAGGGCAGCACCAAGGCGGCGAGCACAGTAACGGAGAACAGGCCTTCGTAAGGTGCTAAAAGCTGGTGGCCACATACCCACTCGGGTCACAAGCAAGTTTCTACATGGTAACATCATCTCACTTCTGCACGCCCCTACTCACCAGATTTGGCTAACCCTAACCCTAACCCGAACTTCACCCTGTTTTCAAATTTACTGATCCAACTTAAAGGTCGCCCTTTTTTTGCGTATAGCAGGTGGTGTGTCAGGAAAAAGACTTCCAGGACATATTCCAGAAGAACACTATATCACAAAGCGACTGTTTTGCAGGTCAAAGTGTGTACAGCAAGTGTCTAAACTTTTTGCTACCACCTTGTTAAAAAAATCCCGTTTATGGCTTCTGAAACTGAAATTCATTTTTTAACATTAAACGATTTTTTATTTTTAATATTTTAAGTATGTAAAGAATATTTTAAACATTCTGTGCATAATCAGCGGACCCAGATGAGCTGAATGGATTAACCTGGAAGACTGTAGAAGTTGTGGAGTTGTGATTAACGTCCTGGAGGTTACTGTGGATTATTTACTCTCCGCGCGCAGACAGAGCGGATCGGCACTCACGCGGACGTGTGTCCTGTGTTCTGGTCTCGTTTCCAAAGCCGGAGCACTGCGCTCCGTCTTGGGTCTCAGGGCTAATTAACCCAAATGAGGATATTAATATCGCTGTTGAGATGAAGGCGGGTACCGGATGGAAGTGGGGCAGAGACGTGAAGCAGAGAGAGAGAGAGAGAGAGAGATTGAGAGGAGACAGGATTTAAGAATGACGGCTCGGTGAAGTGGGTCGCTCCGGCCTCGTCCTCTGTGTGGCGCTGGGGAGAGAGCGAGCGAGTTCTGTTCCTATATCCAAACACCCCGAGGCTCGTTTTTAATTGCTTATTACCCCTGAGCTTTAAAGGAGAGTAGTGTTAAAGGGGAAGGCAGCGGACGCGATGTAAGTGACTCGGACGTGCACAGTGAATCAAGGAATCCTGGAGTGGCGTTTACAACATGGAGACCAGCGAGAGCAACACAATACACTGAGCTCAGCGATGTCACACAGACAAGGACATGACGGAATGAGATTCATAACGTGGAACGTTTTTTTTCAACACGTAGCTCAACGCCTTAACGTTATGCTGTGAGGTGGTGGCTGAGGATCTGAAGGTCATGAGTTCAAATCCCAGAAACACCAAGATGCCACTGAAGGGCCCCATATCAAGGCCCCATAGCAGTAAGTCAAAAAAAATTTGCATTCGAGCGTCCAGATTTGTTAGTTTTATAACGGAATTATTGATTCTATGATGCAAAACAGGTCCTAAAATACCAGATTTTTTTTATTCACAAAAAAAATAATTCAATGATTATTCTTGTGACGGTTAAAGAACATTTTCTACAAGTTGCAGAAGCAGATGGAAATTTCGAACAGTCTAAGCACTCTTAATGTGCCAACTTGGGAAACATGCAAGATCTTTTTCCTCAAGAGTGCAGTTTAGAGTTTGGCCCCTTTGGTCGTTAAGAGTTTGTGTTTTAGTCCACAGCGGATTCTATACTTATAATTGCATAATTTTATTGTCTCCTAGAGACACACATGAATCAGGAGGATTACAGACTGTAAAGTGGGTTTTGGATGTAGCTGTGGTGTGTCAGTAAAGAATAACTGTGCGTGTTGTACCCAGAGATTTCGGAGTCTCTGAGCTGTGCTGCAGGTGAGACCGTATGCTGTGTGCGGATGATTAAATCTCAGCGCTCTCACTGCAGGACTGAAAAGTCTAAAGGTAAAAAGCCAGCACAGTTCTCTGCCCCACACAGACACACTTTCCTCTGGAGATCTCCTGCGCTGTCGCATCTCCCGGCGCATCCACCAGAGTAATCGAAAGCGAGTTCCTCGCCTGGCTCTATATCACGACTGGAGAACAAGGCCAGTCTGGGCACCACTGAGTGCACACGTACCGGCACCATGGTCAAGTTTGGCTGGCACGAGTGGTTCAGGAAGCGGCCCACATTTCCCACGAGGGCCGGGTCCACAAACGTCACACCTAACCCCTGGGAGCCACCGTGCTCCTGCACGGCAATGATGTAATTCTTATCCTCAGGAGTCTGTAAGAGCTGCCTCCTCTTTGCCTCGTCAAACCCGATCACCTCCCCGGCATACTCGCAAACAAACCTGCCACGTCTGATAGTTTCCAGGGTCACGACCCCAAAGCCGCGGTTTTCAGTTCGGAAAACACCAAGGCGGGTTTGCAGGCCGTTCTGAACCACGCGGGACTCGCAAGACTCTCCGCACACACACACGGCGTTACATTCAAACACAGGCTGGCTGTAGGAAGTGTCCGAGTCCTCTCGCTGCTCCAGGAAACGTCCCCCGGTGTACGCAAGGCCGAACCGCAGGACACGGGCACCCGGAAGACACACAGGACGGTGAGCGGCATGAACAGCCTGGCAAGGTTACTTCACTCGGGTCGACGTCACAACCCGCGCCCTGAACGTTGTCTGGAGTGTACTGGTGTTAAACAGTGTGTACAAAACGGTGAACAGTAAACAATACATTATCAGTATTCTCAGGAAAATATCTACTATCCATCATGACGCTATGACTGGGCTTTCAAATTTTGCTACAACAAATAAGGTCATTAAGATGTTTATAGGATTACATTCCACATCACAGCGTCAGGAAATGGGTGATTAAAAAGCTTTATATGGAGTGAAGTCTGTGAAGTCTGTATACGAGTGTTTTCTGCCATCTATCGGCCATAAAATACAATTGCAGCCAAGAGTGAGCTCAAACACCCCAAACAAATTAAATAGGAATAAAATAAAAACGTATAGTATGAAATAAAATCTATTTTGAAATTAAATTAAAATTGTTGGTCGTAGTGGAAAACAAAATAAGACAGATATATACCTGGAAATGAGACAATTCCTCCTCACACAAGCCTTTTTCTATGCAAACAGGCACATTTTCCAGACCGTTGCTGATGTCGCCTCCGTATAAACAAAACATTGTTTATTTACATTTAATTTATAGCACTTTAAAGAGCATATACACAGACCCAAATGTTGGCACTAAACGCGTCAATAATAATTATAATAATGAATAAAGTGAGATACTGATACAAGCAGAGACAAACGGAAACAGGAAGTAAAATTGTCACTAAACAAAACATTCAAAAGTAAAGTCCTACTGCGAGCGCTCTTTCTAATCACACCTTACTCATATTATTCCATTATTATTCATCTATCAGATCAAACTAATGCTAAAACTGCAGTTATAAATAACGGCTTGTGCTCAGTGCGCACCATTTTTGACTTCACGTCATGCATTGTCATTTTCTTGTCCTCTCGTGATCTTTATATAACATTCATTGTTTCCTCGAAATCTGCTTCATTTGTCTGCGTAAACGTTCAAGAGAAAATGACGTCTTGATCGTGAAAACAAGAGAAAAAAAAGATATTGAATTGCATTGCCTTGAATCGGGACTTAAGCAGCAGCAGTAAGCAAGTAACAGTAAAAAAAAAAAAAAAAAAAAAAGGGAAAAATAATCCATTAAGGCAGTACTGGGTACCTCTTCATGGGTACTGAGACATACAAAGGTCTACCAGTTTGACACACTCCTCTGAAATAACAAGTTTGCATTTAGTTATTTTATTGTTGTTGTATTTGTTGGTTGTTGTTATTATTATTATTATCAATATTATAGTTATTATTATTATTATTATTATTATTATTATTATTATTAATTATTAATGACACTCGTCTATCTATGTGAAGACACTGAACACAAAATAATTACCAACAATGAGTTAACTAAATGCAACATTTTAGGTTCATCTCACTGTTGAGAGTTGTGTAATTTTTAGAACAGGCCTGAAAGCTACTTTTGTGGTCTTTGGGGCGACACCCCTGCGTTAAGGAATGGTGTGATTCAATTACTATAGCTGGATGTCCTAAAGCAGGGGTGTCAAACTCCGTTCCTGGAGGGCCGCAGCCCTGCAGCCCTGGGTGTTTTGTTCCAACCCTGCTCCAATATGCATACCATGTAGTTTTCAAATAAGCCTTAATGACTTGATTATTTGGATCAGGTGTTTTTAATTATGCTTGAGTTTAGTTAAGTTAGTTTGACACCCCTGGTTTGGAGCCAATTACAACAACAACAAAAAAGGCTAGTAAAAATATTTTCCCACAAAATCATATTTATTAGAACAGCAGAGATGAAGGAGATTGAGCAGGAAGATTAAGGAAGGTAGGAGAAATTCTTAGCACACTTTGAGGAAGCTCTCAAATAATTAAGTTCTAGAAGGGCAGAGTTTTAGCTTCAACCATAATTAAAAAACACTCTCCAACTAATCAAGTATTAAGGCTTATTTGAAAACTACATGGTCTGTATATTGTTGAAGGTTGGAACAAAACACTTCCTCCAAATTGGAGCATTTTCCAGCTTACAATCCTTTTTAGTCAACTACCTGCTCTCCAAACAAGTTTTTCCCATCACAACACACCAATGATTTCTGTTAACAAGTTTACATTTAAGATCATCCTTATTTGACAATTAATCATGTATTTGATAATGACACAATATCAAAAAGGTGGTTAAGTTGTTTCCTTCAAATATTTAGGGTCGGATGAACGGGGGTGAGCATGTAAATCTACATTCTTGTTGGCAAATATTGGTTCTAGAAGGACGTTTGTTCAGAAGGCAATCCAAAGGCTCCACGGAGAATGTTTCTCTAACTTTAGGTAAAACGACGGTTCGGGTCCTCACATGTGAACCGAGTTTGACAACATGCATCCTCTGGCAAAAATTATTTTAAAGCATCCACTAAAATATTTTCATCAAATAATTACATCATACCTTTTCTTTATCCGTTATACAGTCACACACAACCACCTCAGCTGATGTTATGAAGATCGAAAGCTTTGACTCCTTCCATATACACAATATGTGGACAACACCTGGGTCGTATGTAGTTCTTCTCTAGAGTGTAACCATACAATTGTACAGAATGTATTTGGATGTGGTATAATATAATTTCCACTAGAAGATTAAAGCATGTTCCAGCATGGAAAGCCTCCATGGAGATATGATTCACATGGGTTGGAGTGGAAGATTTCCTGCTACAGAGTTCTAAACACATTTGGTGATGGATTTGTCTTGCTGACTGAACCACAAGGCCTCTTAATCTCACTTCCTTCAGCAGCTGACATTATCAATCCCTGTGTGTCTGAAAGAATCGTCACAAAATCCAGTGTATGGAGGGGGCACGGTGGCTTAGTGGTTAGCATGTTCGCCTCACACCTCACACACCGCCAGGGTCCGGGTTCGGTTCCTGTCTCAGCCATGTGTGTGTGGAGTTTGCATGTTCTCCCCGTGCCTCAGAGGTTTTTTCTCCGGGTTCTCCCGGTTCTCCGGTCCAAATTCCCCTCCCGGTCCAAAAACGGTTCATGCAGCACGGTATGGTCATCTCCGGTGCATCTCTCAACATTGGGAGTTTTGTTGCCGGTTCCCCCCGGAAATCTTGCTGGAGGCGGTCTCCCAAGTAGGGTGAACCTGTGAACCTTGGAACCTTGGTCTGTCCCTAGTGAATGTGGGTGTGAATGTGTGTGTGTGTGTGTGTGTGTCCTGCAGTGGGTTGGCATTCCATCCAGGGTGTATCCTGCCTTGATGCCCATAGACGCCTGAGATAGGCACAGACTCCCCGTGACCCAAGGGAAGATCGGATATAACGGTAGAAGATGAATGAATGAATGAAAATCCAGTGTAGCATCTTATTTTAGAGTGGAGATTACTACAAAAGTAAATGGGCACTGAATGTGGAATGGGATGTTCAGAAAGAAGCATACAGCAATCTTTCCATGAGGTCACACTTTTGGTCATGTGCACGCTCAGGAAATTATCCACGGAAAACTTTCACATTTGCGCAAATCCATAAAAAAACTGTTGCTATGGAAACATTATTTATCTAGAACATGTGCATTAATATAATTACACAGTAAGCTTAATTATTTAAAATTTTTAATTCAATCAATTTATTCATCATTTTGCCTGAGCAGCTGTTCAAGATCATTGTATCAAAATTTCAAACTCTTATCTATTCATTCTGATTAAATCTAAATCTTGCCCATTCAACCCAACCCCCCCCCCCACCATCACCAGTTAGGACCACCACCACCACCCACACCACACACACACACACACAAATAATGTGGATACAACTGACACACACTCAAAGGAGTTACGTAATTGGTTATTTTACTTGCTTATTCATTTTAACCACAGTACATCAAAAGTATGAGCATTAAAACACAAAAGATCGGCTGTACGGGCCGGCATCACTTCCGCACACAATCTCGATTGGCACTGGGATATCTCCTCCAGCCTTTCACCCCTCTCACTCAAACACAGACACACACTTTGACCTGTGAAGATGTGCTATAGCATGTGAAACTGTCACAGGGGGGGTTTCCGTCAGCATGGGGTTTTTGCATTCCGACAATTACAAAATATATACAGAAACCGCTTACACACACACACACACAG
>JACRUU010000013.1:2937034-2974534 GCA_030449085.1 Kryptopterus vitreolus | reverse complement strand
AACTCAAAAGCTCTTGAGACTCGTGCATGCAAAAAGTGTGACAAAAAAGAGAATGACTAAAAGGTGAATTCACATGTGAGATGGTTGTGTGTCTTACAGAAGGAGGTGATGGAGAACATGGAGATGATGTAATCAGACTTCCTCACAAACACAGACACACACACATACACTCGCACGGAGATGGAAGTTTAACGGTTCCGGAAAGTGAACCAACACTGCTCCCGTTCCGTACGTCACCGCCGTGGAATTCTGTCCAGACTGAAAGCGGATCATCGGAAGACGAAGCGACGTTATTTAGAGAGATGTCTGTGAAAGACGAGTTAAATAAAAAAATTTTCCAATTCGAATGGAATATTTCCCAATAAGAATAATCGAAATATATATATATTGCTTTGTTCAAAACTAACTCTTCCTGGCGTTACGTAACCGAATTTGTTGTGTAGCTACGTGCGCGAGTTTCCCTTCGAAGACTTTTTTAAATTTCCATGATGAATTGATTAAAGTTGAGCCGCCCCCTTCTTAAGTCGTACATGGCGTTGTATTTGCCCTGAATGGCACACAGGAAGGTATTCCTGAATACGCTGGACAAAAAGTAATAAATGATAGGATTCAGGCAGCTGTTGAGCGTGGACAGGAGCAGCGTGTTTTCGTTCCAGATGTGCAACATCTGCTTGCTCGCCACCTCGCCGATCACGTCCATCTGCGCCAGGATGTACGGGACTCGGACCAGGTGGTACGGCAGAAAGCAGAGCGTGAAGATCACTGGCACCAAGAAGGTCAGGATCAGGTGCTTCTTGCGTTTTGGATCGCCCATCTTCGACGGTGGCGAGTTTCAGCGCGATCTTCACGTAGGAAACGCTCAAGACCAGGCACAAGACCCCAAAGAGCACCACCATGGCCAGGTTGATGCTGCCAGGTAACAGCCCCTTTTGGTGGAAATGGAAGCAGATCTTACTGCACGGGGTGCTGTGATCATTACTGACGAAAAACAGCCCGTTCACCAGGAAAAGACACGACCAGATGATGTAGCAGGCGGTGCGGCTCCACAGCACCTTCTGCACACGGAACACCCCCGCCGGCTTGATGATCTTCAGGTAGCGGTCCAGGCTGATCAGGCTGAGGAAGGCGATGCTGGCGTACATGTTGATGTACAAGAACACGCCCACCAGTTTGCACAGGAAATACGGGCCTTCCTTGTAATGGTACATGATTCTCAGGGGCAAACAAAGCACAAGGAGTAAGTTGGCCAGCATCAGGTGACGCATGTACACCACCTTGGAGCTGTCCTCGTTCCGGTGGAGGAAGAAAATCATGATGCTGATGGTGTTGCTAAAGAACCCCAGAAAGCAAATGAGAGCGTATGCGAGGGGCAGGTAGAGGGACAGGACTCCATCCTGGATCTCACAGGTGTCATTGCTGCTGAGGTTGCTCATGTTGCTGATGTAGCTGCTGAGCGTCAGAGCCATCGTGCCTGTTGCAGAAGAAGCAAGAAGGTCAATTATTTCTGGTTCTAATTTGCTAAGTGAAACACTAATAATAATAACAATAGTAATAGTAATAAAATAATAATTAGAAATAATAAAGTAATGATTATTATTATTATTATCTTTATATTACATTGCATGTTTCAAAATAACAACCACAAAGCACTTTCCAAGCACAGAAAGGAAAAATAAAAGAAGTTAAATAAATATCACAGATTACATCACAAAATAAAAGATTCTGAAAAAAAGTAAGTTTTAAGAGCAATAAAAGATTTGGAGTGTCTAATCTCCATGTGGACAGAATGTCAAGGCCAAATGGTGCATGAGAGGAAAGCGTCCGATCACCCATAGAGCCCTAAACATTACAATCTGTGTTATATAATGAGGTGCCAAACCATGTAGTGTCTTAAATAAAGGTAAAGTCAATCAGGAGTCAATCCGTGAATCGGGGAGTCGACTCGGTGGCTCTAAAACTGGGAACATGTGTTGAATTTTGGACAACTGTAATTTGCTTAATGTAGATTTCAAAACACCAATAAGCAAAGCATTATAGTCATTGATGTGTAACGTTGATGTGATGAGTGAACGTTTTTAGCAGCTTGAAAAAGATAACAAAGGGATGGAGTCTTGCAATGTTTCTGGTGAAATGAGATTTTAACTACATTCTGAACACAGGAGTCAAATTTGTGTCAAAACATCACCTCCAGGTTTTTTTTTTTACTTTAATTGGCACCCCGAGCCTTGGACTACCTTTTGCTAACATCACAACTCAAGTCTATTCAATTAAATGATGATTTGTTGTTATTTGGATTTTTTTTCCAGCAGAAACCTGAAAAAAAAAACATTATATAAACTTGGTTAGAGCAGGGATTCCCAAACCAGAGCATATATAATATACCATTTAGAAAAAAATTAAGTATTATATAATATAATTGTATACACACACACACACACACACACACACACACATATGTGTTTGTGTGTGTGTGTGTGTATGTTGACATACATATATACATATGCAAATAAATGAATACATACATATATATATATACACTTTATTTATATAAAATTTAACATTTTGGTATATTATATAATATACCATCTAGGGGGAAAAAAGAAGAAAATTCTTCTTTTGTCTATATATATATATATATATCTATATATATATATATATATATATATATATATATATATATATATATATACTAATACGTTACGTAAAGTGACAAGTAATTTATAGAATTAGAAAATGTTATATACACACTATACACACACATAAAATTATATTATTACTTCACTTTTGGTTCTAAATGCTAAATTATATATAATTGTAAATAAATTATATATGAAAAGTGACATATTCGATAGCAGGTCAATAATGAATAAATAACTAAATAAACTAGTAAATTCCTCCCTAGGAGCAGACTCTTACCTCCGTGAGTGAGTTTCTGTACTTCCCTGACTGGAAGAACCTGTGCAGGATATTCTGTTTGCTTGATGCTGGTTTGTGGAAGAAAGAAAAGTGTATAAGTTTAAAGACACACACACACAATCATAGGAAAGACACTGGTTGATGCTGATACAGATGCTGCTGGTTACCTGGTTGGATAATTGAACGCTAGGAAGTATTTCTAGGCTTTTCTTCTGTTATCTGTTGCCCAAATGTGTGTTTGATAAAGCAACCAAAGTAATGAGTTTAAGAGAAAAACCGAAAATGAATGATAACTGAACGCGCGCTGGCCTGTAAAGCACAGGGGGGGCTGTGACGTCACAGGCAGACATTATCATGACTTGTACTGTCACGCACGCCCCTAGTGGCGAATCATGGAATTACACGGGTGATATTACATAACATACAATATGTAAAATATACAATACAATATTAAAATAGTAATTTTAATATTAATATTATCTTTTAATACTTTCATTATATTTTAAAATATTATATAATACACATTCGAGTGTTGCTCAAGGGGTTAATTAAATCATTAATTAAATCACTGCATGTCGTACTATTTATGTACGTTTATGTGAAATTTTTATTTGAGTATTAGAGTGCCTACATAAAAAGCATTCCCATTGTATTCCCTGTTAAATGAAAGCAGTATCGAATGTTTACTAAAGAAAATCTTACACAAAGGTGCCACCAAAAGTTATCGTGCACCAGAAGTTATCGTGCACACCAAACCGTAAGTCCTGGAGACTTGAAAATTTGGACAGATGTAGAGCTCAATTTGAGAAGAGGTTGACAAAGTCTCAAGCCATTTCGCTATGAGGAGGGGGTGGGGGCATAATCAAATATTTGTTTTTTTTTTTTTTCATTTTTGGTAATAGCTCGGCCAAAATGTATCGTACAACTCAAAATGTATATATCTTGGGTCAAAGCGAAGATCTTCCTCGCTGGTGGTTTTAGGCTATAAAGCTTGCTTTTTCTGTAAAACGCAGTTTAAAAAAAAACCGTCAAAAACCTACTTATAAGTACTAGTCATAGGTTTTTGCGACATCTGCATGAAACTTGTGTAGAAATGTTCAGTAGACACAGCTTATCAATTATTAGCAAGAAAGAAGTATTGCAATTTCGACACCGCTCCAGTTTTTCATCAAAATGTTAAGAGCAGGCGAGCCACATTGACCCAAATGGCTGTAACTCCGGAACGCAATTAGATAACTTCATGAAACTCCATTGCGCATCTCTGTATGTCCTGAATCCTCGGTCAAATTACAAAGAACTGCGTAGTTTCGCCAGTTAACGACTCTAAACGAAGAAAAACACTTAATTTCTCATTGTATAGCGCTACCTCGTAACAGCCACGCGGCGGGGGGCATCCGAGCCGCCGTCACGTGTTGTACAGAACGCACGGAGACATTACAGAGTGCATGCAAGTTTTTCACGTCCAAAAACTCCGTCTTTGATTTAAATGTTTAGAAATGACGGTGTTTGCATTAACCATATGCGGCTAAAACCCGATAACTTTCTCGATAACTCACAATTCCTCTCGCGATAACACGCAAAGTTCCCTCTCGCGTCTCTTTAAGTCATTCAAAAATGGAGACTGATATCGGCAGGTTTGCTTGTACAGCCCTATTAGGCATTAATACTGTAATTTGGACATTAATGGCGTCTGTGCTGGGAGGTAATAGTGCGAGATTTCACGGAGGACCTGTGGATTCACAATATCCGGATGTCCACTTGTTTTGAGCTGTTCAGTTCAATAGAGACTCGTGTAGTGCCTGCAGCATCATGCCCAAGGCAAGGTAATGTATATCATGTCCGAGTGTAAAAACTTTTTTGCCATACGTGTGTGTTTTTGCGAATTTGATGGGTTTCCATTATTTAAATGTGGACACTTGCTTAATGTACTGTTGTCCTTCAATGTCTCAGGTGCATGACAGAGCAAATGGACGTTTTTCACGCCTTTATGTACTTGAGTGCCTCAGATGCTTGAACCCCGCCGATCGCTGCTTGTAGCTATATTTTATTCTAAAAACAGTCACGCGTACAAATTACCACAATTTATACACAATTTATACAGCCCGCGTGCGTGTATTTTTTATTTTAAATTGTAACGGATAATGCTTGTAACGGTTTTTGGCTCCGTGTCAGGCTGCAAACCATCTACTATTAATAAACAGGGGCAAGTTATTATGTTTATTATACGCTAAATAATGCTCATAATTATCAAATATCATGTCGAATCTAATACTGATAGCAACTAATTATTAAACATTTTATCGTTGATTTTACTGTTAAAATATTAATAATTATAATGGTTAAAATGTATAATAATTAGAACTGAGATAAATTATATACTATTATAGTCTATAATATAATTGCAAATGTTACATTTATTATAATTACAACTTTATAATTGTTACTTTATTATACTCATATATTAGATATATAATTCTATTTCAATATTAGATTTATAGTACACCATATTCCTTTTCTCCCAGAATAAATCTCCAGCAAAATAGACAAACCATTCAAATATCTTCAAATTTGACTTTATGCTAACATCATCTCTCCTTCTCAGGTTCCTCTGTCTGACCCAAAAATGTAAAATATGTACTTCCTTTCAGACAGTCCCCTTAATTATAAACACTCATATACTAATTAACTACAGTACACAAGGAGATATATAAAAAGGTAATATTTATATATATATATATATATATATATATATATATATATATACTATATATATATATATATATATATATATATATAATAATATTTATTTTTTGTAAAACTGACATTCATTCATTCATCTTTTACCGCTATATCCTATCTTCCCTCGGGGAGTCTGTGTCTATCTTAGGCGTCTATGGGCATTAAGGCAGGACACACCCTGAATGGAATAACAACCCATCACAGGGCACACACACACTCACAATCACACACACATTCATACACTAGGGACAATTTTCCAAGGTGCCAATCAACCTACCGTGCATGTTTTTTTTGGACCGGGGGAAACCGGAGAACCAGGCGAAAACCCCCTGAGTCAAGGGGAGAACAAGCAAACTCCACACACATAGCAGAGACACCCTGGAGGTGTGAGGCGAATGTACTAAACACTAAGCCACTGTGCCCCTGACATATGATTGTATTTTTTTTTTTTTACATTGTAGTTTACATGGCAGAAATGTCAACTCGTCTAAGACAATGCAGACGAGGACTTGCAAAAGCCCTAGATCAAGCAATGAACAGTCTTCCTGGGGACAACCACAGATCAGTCGCCATCTCAGGACCTGGAGCCGACCATAACGGCTCATGTCCTCTCCATATTCACCTTCCTGAGATGCTTCCTGACCTCTGCCTCGCCCTGACGGATCATAATCACATCCTCACAAGGCACAAAATAGATTACGTGTGTGTGTCTGTGTGCATGTTTTTGTGCATTTTTGTGGATTCAATGATTATTTATATTTATAAGCTTCATAGACTTCGGTTCATAAAACATTTTTTTTATTTTGTGGTCCAGACAGGGATCCAGACAAGTACTAGAGGGTTCCACAGTTTCCATGCCTGAACTTGAACACGGAGAACTTCCTGCAAACACTGGTCAGTGTGATATGTTACATCATGTTAATACATTTCATATCAAGATAACAATTGTGTCATCATTATAAGATCGTACAGTAAAATTATTGCCTTTAAAAGAAATTTTACAAAAGCACATTATTATTCCAATGTTTAAAATTGTTTCATATTTTTTAAAAATAATTTTATGCTATAATTGTTTATTGATTTGGTTTAGAAATATTATTCGACAGTGCTGATAGCATTTTCGAAATAATTGCATTTGAATACTGTTGATAATTTCGTCTTTTATATCAAACACCAGATATATTTTCAACAAGCATTAAACAACGATACTATTTCTAACCTGAATCGACTTCTACACAATCTAATGACACATAATACACATTCATATGAAGGTTATAACCATTATCCGGCTGCAGTCATGCTTTGTAACTCCTCCTGTTTCATTTCTAAAGATAGTTTCGTCGTGAAGATTTTGGACGAGCTCTTGGCGAAGCTGGAGTTTGAGAACGAGCTGAACCAAGTCTCTGTAAACACAGGGGACAGAACAGGAAGTGCAGACAGCAGTGGAGCTGATAATCGTGAAGAGGACGACAATGACAAGACACTCGTGGATATGGTTCTGGACATGGAGCAGGACTACAAGCTCTTTGTCTTCTGAACATTATGTGAATACTGGACTGATTCAGTTTGGTGAACAGGATGCAGGTTTACACTCTAGTGCACTGCATGAGAGTGATTTTACAATTGTTCTGTGCTCAATCACATTTATTTGAACATAATTAATATATACATATATATATATATATAGAGAGAGAGGCTGTAATTTAGATTTGGTCAGTTGTATCTACTTAGTTAATGTAACTTAATGTAACATTTGACGTACTATAAGTAAAATTAACAGTTCTATCTGTTTCTGAGCGTTTTCCGTGATTTTTTTGTTTAATAAGGGGAAAAGGGGGGGAAAGACTTAGATGTTGGACACGGTACAAGTTTACCACAAATCAGAAAAGGTTTCATTGCATTGAGAGAATGACTTGAGAGTGTTTCAACTAGATCCTAAATATAATAGGAACCCAACCTGTACAGTCATCATTGGGATAAATCTTTTGCTTTGAAGTTTTTTGCTTCATGCTGACTAATGCAGTCTCAAACACACATACACACACACACACACACACACACACACACACACAAACCAAAACAAAACAAACAAATGACCATGATCATTTTTTGTACTCTAGGTTTATTGATTTTCATATTCTTGGATGGCGAAGCTGGACTCTGCTGAACATGGCTTAATTATAAGTGTTTACGATCACATCCGACACTGCCCTCAATACAGATTTGAGCGCTGCCTTTGTACAGTAAACCTCCTACATACAGTCGAGCTCAAGCCGAGTCAGCACAGCCGGCTTCATTCTGACCGCCATCTTTCTCCACATGCATCGGGTTGATAACGCAGGAGTGGCCGAGTCGCCTTGTTATCAGCTCACAAGCCTCCCCTGTGCGTCCGTCAAGATGCTTACTTCACTTTCCTGAGGAGTTCTTTAATGTCGGCCTCGATGTCGCGGGTCAGGAAGCTCCTGCTGTATCGCCTGAACGGCTTTCCGTCAGAGCCAGACGAGGAACTTCTCAAAGTTCCAGGACACGTCGTTCCTGCACACAGGACTCCAAGAGATGAACAAGGGGTCAGTCATCAGGGCTGTAGGGTTGTCGCTGGAAGATTCTCCTTGAGGAAGACGAACAGGGAGTGAGCGTCCTTGCCGTTCACGTCGATCTTTTCCAGGAGCTGGAAGCGAGGCTCGAAGCCATTGCCGGGACACACGTACTTCAAGGAGTTCAAGATCTCTTCGTTCTTGGTGTTTTCCTTGTTTTGAATGAGAAAAAGAAGCAGTGGGATGTTATTACAAAACCAGGATCACTAAACACTTATTATAGTATTCTCAGGTCATGATGAAGAATCACATTTTTTACCATGGTACTTCCAGGACCTTGGAATACCTGCCTATATAAATAATCTTTATGTCGATGAAATATGAAGGATGATTCTTTATTAAACTTCTAATGAGAAAATGACAAATCTGTCATTCTAAATGACTCTAAATTAAATCCATCCTTTTCTTCGAAAACTTTACAAGAGTATATGCTAAAGTCAAAAAGTACAACGCATTTCCAGTCTAGGTTATGCAGGTAAAATAATCCACAGAAGTTTTGGGCTTGTTTATTCATATTGCATATTATGTTAATTTAACTTACCTGCTGGCCGAACTGATTGCAGGGAGCTCCCAGCACAAACAGCCCCTCGGCGGATTATTTGGAGTGGAACTCGTTCATCTGAGTGTAGTCCTCTGACTGTCGTGCCTCAGAGAGACGCCACGTTTTCAATCAACACCACTTTTCCTTTGAGCTAGGAGAAAATGAGAGTCTCGCCTCGATAGCAGCTTGGCTGAAAGGTCGTGAAAGTTGACAGGCATCTTGATGGGAGTAAAGAGAAGCGCGCTATGACAGGTCTTTCGCACAGCGCCTTTATTAAAAGATGAAGGTTCAGAGCAGGAGCTGCGCATGAAAAGGGGTGTCTGTTTTGCCAAATCTGTATACGCTCTAAGATCTGCTGGTCCATTTGTCAATTATACAGTATTATAATAGTTTATTATAATCATATTTTAATACTAGTTACATGTAGGCTTCATCATATATATTAAACAAGGAGGTAAACAACCTAAAAAAAAAGTACAGAATCTTCCCAGTTGGAGAGAATAAACAGACAAATACACTCACTTTATTCATTCATTCATTCATCTTCTACCGCTTTATCCGATCTTCCCTCAGGTCACGGGGAGTCTTTGTCTATCTCAGGTGTCTATGGGCATTAAGGCAGGATACACCCTGGATGGAATGCCAACCCATCGCAGGGCACACACACACACACACACACACATTCATACACTAGGGACAATTTTCCAAGGTGCCAATTAAACCTACCGTGCATGTTTTTGGACCGGGGGAGGAACCGGAAACCGGAGAAACCCGGAGTTTAAAGAAAACCCCCCTAAGGCACGGGGAAAACATGCAAACTCCACACACACATTGACCGAGACAGGAATCGAACCCAGACCCTGGCGGAGTGAGGCGAATGTGCTAACCACTAAACCACCGTGCCCCGTTACACTCACCTCAAATAACTAAAAGATTCTGTATATTATTACTAGCGTATAAACATCATATTTACGGCCAAAAAGTATTTTGATATCTAACTGAACACAAAGCTTTCACACAATTCTACAGAATGACTTTGTATCCTGCAGCATTACAATTTTCCTTCTTTGTAACAAAGAAGCCCAAACCCTTTTCCAGTGCGCTTGAACACCAAGCAAGGAAAAACTCGAGTGGCACCAAACACCGACTTTCTCAACCCCATTAAACACCAGTACCTGATCTCACAAATACACACATCTCCACAAAACTGTGGAGGTAAAACCAGTGCTATCTTTTGTATTTTGTGTGCATGTTTAATTTGTGAATCTGGGCACTTTAAACTATTTAATTATTATTACGTAAACTTTGAAACGGTGTTTAATGTACAAGTGCATTTATTTATTTATTTATTTTACAAATTTCCTTTCTGAAAGCATAACCCATAAAACAGTATTTTGCGTTTCTACCGCGCAGTATTGATCAGCTTAAATAACACAATTGACTGATCCAGCGTTAGACACTCTTTTGCTGTTTTTTCCACAGCACCAACAAAACACGTGTCTTTAAATAGGAATTATTACGTCGTGATATCCGAACATAAACTGTATATCACGGCTATATAGCGTGCGCAGAATTCACCCTGCACTCAGTTTTATGACGATACATCCGTTAAGACCGTTACACCGGTCGTGTTCCAAATGCAACTTTCCACCCTATATACATGCCGCGTGAAACATTTACAATGCCACTACCTAGTGCCCTATATGAAATGCAGATGAAGCGTTTGAGCTCGAACCCGTGCGTCCACGTGTGTTTACGGAAGTCGATCCTTGACAGCAATCCGCACACTTCGTGTAATATTATATATATATATATATCCCGACCACGTAGCTGTGATTTTTCAAAACGCTGTTGCTAGGCAACAACTTTTTGAAATGTGTTTTTCCGGAAGCAGACCTCAGATGAAAGTTTGCAACCAGCAGGTTTCCTGAAAGCAAGTTAAAACCATCATTAATATAACAGCTCATTAGCATCCTCCTTCATTCCTGGAGATCAGAAGGTGAAATGTCGGATTTTTTGGTCTGGGTTCTGACTGGGTTTGTCTTGCTGCTCCTGAGCATCCTGGTGTATGTGGTGTATTCCGGCCTGCTGACGGAGATCCACATCAGCACAGGCTCCTCTCCTGTGAAAAGCATCACTGTGGCTTATAAATTCCGAGAAGGTCCTTATAGAGAGTCCGGGCTGCTGTTCGCTGAGAGCTGCAGAATTGCACCAGAGCTTCCCACTGTAGGAGTCTTCTACGATGATCCGAAGAAGGTGAGGGGAGATACACTTCCAGTCTTCTATGTGTCCATACAGAGGTGAAAGCCCGGTGGCGATCCTGCATTGCCTCTTTATTGCTTGATGCTGTGTTTATGCATGTTCTCCTCATCTCCACGTGGGGTTCCTCTAAGAACATCCTACACCGTCGGGGGGGAAGGTACCGCGGAACAAAGAAAATATATAATGTTGAACTTTAATGGTACACAACAGGTCCTTAGGGTACAATTATGATTGTAAAATTGTACCCTTAAAGGTACCACCATAGCGATGGTCATTTATACCTTAAACGTTACCTTTCGTTCTGATATTGTAGGCTTATTTGGTTTGGAAAGTGGTAGCTTATCAGTTAGATGTATTTAATATTGTCATTGTTTTTCATTATTGTGGGAAAATGATTAACATCACCAGTGTCAAATATGATTGATCATTAATAATGATATATAACTAAAGACAAATATGTTATTTCAGAAGTGTGTCAAACTGGTAGCCCTTTGCATGATTCACTGTCCTTGAAGTAGGTCTCAGTTTTAAAACTGTTCGTGACCCCCTGGGTTAAGGCATTGGCCTCTGGACCACAAGCTTGTGGGTTCAAATCCCACCAAGCTGCCACTAGCAGGCCACTTAAGTAAGGCCCTTATCCCTCAATTGCTTAGCTGCAAGTCGCTCTGGATAAGGGCATCTGCCAAATGCCGTACATTTAAAGTTTAAATGTAGTGTGTGGAGGCACGTTTGCCTCACACCTCCAGGGTCCGGGTTCGATTCTCGTCTCGGCCATGTTTGCGTGGAGTTTGCATGTTCTCCTCGTGCCTCAGGGGATTTTTCTTCGGGTTCTCCGGTTTCCTCCCGGTCCAAAAATATGCACGGTAGGTTGATTGGCACCTTAGAAAATTTGTCCCTAGTGTGTGTATGTGTGTGGGAGTGTGTGTGACCTGTGATGGGTTGGCATTCCATCCAGGGTGTATCCTGCTTTAATGCCCATAGACGCCTGAGATAGGCACAGGATCCCTGTGACCCGAGGGAATATAGCAGTAGAAGATGAATGAATGTAGTGTGTGTGTGTGTGTGTGTGTGTGTGTGTGTGTGTGTGTGTGTGTGTGGTCATATTCTGGACAGGTGTTTCCATAAAAAAAAACTCCTGTACACAGGACGATGTCTTTTGTCCCACTGGTTTATGAAGGTCGTTGCCCCTTGTGAATGTGCGTTCAGATCTTGTGCTGCCATCTGATGGTGTGTTACAAAACTAGGTTCTAAACATTTTGATACCACCTCGTACCGTGTGTCCCTTAGAGAAGCAGCATGATATCGTTATTCAGTATCATTGTAATATGTCATCGGTGCTGTTGAAGGTGAGATATTTTTTTCAGAATTATATTTGAAATATTCCCATTCACATTAGAGAGATTAATGTGTAGGGTTAGATAGTAAGCATGTTTTCAGTGTGTGTGTGCACGTGGGAGAGAGAAAGAGACAGACAGTGACACCACTATGTGGCGCTGTTGGAACAGTAATCCCACAATAATGAGTTCTTCGACTTGTACGTGGGAGGATTATTTCTGTGTGTGTGATTATTCAGAAATAGGGAAGAAATTAGCCTATCTGGCTTCATTTACGCATCATTTGCTCGTTTTAACAGGGATAAATGAGTGGAAATTTTTGCCTGGGCCTGAATTCACTCAAAAAACACACACACTCGTGCACACACACACACACACAACATCGCCGATATACAATAACAATGAGGTGATATATAACGGATGTGTGGTCATTAATTATATCAAGTTGTTTTTATTTATAGTGATAATAAGTGATCACAATTTTTTATCTAAACGATGATCATCAAAAGCTATTGAGGTTCTGAAAATGTTTGTTTCTTTTATTCCAGAGACACTTGGGAATGTTGAAGTTACTTCTGTAGAAAATCAAAATTTTTCTTGTTGAACTTTGTATAGACAGATAAAATCCAGTACGTCCGTATAGAGGTTGAGGATAAAGTCATCCGAAAGCTTATTGAATGGTTCAAAACACTCGAAACAATTGCAGGCATCATCGTTAAGATCATCTTTAGAAATGCTGCTGCGTGATTGCGATCCCTTACGAAGATTCACGCGTGCCTTGTTATTTTGCTCATTTTTCCTTCCCGTGTTCACTCCGTGCCACATTGTCCGCATCTATTGGCCGGTGCTGTTGCCATGGCACCAACGTGTCCACCTCAAATCTCAGCACAAGTCCCTGCTGGAATGCAGCGCGAGTTGGACTGACAGCTCTTGTGTTCCCGGGCTGAAAGGCTTTTTTGTCACTCTCTATTTTTTTCCCAGGTCTCTAATTAGCGTACGGCGCAAACTTCTCCTGCCCAAGTCTTAATCCGGCTCGTTTAATTGGTCTAATGATCCCAACTCGTTAGCACAAGGGCTTGGTGCACCAATGCCAATCTCAAGGTCAGAAACCTCAAAAGAGCGAAAAGGAACAGACAGAGAGAGAGAGAAAGTAGGGAGGAGAGATCCTGTCTGCCTTTAGGTGCTTCTCTTCATTAGGCGAAACAAGGAAAAGAAGGAGGAGGATCACGGCCCTTGAGCTCGTTCTCGCAGGGGATGGGAAAAAAATCAGGGCAACTTTGTCATTTGGCGAAGAGAGTGGAAGTGTGAGACTGTAGAGTTTCCCCACCCCAATATTTCACTCATGTTAATAAAAACGGAGGGTCTGCAGAATCAGGTATCCCACCAGCTCCAGTATCATGTCCGCCAATTGCTACGCACTGTCAATCAAAGCACACGGAGGACAAGCACAGCAGGACGCTCCATCAGTGGGGCCTGCTGTCAGTCTCACTGCCAGGATCCAGCGGAGGAAAGAAATGAAAAGCCGAACAGATACAGGTACGAGTGCAGCCTCGGTCCCGAACCATCTGGATTCCTGCAGATGTCTGTTCTGTGAAGACGGATTTAATTGCTTGGATGCATTTGAAGACTTTTAGAGTCGAACCTCTGCCGTCCTCATAAGACGCTGCCCTATAATCGCCACAGACAGGGGCGCGAGGATGTTCTGCACAGCAATTGTTTTTTAAACCAGTTTCACGGTGAACTGCACAACTCTTCCGATGTACAAGAACGTCCCCACATATGGCCTCTTACCTACTCTATGTTTACAGCAGGACTGCTAGAACAGAAACAGTCCCTGTATAGTGAAAATCGTTCAAAAATATTTTTTATGCGTCACAATTTTATCCAAAGCACTTTTTTTAACAGCGCCATCATCATGACGTCATCACGGTTTCAGTGCCTGTCCTTTATAGGCGAATCACCGTATTAGGCGCTGTATTATATGCATCACAAATTTACCCAAAGAACACTTTTTTAACAGCACCAGCACAAGCGTCATCATGGGTTCAGTCCCCGGCCCCTAGAGGCAAATCGCTATATTATATTTATTATTTAACATTTCTCTTATATTATTAATGTGTTTATTCATTAATATGTGTATATTTCCTTATAATTTTCTTATATTTTCATAGTCCAGTAAATTTTTTGTCATATAGTTCAGTACTATTTTACGTGTTATGTTTTTTTTTTGTTTTTTTTAAATTGATCACTTTCTGGCTGGTACGATCCAACCTAGCTAATGGTCTCTGCAAAATACAGTATATACTTTAAGAATCATGTTAAATGATTCACTGCATATCGTAACAGGATGCGATTTCCAATATGCTTTCTCCATCACAGATTATATAATATATAAATATATTAATTAAAGTTAAAACAGTGAGTCTCAACAAGGTTTTGAAATGAAACCTCCTTATCTCTAGTTGAGTAATTAAAAAGCAGAATGATGTAGTTCAGGCTGAGGAACTTTCAGAGCCAGAATTCCCACAGAGCATTGCTGGCATTTCTACATTTAGCTCTTTTTCTTTCTGATTAGAATTATACAGGAATAATTTCATCCAGGTTTCTTTCGGTGTAGAATTATTCCCGTCTAGCTTTAATAGAAAGTAGGAATGTAAATCAGTGGAGTTTACATTTGTGCATTTGGCAGATGCCCTTATACAGACTGACTTACACCTGAGCAATTAAGGGTTAAGGGCCATGCTCAAGGGCCCACTAGTGGCATCTTGGTGGTGGTGGGATTAGAACCTATGTTCTTCTTGTCCAGAGGCCAATGTCCTAACCACTAAGATCCCACTGAGCCGTTTAAGCCACTTTAAGTTTAAATGCTGATATTCGGAGCAGTAAATAGATCCAAACTTCCTCTATAATGCTGGATTCAGCTTCGGAGCAAAGACATTGTGTTGAACTCGGCAGGGGTCAGATTGAGACAAACGGCCGCTGGGTGACCTAACGCTGTTGGATCGCTTTAGACTGCAACATCTTTACCTGATTTTCTTCACCTTCGCATTCATCACTTAGAGTGAAATGACCCAATCTGGTCTCCTGCACTCCTACTATTTTCTTCTACTACTACCTGGAATAGTGGTTGCACAGCAAACTTTTCTCCTGGGCATGCTTTAAATGTGTGTGTGTGTGTGTGTGTGTGTGTGTGTGTGTGTGTGTGTGTGTGTGTGTGTGTCGCGCGCGCATGCGCATCATCTTTCAGTGCATAATCTCTCTCCCTCTCTGAAGACGGCAGCTGGGCATCTGTCCGCAGCCGGCATACTCTCAGCAATTAGAGATGTGAAATATTATCAGTGTAAACCCCTGTGTAACCCCCCCAACACAAACACACGCGCGTTTGCATACACACACATGGGGCCACCTGTGCGTGCTACATTTCTTTATTAAATCCTGCTTGTGTTTTAATTTATTTCATTTCCCTCTCCATGCTGCTTTTCCGTTGGAGCGGCTGGTCCTCATTAGGCCACTTTTCTCTTGGTGACTCATGCCTGTGTGTGTGTGTGTGTGTGTGTGTGTGTGTGTGTGTGTGTGTGTGTGTGTGTGTGTGTGTGTGTGTGTGTGTGTGTGTGTGTGTGTGTGTAACTGAAGGCTGTTTGTTTTAGCCCCCAGCTGCGTACTGAGAGGAGGTAGGTGCGGAGAGGAGTGTGTTTACACCTGATGAGGACTCTGTAAGCTTCTTTCAAGATCGTAGGAAAAGGCTTCTCTAATTGCTACCTTGAGGCATACGGCTTTTTTGCCGGCCTTCGCAACAACGTTTTCAAAGCTTGGGGAAGCGACAGGTTCACAGCGGCAACGATGTGGAACTTCCACTGATGGATCGGTTCACGGTCAACGCGCCTGCCTCTTACTTTAGGGCTAATAACAAACGACAAAACATGGAATAATGCAAAGGCAAAGTCTTTCTCTCGTGGCCTCTGTGAAAGTTCTTCAACAGGAAAAAATAAATATAAATATACACACACACACACACACACACACACACACACCCACACACACGCACATATATATAATGGATGTCAAAGTTAGTGCATTATTACGTTAGCGCAAAATCACTTTAAAAGCACCAATGTTATTAACGCAAGATTAATGCAGCGTGCATTACTATGTGAGTGATTGTCTCTTTCACTCTCCGTTGTGTTGGCGAATGAACAAAACCTGGACAACCAAGTACAAAAAAGAACTAATGAATAAAAAAAAAAAACTTCAGTGCATCCACTCACACGTCCTAAATTTCCCTGAATTACACCTACTAGCTGCGCTTTCACAACAGGTATGAACTACTCTCTATATAACCGTATAGCATTTATTATTAGAATATCCGAAACATGAAAAGTATTAATTTATTGTATTGACACAGCCCTATATATATATATATATATATATATATATATATATATATAGATATATATATATATATATATATATATATATATATATATATTATATATATATATATATCTTGGGGATGCACAATATTGCAAAAATATGCAATATGCGATATTGTTGCTGAATATTGTGATAACTATTGTGTATATATATACACACACACACACACACACACACACACACACACACACACATTTAATACAATTTTGATGCTGCAAAAAAGTGAGTCTATTAAAGAATAGTCAGCAGTGGTGGACAGTAAGGAAGTAAATGTAATTCATTATTGTACTTAAGTAGCTATTTCATGTGTCTATACTATAAGTATTTCTATTTGAAGAGGCTTCATTTCAAAGTAAAATATCTTTTTCGTTTTGGGCTCATGCTAATTACATGCTAAATCAGTGTTTGAATCATTAATATCATTCTATTAATACATTTATGTGTGTTAAGAGTAACAGCCTTTTCACATCAATTGAATTGATTAAGCAAAGTGTCTTGTGATTAAAAATGATAACAGAGACATTATAAGCCGTAATAAATCATAGTAATTTGGATACTTAAATACAGTTGAAGGCAACTTTTGGACTTTTGATCAAGTAAATGTTTCATGGGAGCACTTTTAGTTTTATGAGGTAATATTTTGCAGATATAATATTTGTACTCCACTCATTTGATGCGGCTGATTCGTGAAACATTTCAGATTCTCTTGAGTCGTCTCTTTGTTTGTGACAATTCTATTTACTTTCTATCCATTTCATATTACATTAGATGTTAGTCCTCACTGTCACCAAGCAGCTGTACTGAATAATCCAGATGCTGATTTTGATCCCTGATGCACTTTATGTACAGTGATACATAATCTGTATATTGTGGACGTATTTAATATGTATGGCTCTTACAGATAAATGCATAGTGTGTGATTTATGGCTGTAATCTTAAGGGTCATTAACAGCTGGATACCGGATTCCTTGCATGTGTGTGTTACACGCTTGGACAATAAATCTGACTGTGATCAAGCTAGAGTGTTTCACCACTGTATGGAAGAAATCTGAAACGCAAACCGGTCCTTTACTAGAGATGGTGAGATGATAAATCAGTGCTCAGTTCCAGACAGAAGTGTAATAGTTAAGTCTGTACTGTATCACCTCAGCGGGAATGTGAGTCATAGACACAGCAGATGTTGGAGAGAGCGTGAAAGCCGCACGGTTTCCAGGTGAGATTACTTGCGACGGCGGGAAGGATAATCATACGTGTAGATCACTCGGGGATGACGTGCAGGAAGAGCATAAGTGAAAACAGAGCAATCAGTATCAACCCTGAGAGAAGGGCACCGTCTCCATATTACAGTCTCACGGCAAATCCCGGCATCTCGTCAGGCATCGGCGACGAACAGGTGGTTTAGGGATGATGGGGGAAAATGGTGTGTTGTGAGTAAGTGGACGCGGCGGGTCGAGGTTACCGACAGAGGCAGGAAAGCACCCTGGGACATCGGCATGAAACTTGCATCTGTCTCTCATTAGCATCACTGGCAAAGCTCATGCCAAAAGCCAGCATGGATAGGGCAAAGACAGCCAGACTAGGATAGAGCAGACTAGGATAAAGCTGAAAGACCATCCTTTACCTTTCAATGCAAGACACCATTAATATTGACAAACAGTCTTTGAGACAGAGAGACTCCACTAAAGAGACATTCGTTGAACTCCACTAAAGAAGAAAGAAATGTCTATAAGAAGAAAGAAAGGTGTTGAATATGTGTCACGTGTACATTATTGCAGAGGGAATTTCTTTCCTCGAATATAACAGCGATGTTTAGGAATCTAGAGTCGGATCAGCAATTATACAGAAACACTGAGGTTTAAGGGTCCCAAATATGTCAGGTTTCAACCACAGGCCTTCTGGTCAGTAACTCAATTATGTGTATGTGTTTGTGTGTGCGCATGTCTTGTGTATTTCTCAGGTGCCTGGTCCGAAATGCCGCTGCGCCGTGGGCAGTATCCTGAGTGAGGGAGATCAGAGACCCAGCGAAGAACTTCAGGAGCTCTATGAAAAGTTCGGCTTTCGCATCTTCACCTTCCCCGAGGTCACCCATGTGGTCTCATCTTGTTTCCCCTACCGGACCCGACTCTCCATCATCCTGGGAGTGTACAGGGTTTACCCACAGCTCGCCTGCTATATTAAGGTAAGCTCAGCAATACCGGAGATTGACGTGTTCACAAGTAGTCTAAGAGTTCAGTTTTCGATGAGTAGATTTTATATATATATATATATATATATATATATATATATATATATATATATATATATATATATATATATATATATTTTTTTTTTTTTTTTTAATTTCTTCATCTTCTAAACCGCTTTATCCGATCTTCCCACGGGTCACAGGGGGAGTCCTGTGCCTATCTCAGGCGCCTATGGGCATTAAGGCAGGATACACCCTGGATGGAATGCCAACCCATCGCAGGGCACACACACTCACACACACATTCATACACTAGGGACAATTTTCCAAGGTGCCAATCAACCTACCGTGCATGTTTTTGGACTGGGGGAGGAAACCGGAGAACCCGGAGAAAAACCCCCTGAGGCACGGGGAGAACATGCAAACTCCACACACACATGGCCGAGACAGGGAATCGAACCCGGACCCTGGCGGTGTGAGTCGAGCGTGCTAACCACTAAGCCTAATATATATATATATATATATATATATATATATATATATATATATATATATATCAGAATCAACTCATTAATTATAACAGCACAAATTTTTATTAACGCAGCCCTCATTTCTGTCTAACCCTTTTTATTAAAAATATAAATTAAAACTTTCAGCGTAACACACACTTATTCACAACGGACTTTTTTTACTTTAAAATAATATAATAGTGAATTCTACCAAAAAAATTATTTATCATCACTAAACACTAAAAAATCCGCCATAATGCCACATCCGGCAATTAAAAGTGTCCGTGTGGAAACATTGCCAAAAGTTTAATGTCTGGATGAATTACGCCAATTATATAAATATAAAAAAATTTACAAGAATATTTGCTCTTCATGCTCTATGCTGAGCTAATAATCAACTTACATTTGCATAAAGCAACCCCTATTTGTCCACGTGCATGTTGATTAGAGTATTAAACGCTTGAAAAGTATTAACTCGTGACAATCATGCAATTAATCAAGATGAAATGTTTTGGAAAGCCCTAACATAAATATGTACCCTCCGATAAAGTGCTTTGACTGGATCGATACTCCTGCGAGTTGGTAGATATACATGTTGCCCTACACATCAGTAATGTTAACAGCCGGTGCACCACGAATCCTGTTCAAATCTTCTCCTTTAATTAAAACATCGCTGCTGGAGATGGGGTCGGAATTTCAAACAGATTTGCTGCTCAAAAAAAGCTATGCCATAGTGTGTGTGTGTGTGTGTGTGTGTGTGTGTGTGTGTGTGTGTGTGTGTGTGTGAGAATGAGAGATATAACGCTTGGTCATGGGCTGCTGTCACTCGCCGTTGCCTTACTATTTGAGTTGGATGGGTCCACATCAGATTCCACCCCCATGTGAAAACAGTATAAAATCTCTTCCTGGGCAGGAAATAGTACAAATCTGTGCTTAAATTAAAATCAAAATCCAAATACTACATGCTTTGTAGGCTTTGCCCTAAAATGGCCCATGAAGTTAAAAACAAACAAACAAAGAAACAAAAATAAAAACCAAACCACAAGTCGATCTATTTGGACATGAAATCCAGTAGCCCTTTAATTAGTACGCAAATGTTAATTGAGTGCCTGTATTTCTTCGAGGGAGTCGAGTTGCGAGTTCGGAGGCGAATTAATCCTTCTAAAGGCCGACATCCCGACACGTACAGACCTGCGGTGAATAATAATGGGGAGATTTCTCCGATCTGGCGCTGTCAGAGCACAGCTGTCTCAGGGACGACCTTTTCACAGCCATCCTTGAGTGGCAGTTTACTTTAGAAGAACAGATTTCATTTTGCTCTCTCTCTCTCTTCGAAACCTTTCACCCGTTTAAAAAAAAAAGCAAAAGGGTAGGGTCGTGCAAAGCCTCTAATTTCAGTCAGTGTAATATCACAGAAGCAGACGCTTCAACTGGAGACTGTAGGATTCAGGCTTCTTTCTCAGAGAGCGTCGCCATTTATTTATCTATTTATTTTAATAGAAAACCAACAGCCAGAATTAATGTGGATGAAACACAAGACTGGACATGTGTGTGTGTTTGTGTGTGTGTGTGTGTGTGTGTGTGTGTGTGTGTGTGTGTGTGTGCATTTGATAAATAGCTTCTAACTAATTAGTCCTTACACAAGTGTGACCCTGACTAATGAGGCACAGATTTCACTCAGGAACTTTAGCCATGATTGCACCAATGTAAGTGATCTCAGTTCCTGGAACATCGATCCATGTTTTCCTGAGGTGGCAGCAGGAATATAACGTTACTTTACTTAAACATATTTTTTTTCTTTTCTGGTATCAGTGCGTCATTATTTATTTTTCGGAAAACTTTTTATTCTCACTCCTTGCATGGCTTTGCACAAATATCTGTACTTTCTACTTCTTGCATTTGCAAATGCGGCTCGTTACTTTAGTTTTTAATCTATTTGTAGACATAATCGATGTTTTTTTTTCCTTCTCATTGCGTGCCATTTTCAGCTCAGCAACCTACTTCCTGTTATCGCGTGGCTTTTTCGCCATAACACTGGTGCATCATTTCCTGCACCACAGATGCAGGTTAAGCGATAATATGAAAAAGAACATCTAAAACAATACCATCAGCATTCATATGCAGTCATGATTTGCGGCTGCATTGAGGACAGAACTTATCATTTACTCAGCATTCGAAACACCACAGTGGCTCTAAAGCAAAATGGCGAATAACAGTAAAACTGTCCGATGTGCGAATGTCCGATTTTGATTTTCTATTTTTGTTAGAGTGGGAAAATGTGTCCGCTATTTTTACTCAGTTTTATCCGTTTTTTTTGGGGCTAGGTCTGCACCATTAAACGTAAAAAAAAAAATCACAATCTCGATCCATACATATATGTGATGTCATTTCTAAATGACGGTGATTAACTTCAGAGTATAGGCTGGTTTTTAATTGTGCATCGAGGCTACGGCCTAGCCTGCACATCTACTCCTAGCAAGCGCCATAACCTGACGCACACGGCTCCAAAATAGTAACTACACGTCGCGTCGACGCAGAAGACAACGTCTGTGATTGGTCGGCTTGGCAGTGTGTAGCATCCTACATATTCCTTTGTACCACAATTTTTAATGTCGATAGTGACGTGGACCCAGCCACTGAAAGGATCATCGAAGAAGTGAGAAAATGATCGACCTCTATGATTCTTCATCGCCATGGTGGCAGCTAAATCCTGTCATCACAGGAACTTACTATTGAATCAGAACACCAACGAACAAACTCACAACCACCAACTAGTGTTTTGGAATAGTCACTGCAGAGTGACGCAGAAGTGTAAACATTCACGGCGGTTTCGGCTATGTGCGTTCACTCAGCGCAGAAGTAAAAGCCTTATTTCCCTGTATTCAGATCATGCCACGTTCACACGTTATTGGTATTTTTAGATAGTTATTGGTAGACTGTTTTTGTTACTTCAGCACTTTATCTCATAATCCTGTTGTTATTACTTTTTTTGTACTTCATTTTTGTAAAAAAAAAAAGAGAATTGTGTGAGAGAATCCTGATCTCAATACCCATGGAGAAAAATCGTAATTCAGATTTTAGCAAGGATCGGTCAGCCCTAGCTGCCGCTGTCATGTTTAGCTCCAAATTCTACAACGTGGTTCTGTTTGAAGTGCTGGAATAAATAAGTTGGCACAAAAAAATAAGTTGGCTTTGAACCGTTGAATGTCTGATGAACTGATGAAACCGCGCCTCTCTTGGAAACAAGCTCTTTGGATTTGTCAGAGCGTGCATATTTCACAAGTGCAATGCTGGGCGGGAGGTGGAGAACTGCGGAAGCTCGCTGTGCTAAACCAAGGTAAAATTGATCTTCATTTTTTTTCAACATAGACATAAACCATAAAGTCGAATTTACCGATAATGATATAACGATTAATCTCACAGTTGTTTTTGCATGAAAATGCAAAACAAGAACTTTGTGCAGCTCCGAGTTCAGGAAGTCTTTAGATCCTAAAAAGACTGCAAAACAGAAAACACTGACTTTAAACTGTGAATCAAAAGTCTTGTACTGAGTCAGAAATCGGACCGTCATCGTCACTCCGCGTCAGGAGTTCAGATGATCTGGGATATTTTAGGAACTGATGGAACACTAAATTCCAGAAAAAGTACAAAAAATACCAATAATAGTGTTTGTATGTGTATGTGTGTGTGTGTGTGTGTGTGTGTGTGTGCAAGCACATTTTAAGCAGAGAGACTTGTTCGACAGGGATTTGCGGTGTAAAGCGGACAACTGGTCCCACACGGTTTCCTCCACCCCTCTGTTGCCATGGCTACCGATTAGAGCCTTACCATTCTAATTTCATGCTGGAGATCATCTATAACGTGTCGGAACACAGGAAAAGCTCGGCACGTATGCAATAAAGTGCTCACGGCCTTTGGTGAAGACCTTTTTTTTCTTTCACACTTAGGTTCCCATCAAGGAGCATTGTGAGTGTGTGTGTGTGTCCTGCGATGGGTTGGCATTCCATCCAGGGTGTATCCTGCCTTAATTCCCATAGACACCTGAGATAGGCACAGGCTCCCCGTGACCCGAGGGAAGATCGGATCAAGCGGTAGAAGAAGAATGAATGAATGATTAGATTTGATTATATGCATACATTTTTAATAACATCTTAACAAAACCGATGTTTTTTATATGTTTTGCCCGATTTCCTCCTTCATTTCAAAAATCGATTTTTTTTTTAAATAAGCTGTGGTACAAGAAAATTGTTTAAATTAAACCTTTACTGAAGAACACGAGCATCTCCAATTAGTGAAATTGTTATCAGATTTTGGTTTCTGTGCCTACCTTCTCTCTCCAAAAGTAACATCATATTTATACAATTAAATATATAAGGCTAATTTAAGAATGAATTATGAGAATTTAAAGCCTGGAATACACCAAGCTGACAGTAAGCCATGTGACAATATTGGGCGGTTATTTCTTTAGTAATGAGTGCATCTAGTTAGTAAAAATTGCAGCTGAATCGCAGATGGCGATTACTAATTAAAAAAAAAAAAGCAAAAATTTGCCCAATTAATCATTCGATCTCTAAGATGAATGCTTATATCATCAATCCCAAAGCAGCATCAAAAACCAAATGCAAGGAAACTGACCTGAGTTACTGATTGGAAAGGTGGGGGTCACGCCCCGGTATCACCAAGTCGCCACTCTCTGCCCTTTGAACAAGGCCAATAAATCTCCAGAAGGCATTCTATATCGCTGACCCTATGCTCCGACCCCAGCTTCCTAGAATGGACTATGCTGTGAAGTACGTGTGACGAGTGTAAAGCCCTTTTCACATTTATCTCTTAGAGTAATTGTTAGTGTGTTTAAAAAGATGCTTTTATCGATGCAACAAGTTAGTTGTTTCCTCTGCTGTGGATATTCCTCCTGACCTGGACACAAAATTCATGTCTTGTGGCTATTATATGGTGTCCATAATGGTGTTGGACTGTAAATTAGTCAGGACATGATCAGAGCCGCTTCCTGCATTTCTCATGTGTGTAGTGTTTAGAAGTAAATTCTATCACTAGTGTACACCAGCCACTGTGTCTCAGCTCAGGAAGGAAGGGACTTCCAGCTTCTATCAGAATATGTATTAAAAAAAAAAAGTATTTTCCCTGAACTCTTCCACAGTCCAGGTTCGTCCATCTCTCTCTCTCTCTGTCTCTCTCTCTCTGTATCTCCCTCTGTCTCGTCTTCAGTAAGAGCACGATTGGTATTAGTGGAGCTGGACTTTGTTTCGTCCGAGGAGAGAATATCTTTTTTTTATTATTTATTTCCCCAAAATGCCACGGTGACATTTCGGCGTGATCGCTGGATCTCGGGTGTAGATTATCGGCAAAAGATGACAACAACATGAAACCAACCTTCCTGCTGGCTGCCTATCAAAAGCCTCCTGATGCTAATAGACTGTTAATGCCACACGGCGGGAGAGAATGGAGGAGCGCGTGGGCCGCGGAGCGTCTGCCACCGTGGGTATCCGAGAAGCTTTTTTTTTTTTTTTGTTGTTTTTATTCAGAAATCAGGAAAGTGCAATAGTTACTGAGAATGTGATAATTCCCACTGAGCATCTTCGCCTGTCTAGACGTGTCACACTGTAGCCCTGTGACAGGGCTGTTTGTTTCTTGCCCTCGTGGGAGGAATATAACTCTGAGCGCAGAGATAAATTCAGGAAGAATGAAATGATAGCATTTGTTTTAGCACTTGCCATTTCATTTTTGAAGATTTAAGTGTCTCAATAAAAAAATGTACAGGCTGCTTCTAATTAAACAATAAGTAAAAAAGAAACAAACAAACAACTCTGCTCTGTGTTCTTGGCTATGCTAATGTAACAGATAGCTAGCATAACCTTTCACTAAATTCTTTATTTCTTGTTCTTATATATTAGTATGTTTAAGATAAAACAAAAAAGAAAACATCCAATGAACCTATATGATGTCACAAACTGACTATAACCAAAATAGCTAGCCACTAGCAGTGTCCTCATGTGCACTGTAGAACAAAGCTCATATGGAACAAACATCAGGCTTGGATTACAGTGTCTTCACAGCTCATCACCAGAAGGATCAACGCTAAACTAAATAGCTAATCATAACTAGCGTAGCTGAGTTAATTTTATTGAGGCTTGTCTAACCAATACAAATCTAACAAACAATCATCATGAGAGTAAACGTACACGTTGTGACATAGTTCTGTCATGAGCTTTTCAAATCCATCAAACAGACCAAACTTTTTTTTTCTCCTTACAATCCTGCTAAAAGCTACTTGCCCACAGAAAAGACCAGAACCCAGTTTAGTGCACAGACACACCTCTTGCATGAGCACTTGTTTCCTAAAATTAAATTCATCCTGTCAATCATCACACCATTGAGTACAAATGAGCCTTAAATTATCGAAAAGCAGAGTCCATTTCAGAGGGCCTTTTCAAAAAGCTGTCTCAGTTTGTCCGGAAGGCAAAAAAAAGAAGAGAAAATTGAATGTATTTAAACAAAAACCTATTAGTATTGTACTGTGTGTGTTGACATCCTGGAGTTTTTACTTATTTTGGAGGGTTTTTTTTTCCTCGCATTCACTTTTCTGTTTTGGATAATTAGCAGTTTGTCGTTCCTCAGAAAGAAACGTATGACGTACGAGCAGAATTTATGAGTAGCTTGTAATAGAAGTCGACTGATAAGAGTCTCCAGTCGAAGCCAATATTTAGAAATCAGGGCGGCCGTTATATGATGCTGATATATCATTTGCCCTCCATTCCGTTCATAAAATCTAGCAACTAAGTAATAATAAAAGATACAGAAACTTGCTACTGTCCCTTTTCCTCCGCATGGGTGTGTAAATCTTAAATCTTAGCATTTTCTTGAGAAGTTACCAGGTAGTTAGCGGGCAGATGGGAACGTCACAAGGTTGTGCCACAAAAGGCAGCGGCAGGTGTTTCACAGCAAGGTTTTGCTGCCTGCAGATGCATCTGTCTATTAATCGACCTAAGTGGCATCAGCAGCGGCTGATGCCGATTCATTAGAAATGCCAAAAGTCAGCCTGATTAATCAATCGGTTGACCTCTAATTCATTTACACTTATGCCTTTTTATGGATTCAGAGGCCGTGTCCACACTAATGCGTTATTATTCGAAAACCCATAATTGTTGCTTCGTTTTAGCCTTGCGTCCACACTGAGATTGCATCCTCAGCCAATGGCAAAAGTAGATTTTTGAAAACGCTCTTCAAAGCGTTTTCAGAGTTTTTGAATGCAAGATGGACTGTGTTTTCAAAATCCCCGGGTTTCAAAAAGCAATAGATGGCAAATAAAAATGATGCAAGTCAAAATATGTACGCGAATGTACGCGTTTCAGTGTGAATGAACCACTTTTGGGAAACGACTGAAAATGTCGAGCATTTTCTAGATAAAAAGTGTTTACAAGTTGATCTGGATTAGACTAGATGTAGCCTGTGGTATTTCATATGTATTATTCACCTCAAAGACATCCAAAATGAGGTCACCGGACATCTAGTAAACACTCTGGATTAGGGCGGAATCTCTGAAGTATTAAAAATAGAATCGAATCAGCACCAAGGAAAATGCTCCGAGCGAAGATGTGTAAATCTGCCGATTATTAATAAATCATTTGCGTCCAAAAAAAAATGGCATTGAAAAAGATTAAAGGGATCATAACAGCATGGTGGCAGATTTTGCAGCTCCTCAAACATGAAGCCTGTCAGAGTTTGTGAAATATTGATGGATTCAGACAGCATCAGATTTTTGAAGGGATGTGAAACAATGACAGCGATGACTGATTCGCATCTCTCTCCCGTCGTCTCTCCATCTTCGTTGTGTCATCAGCCTGTGCAGGCGCTGGGATTCGCTCGGAAGCTCGAGGCTCGGATCGCTGTTTGGGTCAGAGACTCGTATCCCTGAGCTGAGAGGCGTCACCGAATGTAAACACAGACAGGTTATTTTTGGTGTGCTCCTAAATGCAGCATTCTCACAGGCTCTGTTTTACCCCAGCTGGAACAGGGGGGGTCGTCAAAATGGTGGCCAGACGTGGATCCAATTCGGCGGACTGAACTCGGCAGGACATATTGGCACAGACCAGCTCGGCAGATGACAAAACATGGAGACGTTGCGTCATCGCGAGCTGCTCTGACCGGGTCGCAGTCTTTGCATTGCAGCACTTCAGATCCAAAATGGATAAAGAGTTGTTTGTACATGTTTATAGAATATAATATAAATATAAATAAATAATATATATATATATAGATATATAATATATATATATATATATATACACATACCACACACACACACACACTGTATATCCACCTACAGTATTATTATTATCCATATTTCAGGTGAGAAGACGGTTTATTCTCTCAGGTCCAATTTGATGAACTAAATTGCGTTGGTATGATGGGCGGAGATGATGTCTGGAAAACTCTGGACAGCTGCAGAGCCCGAGGGCAGCTTCAGGGTTCAGGGTGGCTAAACCCAGGAGTAAATGGGTAAAGGGCACAAAAGGTCACAACAGGGAACCTGAAAGATTCCTGGCTAAGAGGTTTTAGCTTTAACGTGTCAGGGTGTGTGCTCTGGCTTACACAGGCTTAAACGTCGTACTCATCCAAAAACTGTGTGTTATGTATACGTGTGCGTGTGTGTCTGTGTGTATGTGGCCTTTGCTGTTGCCAAGCAGACCTCGCGCTCCCTGCACTCGTCTCCCCAGACAGCATCTTGCCCACTCAACCATATGGCTTTCCTGACAAGCATCCAGACCTGTGGCTTCACACTGCACACACACACACACACACACACACACACACACACACACACACACACACACCCTCTATCTGTTGTGACCCACACACACACACACATGCAGTTGAAAATGAAAAATGGATAGTAGGATTTTATGATATGTTATTACCTGATGCAGATGACAGCGCTCTCGTCACCTGTGCTGTGAATCATAACTTTGTTTACCGCATGATCACATTTTCCCTGTTTCTCTGTATTTCAGTCTCCCTTTCTCTATCAGTCTCTGTCTCTCTCTCTCTCTCTCTCTCTCTCTCTCTCTCTCTCTCTCTCTCTCTCTCTCTCTGTCCCTCTCCTTATCCTTTTCTCTGTTTGTCTCAGCCTCTTTCTGTGACCAGGATCTCTCTCTCACTCTCTATCCATCCATCCATCCCCCTTTTCTCTGTATGTTGGTCTCTCCTTCTCCTTACATATATATGTGTATTTATATATATATATATATATATATATATATATATATATATATATATATATATATATATAAAATGGGTGTTTTTGTGTGTGTAGATATATACTGTGTATTATTTCTCCGTCTCTTTCTCTATCTATCTCTCTCATTATCTGTCTCTTCATTTCTTCATCTCGCTGTATTTCTACATTTCTCTCTGTGTCAGTCTCTGTCTCTTTGTATCTGTCTCTCTTATGGAATTTCAAATCAGCAGAAATCTGTTCAGCCCTTATAAACCCCGTTCATAACTTTGTGTGTGTGTAGGTCATCTGTCTATATGTTCAAATGTGTATAGAGATTATGCTGAGACTTTAAATTGGCTGTGTGTGCACGCCTGTGTGTGTGTATGTGTATGTGTGTCAAATTCAAATTCAAATTCAAATTTTATTGGTCACATACACAGTCATACACAGTATGATACGCAGTGAAATGCTTGGGCAGCTGCCCTGACCTCAAGAGTGGATTGTTTTACCAAATCCAAAATACAGAATTTACAAAATAAATACAAATATAAAGTAAATATAAAAATATAAAATATAAAATAGACTTTGAAAAAGAGAAAGAGAACAAAAATGAAAGAAAACCAGAAGAAATCTGTGTGCAAACAACAAAGTCCAGGTTTGTGCAATATGGTTGCTTATAAAGTGGTGTGTGCATATTGTGTGTGTTGTGTGTTTTCTGTCCGTGAGTGAGCAGTGACCACGAGTGACCACTGCCATAGTGAATGTCCAGTGTGGGTGTAGTGGATCAGTACTGTCTGGTGTACTGATTGAGAGACCTTATTGCCTGCGGGTAGAAGCTCCTCCTCAGTCTCTCTGTATTGGCCTTGAGGGAGCGGAAGCGCTTTCCAGACCGCAACAGAGAGAACAGTCCATTGCTGGGGTGGCTGAGGTCCTTCATGATCTTCCTGGCCTTGGTCCAGCACCGCTTGCTGTAGATGGAGTGCAGGTCAGGGAGCTCAGTATGGATGATGCGCTCAGCTGAACGCACCACCCTCTGTAGGGCTCGTCTGTCCTGCACGGTGCTGTTCCCGAACCAGGTTGTGATATTCACCCGTCAGGATGCTCTCTATGGTGCAGGAGTAAAAGTTCCTGAGCACCTTAGAGGGCAGTCTAAAGTCTCTCAGGCGTCTGAGGTGGTAGAGACGCTGTCGGGCCTTCTTCACCACGGTGTTGATGTGACAGGACCATGACAGGTCCTGCGTGATGTGAACACCGAGGTACTTAAAGCTGTCCACTCTCTCCACTGGGCTCCCGTTGATGACGGGGGTCTGGTAGATCCTCTCCTGCTTGGTACTGAAGTCCACTATCAGCTCCTTTGTCTTGCTGACGTTTAGAAGGAGGTTGTTCCTCTGGCACCAGTTCTCCAGATTCCCGATCTCCTTCAGGTAGGCTGTCTCATCGTTGTCAGAGATCAGGCCTACCACAACGGTGTCGTCAGCAAACTTGATGATGGTGGTGGAGCTGGTGGTGGCCACACAGTCATGTGTGTACAGGGAGTACAGCAGGGGGCTCAGAACACAGCCCTGTGGGGCTCCAGTGCTGAGAGTGAGTGAGAGCCTGAGACGTGTCCACCCATCCTTACTGCCTGTGGTCTCCCAGTTAGGAAATTGGAGATCCACTTGCACAAGGATGAGCTGAGTCCCAGGTGTTCCAGCTTGGTGGAGAGTGTGGAGGGAATTATGGTGTTAAATGCTGAGCTGTAGTCGACGAAAAGCATTTTAACATAATTCCCCTTCCTATTGTCCAGGTGTGTGAGGGCAGTATGGAGGAGATGAGCGATAGCGTCATCTGTGGAGCGGTTCGGGCGGTATGCAAACTGTAATGGGTCCAGGGTGTTGGGTAGTGAGGAGATGATGAAGTCTCTGACCAGCCGTTCAAAACACTTCATCACCACTGATGTGAGGGCTACAGGTCTGTAATCATTGAGGGAAGCAGGATGGGGTTTTTTCGGGACAGGAACAATGATGGACTCTTTAAAGCATGTAGGGATCACCGACTGAGATAATGAGATGTTGAATATCTCTGTGAACACAGGTGCTAGCTGGTCCGCGCAGGCTCTGAGGACTCGTCCTGAGATGCCGTCTGGTCCTGCTGCTTTCCTGGTGTTCACTCTCCTGAAGGCTCTCCTCACGTCATGTTCGGAGATGATGAACGCGTTTCCGGTGCTGGCAGTGTCTTCCTGACTGCAGCCGTTAGCGCCGCTAGCATTAGCGTTAGCAACACTAGCGTCTTTAGCTGCAGCCTCGAAGCGAGCATAAAAGGTGTTCAGCTCGTCTGCCAGAGTCATGTCCGCGTTCGTCATCCCGGATGTTGGCGCTTTATAGTCCGTCACTGATCTTAGTCCCTGCCACAGGCTTCTAGAGTCGTTCTGTTGGAGTTGTGACTCTAGTTTCCTCCCGTAGCGCTGCTTCGCCTCTTTCACCGCCTTCCGGACGTTGTATGACGCAGCCTTGTACTGGTCCATGTCCCCCGACGCAAGTCCCGCATTGTAGGCCGCGGTGCGAGATCTCAGAGCGTCGCGGATGGTTTTGTCCACCCACGGCTTCTGATTGGGAAACGTTCTGATGGTCGTTTTCTGTGCGGTATCATCCGCTAGTTTCCCGACGAATCCCACAACCGCTTCCGTAAACATGCTGACGTCATCGGAGCTGCGTCGGAACATGTCCCAGTCTGCGTCATCAAGTGCGTCCTGTAATGCGGCCACCGATTGGTCTGTCCAGCGCGCGACCTCCCTCTGAACCGGAGCTTCCTGTTTGAGCCTTTGTTTATATTTTGGCATGAGGAAGATGGCGTCGTGGTCGGATTTCCCAAACGGTGGGCGAGATTGTGCCTTGTAGCCGTCCTTAACTGTTGTGTAGCAGTGGATCCAGTGTCCTTTTCGCCCCTGGTTGGGCAGGTGATGTGCTGGTAGAAGTTAGGCGCTGCGCGTTTGAGGTTGGCACTGTTAAAGTCCCCCGCAACAATAAGCGCAGCGTCCCGGTTCTGTGTTTGGTGATGTGTGAGTGCCTCATGCAGCTCGCATAAGGCAGTGTCCGTGTCCGCTTGTGGTGGAATATAAACGGCGCTGATTATGACCGATGTAAATTCCCGAGGAAGATAAAAAGGACGACATTTGATGGTCAGTAGTTCCAGGTTGGGTGTGCAGGAGCGTGCAAGAGGAATAACGCTCGCGCTGCTGCACCAGCTGTTGTTCACCATTAAACACACGCCTCCTCCCCTTGTCTTCCCCGAGTCCCGTGTCCTGTCCATGCGGTGAACCGAGAAGAACTCGGCCGGCTGAATGGCGTGGTCCAGCACCGCTGGGTTTCAGCCATGTCTCGGTGAAGCAGAGGAGATTGCAGTCCCGAATGTCTCTCTGGAACTTTACCCTGGCCCTGAGGTCATCGAGCTTGTTCTCCAGGGACTGGACATTGGCGAGCAGGATGCTAGGCAGAGGTGTGCGGTGTGCACGGACTCTCAGCCTGTTCCTGACGCCAGCTCGTTTCCCTCGGGGCCGCCGCTTCGCGTCGCGTCCTTTGTTTTCCCTCAGGATCTCACTCGGCCAGCTCGGATCCGGAGTTAAAACCGTCGAATTGTGAGTACATTGTAGATTAATAGAAATAAGAGTATCTCTATCGTACCTAATGCACTCAATGGTGATGAGTTTACCGGTCTAGAGTTGGCGGAAATTAAATTAAAAAACAAAAACAAGGTAACGTGGGTCAGAGCAGTCGCGACGGCAGCCGACCTCACCGGCGCCATCTTGGTATGTTGTGTGTGTGTGTGTGTGTGTGTGTGTGTCGAAGCCGTGTGGGATTGTGCACAGCCCCTGCGATCATCCCGGCCCTCTCTGCTCCTCAAACATGACTTTTGTCCCGCAACCTGAGGGACTCGGGGAACATTTGCACGGGGTAAATGCCACATTACAATAGGATCGATTCGATCACGAGCAGAATAAAGAGGAACGGCGGGGCGAGGACACGAGAAGCTTCTGCTCCCACACACACACACACACACACACACACACACACACACACACACACACAGGATTGTTATCGATTTGTTTGCGTGGAACATAACACTGCAAGGAGGCAAAGCTGAGAAAACTTTAGCTGGGAGTGTAACCTTCTCCACCTGCACATGTGTGTGTGTGTGTGTGTGTGCGTGTGTGCGTGTGTGTGTGTGTGTGTGTGTGTGTGTGTGTAAGAGTAGAAGGAGCTTGATGATTAGTGTATAGGTAGCATGCTGAGTCAAGCTGTAACAAGATCATCGACAGAGTTGTGTGTGTGTGTGTGTGTGGTCATGGAGGTGTAAATGAAACGGCACTCTGACCTCTTGAGGTGAAAATGAACTTGAAGCTCATCATCTTATCAGTATTTCACCCCTTCATACTTTTCTCTCTCTCTCTTTCTCTCTATTAATAATAATAATTATTATTATAATAATTATAATGATAAGAATCAGTATGTGTGTGTATTTTATTACTATTACTGTCGGCATTAGTTGGAGGGCTGCAGTGAAAGACTGCAGTGTTGTGGTGCTGATGTTGTGTTATGTTGTGTCACTTGTCTGCTTGAAATGAGCAATTATTAGGAGGTCAACACACAACATGTCTCTCTTACAATGTCACTTCACACAAGGCACATGGCTGAGATGTTTTTCAAGCACTATACATATTATCCTCATCGCACAATTGTCCCTCCTCACCCTCTTCTAACAAGACTCACCCTCATTTTTCACTCATGAAAGCCAAGACCCCACGGTATAGATCTAAACCTTACCAATCTCATCCTTATTTCTCTCCCATCTCTCCCTCACCTCATCCTTATTTCTCTCCCATCTCTCTCCCACCTCATCCCACCTCACCCTTATTTCTATACCATCTCACCCTCAGTTCATCCCACCTCACCCTTATTTCTATACCATCTCACCCTCAGTTCATCCCACCTCACCCTTATTTCTCTCCCACCTCACCCTTTTTTCTCTCCCATCTCTCCATCACCTCATCCCACCTCACCCTTATTTCTCTCCCATCTCACCCTCACCTCCTCCCACCTCACCCTTATTTATCTCCCATCTCTCCATCACCTCATCCCACCTCACCCTTATTTCTCTCCCATGTCACCCTCACCTCATCCCACCTCACCCATATTTATTTCCCATCTGTCCCTCACCTCATTCCACCTCACCCTTATTTCTCTACCATCTCTCCATCACCTCATCCTTATTTCCCTCCAATGTCTCCCTCACCTCCTCCCACCTCACCCTTATTTCTCACCCTTTTTTCTCTACCATCTCACCCTCACCTCATCCCACCTCACCCTTATTCACCCTTTTTTCTCTCCCATCTCTCCCTCACCTCCTCCCACCTCACCCTTATTTCCTTATTTCTTAATATCACCCCATCTCATCCTCACCCCATCACATCTCATCCAATCTCACTGTTTCTCCTTAATCTCATCCCATCTCTCCTCATCCCATCTCTCCCTCATTTCTCTCCTCTCATCCTCATTTTTCTCCCATCTCAACCTCATCTCAACTCACCCCATTTCTCCTTAATTTCAATCCTCCTCACCCTCATTCCTTTCTCATTTTACTTATTTCTCCCCCAGCTCATCAAAATTTGAATTCATTTCTCCTTCATCCAATCTGTCTCACCCTCATTTCACCCCGTCTTACCCTCAATTCAATTATTTCTCCTGCATCAACACCCTCAGTTCACTCTCATTTCACCACTTCTTTCACCCTCACCTTACCACTATCAGTGCTAGGACAGAAAGCAAAATCTTTCCCTTCCCTGAATGTACTGCAGTGTTCATTGGGTTATCATTGGCATGCAGCTCGCAGTGTTATTGTATATGACATGAATATGTCTTTACAATTTAAAACTAAGTGTGGTTGTTTCGGTGAAATGAAAAAAACGTTGCATTATTGCTGTCACAATACAGATACACAAACAGAAACGCGTCTCTGGGATAGCAAGTACAGGAGCTGGAACCTTCCAGAAAACGACTTGGAGCTACAGGTGGAAAAGGAAAATGCTCACATGGCTCTGTTTGTTCCCCCTGAGCAGAGCCACTTTGCTCCTACGGGCTCCGTTATCTCGTCCCTGCCTCTCAGGACACTCTTATAAATGAGAGGCTGGTCTCTGCGTACCTTCAGCGCTACCATAACGGCTCCTTAATACGGCCCGTCCCCGCGTACCAGCAGAACCGCTCGTTAAGGCTGCATAATTAATCTATTATTAATCGTCACGGTGACTCCGGCCCTGCGCGCACCGATAATCGCCCGTTCGCTAATTGCAAAAGCAATTAATGCGCTCCTGTTAGCGCCGCTCAGGCTTGCTGGATCAGAGAGGAAACTTTGAAAAGTCGAAACTTTCCCCAGATGGAAAATACACAAGTCTGCAAACATAATTCATTAAAAAGTGCCTGTTTTAGACAATTGGAAACATGACATCCAGAAAACCAGTGGACGCTGTGAACTCCAACTAGTAGAGATACACTGTAAAATATTATTGCAGTAATAGAAAAAGTCTTTTAACAAGCACTTGAGTTAAATCCAAAAGAATTTACCTTCAGATGTGTTCAATGTCTTCAAATGTGCTTAAGTATCTAACTTGTGCACCATTATGGCTATTATATTTCTATTATCATTTTTGTCATATGGCACGTTGCATAATGTGCGCACACATATATATATATATAATCTGATATATATATATATATATATATATATATATATATATATATATATATATATATATATATATCAATCTACAATAGATGCCAGAGAATTCGTGCTTCAGAGTTCGAGGGCTGAGTCACCTGCGGATTTTTCCTTCGTAAATTTCCTAAAAATAGGAATTTATAGGCGTTTTTTGACCAAAAATTCATTGTTCTTCACAATTTGCGGATGCTCTAGGACCGTAAGCCCTGTTCATGTCTCACTCCATCCCACCCTCACTTCGCCCGAATCTCACCCTCATTTCAACTTCTCATCTCATCCCTGACTCGCCCTTATTTCATCCTTATTTTTCTCTTTTGAATTTAACGTCTCTCTAAATGGAAATATACTTCAGTATAGTACAGGTACACAAAAACAAGTATTTGAAGCTTCGATAAGAACATCTTGATTCAACTCTCACAGTCGTATCTACTATAATCTACTATTTCCAGGGAGGGGGTGTAGCTCAGTGGTCTAAGGCGCTGGGCTGCTGATCGGAAGATCCGGGTTTCGAGCCCGGTATGGCCAAGCTGCCGCCCTTGGGTCCTTGAGCAAGACCCTTAACCCTCTGTGCTCCAGGGGCGCCGTATCATGGCTGAACCCTGCGCTCTGACCCCAGCTACCAACATCAAACTGGAATATGCGAAGAAAAGAATTTCACTGTGCTGTAATGTATATGTGACCAATAAAGGATATTATTATTATTATAAGACTAGGATCATACCATTTTATTTATATAAGGCTGCTCAGTGTCTAATTTCACACAGAACTGTGTAGAATTGGGTTTTCTCCCAGTAAGCTATATAAATACATTAATAATACATTATGATGTAAAGCTGTAAATTAAATTGTGAAAAGAAAAACACACACGTTTCTAGCCAGTCAAAATAAAACCTGTCCATGGTGTACCAAAGGTTGGAGGTCCTGTCATTAAAATCACAGAACGAACACGGAATTTGATATAAACTGCAACATATAAATCTCAGAATCCAGAGCTCCTTTGGGTGGAAGTAGTGTAAAATTCATGGTAGACTTAAAACCCCTCTGGATCTCGTAGTATTGCTGGGAAATTTGCCAAAAGCTTGCTCAGAGCTCAAGAGTCTTGCATGACAAGTATAAGGTCTAGGCAACCACAATACAGTTAATTGCTGCTAGTGAATCATCTAACAGCGTCTGAAGGGAACACTCCTTTATTTATCTATTCGTTTGATGCTAGCCGCGGATCAGGAAAGCTATCACAACATGATGTCTTATATGTCCGAGGACTGAATACATCGGAATGGATCAGACAAGCACTGAGAAGTTAGTATCGTTTTTCTTTCGTACTCCAGCTTGCCAAAGCTCCATCTGTCATTGCTCACGAGGCAGAGTTTGGTGTCTCCATAAGGTCGCGACCCCACGCGCTGAACGCCACGGCTGCACACTTAATTACGCTGTTACACGCTCAATTTGCTCCAATTGTGCTGTAACACCACTCCATTTGCCAAGGTTTAACTCGAACATGCGCACGCAACTGCACGGACAGGGGTTTCCCTCTTCGAAAGCACTAAAAATACATTCCCCGGTGAAAAATAAAAGTTATATTATCTATATGAACACACAAACTGGCAGGAATTTAGCATAACTACTGTATGAGGAAATTCAGTGGGGGAAACTCATTGTTGGTGATGACAGCCAGTCCATCGTACACAAGTTAACACCTATTGGGAGTTTAGCACACTGTACTTATTAGTGATTCATCGATAAGTGATTCATTCATGTCGAATGAGTCTTCTGGCTCGAGTCGTCTCAAAGAGCGATTCTCTCCTTTTCTACAGGACGAACATGATCCACGCAGCGCAAAATCTCTGCAGGTCACGTACAAGATACCGAATCGAGTAGTTTACCACTGAACTCTTCTAGTTCTTTTTGTCACATGACTCCTGTACATGCTCTGAAGTTGATTAAAGGATCCCGATGAACAAAATGACAGGGGGGAAAAAAAGGAGAAAAAAGAGCCAAGTGACTAAA
>JACRUU010000013.1:2932034-2934534 GCA_030449085.1 Kryptopterus vitreolus | reverse complement strand
TGATTTGTTGTTCGTCTGAGTCACAGAAATCAAAGTGTTTCTGGGGTAGCTCAGTGTTCTAAGGCGCTGGGCTGCTGATCGGAAGATCCGGGTTCGAGCCCTGGTATCGCCAAGCTGCTGCCCTTGGGTACTTGAGCAAGACCCTTAACCCACTGTGGTCCAGGGGTGCCATATCATGGCTGACCTTGCGCGCTGACCCCAGCTATCGATAACAAGCTGGGATAAGCAAAGAAAGAATTTCACTGTGCTGTAAATTATATGTGACAAATAAAGTCTATTCTTCGTCTTCTTCTTCGGTGCCATGCTGGTGTTCTTATATTATTCCCTTCACGGCTTTGTAAACCGACCAAACTACAATTCGGTGTATTTTCTTCGCGCATTCAGTTGCAGTTCTTTAAAAGCAGTCCAGAAGAGCTCCACGCACTACAGGTTGACGAATCCTACAGGAGCCGAGACAGACACGATCTAAACTCCCGACTCGCTTCGAGTCCTTGTGTATTTTTGGAGTTTCTCTGGCCGTTAATGGAGAGGACTGTCAGACTCAGCTGAGAAGGCGCTCGTCCCCTGTGTTTTTCGCGGACGTTTGACAGTTTTCAACCCCGCAGTCCCATGGATTACAGTCTTTTAACGAGAGAGGAAGTGAGAAAGGCTTCAGCAAGTGCGAATTACAGAGCAGGCAATCAGGATGGAGAGGCTAATGTGCGCTTTCACGAATGATTGGTCCTTTTGTTTCACACCGCGTTAGGGAAGATGTAATGTGTAGTAAGGTTGTAGTACACAGGGGATCTGTGTGCGTGTGTGTGTATTTGTTTGCCTAAAATCGCTATTAGATCATCAGTCTGTGCTTTTTACTCGATAGTACAACTTTTAAATAACACAGTGCGTACTTGCATGTAATTATACAGGTATAATACATGCCTGCGAGACTCTGAGGAATAGTATAATTACATAACCAGTACCAATAGTGCATTTTTCCCCCCACAAAAATTAGGAAAGAATAAAAAGGAAGAGCGAAATAAAAGGTCACCATGACTAAGAAAAGGAACGAACATGCTTGACATGTTCCATCACCGTGCACTTGACCATCACTATATACTTTACGTAAAGATACAGGAATGCAAGAAAGAAAAAGTGCCAGTACAAGGAAAATAAAAGATGGTCAGAGAAAAAGGAAAAGCCGGTTTTAAAAAAAGAAAGAAATCAGAGAAATCAGGTTATCAATCTATTTCTCACATTTTCTATACTCTATATTGCTAGTTGTCTAACTCATCCAAAAGATCACACCCTGTATAGGAGATCTGTCAGGATCTCCCGAGCGGGCTGCGCAAACTTTCGCGGTGCACACTTCCGGTTCGGCAGCCATCTTGCCGGTTTTCCCGCCGGGCTCCTTATTTAAGCCTGCGTTTTGCTGACAGAATAATCCGGCCAAACATGGACCCAGCAGGTGCACCTGAGCAAGGTTTAAATTTTGATTTTGGGGGAAACACCCAGATGTTGAGGGAGACGGACTTGATGATGTTGGACATCAGGAGACGGCTGTCTCTTCTGCCCCAAACGCTTGTCGGGGAGGGGTACCACCTCAGGCTTTCGGCCTGGCTGGTGCCGAAAATCTCAACGCCGTCTGGGAGCGCATTCAGCGCCTCCTCCCGAATCCACGAGCACCAGACCCCAGCCCGGGGCGCCGCCGAGCACCGGACCCCAGCCCGGGGCGCCGCCGAGCACCAGACCCCAACGCTTCCCAGAGGCAACTACACTCTTGAAGTCACTTACATTTATCCCGTGCACAGCTTCGATGGCTGAAAGCCATGATCCTCAGCACCATCTCCTGGATGGGAGGAAAGAACCCGTTCCTGGGCATTGCCTACATCACCGTTGGCTCTGTTTGCTTCTTCCTTGGAGTCGTCCTGCTCTTCATCCACCATAAATACGGCAACCGCAACAACAGCTCCGACATTCCCAACTAAGCCCGTGCGATCGACTGCATGCACGCATGATGAAGACCAACCACTTCTCTACTACTAAGCTTGCCTCTGTGTATTTGTATGGATGCGTGCGCTCGTACCCATCACGTGTTTGTGTCCTGTCCTTGGAGTGCAGCAATGCAGAGCATTATGTCTGACAGATTATATAGATGTATTTATTTTTTCAAGAGGTTCGTGATGTACTGTGTTAAAGTTACAGATTTGATTTCTTAGCCAGTATTTGCGTTATTTAGGGTGGCTCATGGGCTTCTATAATAAGTGTTATTAGCCCAGCCCGGGGCGCTGCCGACCTTAACTCTGCACCTGGACACCTTGGAGGCTCTCCCTCCGGTTCATCTGGCCGTTCCAAGTGGCCAAGGTCTTCTATCCAGTGGCGGTTCAACTCAAGCCCCGCTTGCTTCGCCACTGGCACGCGGCCTTCCAGGTGGCCAGGCTCAATCGGGGCATACCGATACGTCCCGCCTCCAGACCCCCTCCACCTGCCCACCTGCCTAAATTTTGATTTTGGGGGCAACACC
>JACRUU010000013.1:2882034-2927034 GCA_030449085.1 Kryptopterus vitreolus | reverse complement strand
TATAACCCAAGCTGCTGTAGTAAAGGGCTGCTGCAGTCCACTTTCAGGCTACAGTTCACTTGTACACGCGTGTGTGTGTGTGTGTGTGTGTGTGTGTGTTATTTTTTTTCTTTCGTTCCTGCTGTGTGATAATAAACTTAGTCCTGAGGACACGGTGGCACTCGTCCAACCTCTATGAATCTGTGAATACTTTACACTTTATGAATATTTATGAATCAGATGTTCATGTATTGTCGTTTGTGTGTTTGTGTGTGTGTGTGTGTGTGTGTGTGTGTGTGTGTGTGTGAGAGTGTGTGTTTATGGCTGCTCATATTGCGACAAGTTTCCCCACGGAAAGTGCAACACGATGAGAATATAGTGCAATATTTTTCAGGTTATATTTTTAAATATAGGAGCATGTTGCCATGCATTTCCTATTTGTGTGCACTGATTACGGTACAGATTACAACACGCTAGCGCACTGGCATGGCTGTACCGCCGGGACTATACACTCACATCGGGATCTAAATTATCGTTTCAAATTACTTTCATTTCATGTTCATTTCATTCAAATTATGGTATTTAGTGGTTGAAAGCAGTTGCTTTCATGAATAGATGCTGTTTGTCTGCTTGTATTGCTTTATAGGGTATTTACATTTTTGTACTCGACAATAGGTAACCAATATGATGATAAATAACATCAAAATATTAATGTCCAGATGTATTAAAGATGATAAATATTTCTCAGAAGGCTTCTATTCCAATTTCAATCCCATTTATTATTACACTGTTCTCAGGTCAGTAATATGACACTTAGTATTACTGTTCTCAGATCAGTGCTATGATACCTAGTATTACTCTGTTCTTAGATCAGTGATTTATTACTCTCTCTATTGCTCTGTCCTCAGATCAATGATATGATGCTTAGTATTACTTTGTTTTCAGATCAGATACTTAATATTACTTCTCAGTAATGTTACGTATTATTACTCTGTTCTCAGATCAGTGATACGATTCTCCATATTACTTTCTTGCTATTTTAATACTCAGTATTACTCTGTTCTTGGAATACAGTACTCAGTAATACAGTATTTCAGTAGAGTAAAACCATTCTTTACCCATATCAGTGATACAGTTCTCATTGTTATGCTGTAGTGATACTGTCCTTGTTTTTAGTGAGCACACACACACACACACACGAAAATGAAAATCCTCGCAGTGTGTTGTCGTTGTACTCAGATCTGTGACAGCTGTGCAAATCCAGCAATTATCGTAGCGACAGTGCTGAAAAGCTGAAGTTTGAGAGTCTCAGAAAGCACATTGATGATTAAAGATCTGATCGAATGGTGTGCATGGAAAGAGTAAAAGGGATTTTTTTTTTGTGAAGGGGACTGATGTGATCTCCCTCAGTGTGTGTGTGTGTGTGTGTGTGTGTGTGTTCAGAAGCAAAAGTGGTAAAAGGAGCATGTAAAGAGCACCATAATGGTTTCTTCAGGGCCAGACATACCGTGTGTCTGTGTGTTAGAGAGAGCCTGGAGAGGCGGCAGAGAGAGAGATGATTACCCACTAGAGATCAGAGTCGGGGAGCACAGGGAATAAAGGAGAAGTAGAAATGAGAAAAAACTCAAAGGAGAGAAAGCAAGAAAAAAAGAGTGAGAGTGTGTGTGTGTGAGAGAGATAGAGGGTGGGGGCGGGGGGAGGGTAGTGAGGTTGAGGAGAGGCCATTGCTGTTAACACTTTTATTAGTGAGTAGTTCCTTTCCTGTTTGCTCTAAAAGATCTTATCAAACTCATCTGCCACCATACTCACCATAATCCACTACACTCACCATACTCTATTATAATCACCATAATCCACTACACTCACAATACTCTATTATATTCACCATATTCACCATACTCCACTACACTCACCATACTCTATTATATTCACCATACTCACCATAATCCACTACACTCGCAATACTCTATTATATTCACCATACTCCACCATACTCCACTACACTCACCATACTCTATTATATTCACCATATTCACCATAATCCACTACACTCACAATACTCTATTATATTCACCATACTTCACCATACTCCACTACACTCACCATACTCTATTATAATCACCATGCTCACCATAATCCACTACACTCACAATACTCTATTATATTCACCATACTCACCATAATCCACTACACTCACAATACTCTATTATATTCACCATACTCCACCATACTCACCATACTCCACTCCACTCACCATACTCTATTATATTCACCATACTCCACTATACTCTTCATATTCTACTACACTCAATATACACTACACTACACTACAAAATGTGTACACACTACACAACAGTATAAAGTGGATTACAAAATGTGTACAGTATTTACACTACACTATACATGAACAAAATGCAATATAATTGCACAATACTATAAAATACACTACACAATACTTACAGTGGACTATACTAAACTAAAATATACTTACATTTAACTATGCTACAAGAATGCTTATATTAAAGTTGCACAACACTATAACATACACTATAAAATACCACTATGCTAGACAGTAAAATACTTACAATTCACTTACACACTAAACTTGCATAAAATACACTACAAAATACCCTACAATCCCTCTGTAGGCTGCCTTTGCATGTAATGAGTGGAAATATGAATATGTATATATTTGATTGGAGATTAATTCCAGAGTTATTCCAGCTTGGCAGCTCCTCTGACACCTGCTGCTGCTGTGAAGCCTCCTCGCACCGAATAAATAAATCAGCTCACTATTCAGGCTTATTAGAGATTATTCAGCCATGGACAAGCAGACGCGCTCATACCTCCCAAGTCTCTGGGCCTCTCACGTCACCTTTCTTCGTCTCTCATACACTTTTTTAAGGTGACCTTTTTATGCGTTTGATTCTTTTTATTTGACCCTCTGTCATTGCTTAAAATAAAAATTAATTAATTAATTAATTAATTAATTAATAAAAAAAAAAATAAAACGAAATGACAGAGCAAGCAGAGTTGTTGAAAAGTGTGTACACTGCTGCAGCGTATAATGAAATGATGGCTGTACTGTCGGAACAGTAGATCAGCTTGCACTGTTTCGCGTTTATTGTGGGCACGTGACAAAACAACTCACGACCCGGACCAAAATATATGAGATGGGAGCTACTCATTCTGTTTATCCTTGTCTGTCCTTAGCAGCATTGTCACTTCTCCATTATTAGAACTACAGTCAACGTTGGTGTTGGTAGATCTGCTTATTGAAAATGTTATTTCTGATCAAAGAAACGAAACAAACTAAAAAACCCCAAAAAGAATTATGATGTCACTAAATCTTAATAGACAGATAGATACTTTAATCATCTCAATCTCTCTCAGGACAGGAAGCTGTGTGCTCACCCCTTCCTCGAGATCTACAGAAATCGCTTCATCTACTACATAAGTCCACTGTCCAGGCAGGGGGATTTCTACGTGCCCGAGGTCCAGAAAGCCCCGAAAAGACAAAAGGGAGAGGAGGAGTCTGAGGAGGATCGTCAGACTGACATCACAGGTAGATCTTTAATACTGAAACATATGATTTTTTATATATTAATATAGTTGTGACACTTATCATTAGCTCTTGTTCTAGTGACTCTGAGATCACACAGAACAGTGGTTTAACTGAGAATAACAAGCGTTATAGTTGAACAGATTTTTTAAATATAAAATGAATATTTACAGACGAATTGATATTTTACGCTTGGATCGTAATAACCAGGCATATGGTGCTCAAGTGAATAATGTAACACTTAATTATCTCTGCTATGAATAATGAGACAGGTGTATGTGAGAAGGAGAAGGAGTGTGTATGTAATTATGTTTGTGCAGAACATGTCTGTGTGTGTGTGTGTGTGTGTGTGTCTGTGTTGGGATAAAACATGGCTGCTTGGTTTGCGTCATGGAGAGCGAGAGGTTTGACGGATCCCCCCCAGCATGAGCGAAAGGACTTGTTGTACACACCAGCTGGCCCGCTGTGCGCGTGCGTGCGCGTGTGTGCGCCTGTCGGCCTGTCACTCTGTGAAATCCGTGGCAGGTTTGATATTAACTAATATACCTGAACATTAGGGATCACGGAGGTGTTGTAATTACTTTTAGAGAGCGGTCCAGGTCGCGTGTGTTGTTTGTGCCATTCGTTTACACTCTGCCTCCTTCGTATTGCCCCCTGCTGGTCACTCCGACAGTGTGTGATTATTAGGAGAGCCCTTGGGAGCCAGGCCTAAAGTGCACCAAACCAAACCAGCATTACTGGATTTCATTTACTGGTGGTTGCTGATGTCCTGTGTGCACATTCGATTGTTTACATCGAAACACTTTTAGACACCTGGCATGTGAGTTTCAAAGACCCCATTCCAAATTCATTCCTCATTCTTCTGGGAGGAGGTTTTGTGGAGATTAATGGAGAATTGTTCAGCTGCAGGTTTTTGCTAGTAAAGTCAGGTAGTGATGAAGGCAGTGTTGGGAAGGTTACTTTAGAAATCCAAAAGAATACAAATGACCCAATTCAAAATGTAATGAGTATTTCAATTTCTGTATAAAAGTAACTGATTACATACGATTACTTTTTGATTACTTTCATTGTCCACTAGGTGGCACTTTAAGTTAACATTCTAAGAAAAAACATTTTTAAACCCTCGGGAAAAAATCAGTTCTATTTTTTGAAACGAAACGGCAGCAAATTCTCATCATTCAAATCAAAATCACCTTTCAGTAGAAAATCATACCGAATTACTGTTATATTTATTCTGTAATTAAATTACATAATGCCGTTACATGTTACTAGTTAATCCCCAACACTGGATGTCGGTGAGGTGAGGAGTAGAGTCATGTGAAAAATATATGATATTTTGTCCTACTCCCACCTGTAATATTTAAGTTTTGTCCGGCTCCCACTCCCGTTCATGCATAAATATGCTATTTTCTCTGGCTGGAGAATTTCCATTTTAGTTGATATTCTTCCTTTTAGCAGTAAATTCTTATTTGTTTTTATTATTTATTTTATATATAAATACATTTATATAATTTTGACCATTTTGCTGGAGTCCCGCAAATAATCGTATTCTCGCACACACATGAATATATTCCCGCCCAGCACCCGCGTTCACCATCAAATCTTGTCCCGCGCCGCACTCATTTGCGTTGGGTCCTGGAGAGTGCAGGTCTCTAGTGAGTAGACCTGGGGTGCAGTCAGTATTTACTTTCATCCCAAAGATGTTCAGTAGGATTTATAAATCTATAGAAGGAGATCCAAAATCCAAACCATGGCACTGGCTTTGTGCACAGATGCAAAATTCCGTGCCACCAAATCCAAAGAAGTTCTATACAAATCTGTACCTCCTGACTTTTTGGTAAAAATTCAAAAAAGAACCACATTCGTCTGAAAAAGATGAGTGTACCTATACGTTCGCCCGTGTGGTGTATTTGGATCTAAGACTGGACTGATCAATTAATTTGTGTCCTGCCAGGATGCACTGTGATTTAGTAAACAGCCCTGTGGATTTTAAACAGAAATCTGCCTTTTTATTTCAATTAAGCATTTTCACATTAGGACTTAATGGTTTAAATGCTTTCCCAAAGTTCAGACAGTCTTAATTTGGTTACAGATACAGAATAATCCAATTGTTCTATCTCGTGGTTGCCTGTTCTATCTAGATAACCACAAATCCTATACATCAGCGCCTTCCTGTTTCCTAGCAGATGTCCTGAAATTACAGATTACAGCATATATATCACACGAGGCCATTAGGTGCTTTGGGTCGGCAGTAAATCACAACCTACGAAGCGCAATGTCCACCGACTCTATTAGAAGGAGCAAGTTACACCGAATAACCTGATTGTGCACGTGTATCACATTTCCTATTAAAATGACAGGTGTGGGAATTGACCCCTATGAGTACAAGTTATTATTAGGCCTGCAAAGGGGCGGAAATCTTTTCAGTAAATTTCCATTGGAATTTCATCTGGGGATTTTTGGAAATATGTGGAAAGAAAGAAAGGATAGAGGGAGGGAGGGAGGGATGGATGGATGATGACATTCACCCCAATTTGAAATGTACGACTTCTAGCAATATCCACAAATGTAGCCAATAAAGGTAATAAAGTAATGAGTCTGTGCAAAACCTGATTGTTTTCATTGGAAACTTATCACGAATTTACAGGAATTAATTAGTAAATCTGGGGAAATTTTAAAAACTGTATCATGTAGAAACATTAATTGCGTCTGGGTCCTAACCTGCCTGACATGCATGCAAACTAATACCAGTTTTTTTTTTTAATGGCATTTTGGCAAGATGGATATTTTTCCATATTATTTGTTCTGCATGTAGGGGGTGTGGCCTCAGTAATCCTGTTTAATTGCATTAAAGATGGTTGATTTAAGATGAATTGTTTAATTATTTAAGTTATAGGATAACCTGTATTTGCGTAAAGCCAGCTTATTCCTGCTACTTTTCATGGAAAGTGTCCAGTCTTGAAAATTCCTGGAATTTTGCGACTTTAGTTGCTGTAAGATGCATGAATAAAGTGAACATAATCGTATAACCACGACGCATTCTCGTTTGTCCCTGTTCTGTCCACCTGCAAAAGTTTTAATCACACTTGTGTGATCCTGAGATTCGGACTCCAGTTTTGGGATTGTATACTTTTCTCCTCTTTTCCCCCTCCATGTTGCTGTATATTTCATCACCACAAGATGCACCCGATGACACTTTTTCCTGGCGCACCTCTTTACAGCGACACAAGGGTTAAATTGCGGTGCCGGAGAAAAGCCGATTCTCCAGATGCGCCAGAAAGCGGGATGAAGAAAGTGCTAGTCTTGCATCCCTTCAGGTTTTCTTCAGCTATCTCATTGAATCAGCAGGTTGAAGCGAGCTAGCAGACAGAGAATGTTTTTAGAAAGCATGATTACATTAACATGTCTCCTCATCACACTGGCGCAGACACCTACGTCCTGAATGAATCAGTCGGACGGATTTATACGTTCCGGCACGCGCCCGGGCCGAGACAGGCGTGTAGACGGGTTTCTGCTTATCACACGCTGTCAAATTGGACTTTCCTGTTATTAGTGGAAGCCTGTTGGGTCTGGAATTATGGAGATCACTTCGGAACCATCGCTGTAACACTCAGGCAGAGCTGCGAAATAATAAATGAATTCAGCGTGACATTAAAATCCATACAAAAATCTACTGCTCGCTGGAGGTTGGCTGCTTGAAGAGGCAGCTTTTTTTCCTTTTTTTTTTTTCTTCCTGTCTCTTGAATTTTTTCTCTTGAAAGTAATGTAACACCAAACTCTGATATTAAACAAGCCTCAGTAATCTCTCATCAGCTGAACGCCATCAAACATCAGCATTCAGGAAGAAATTTCACTTCATCCATGACACTAAATGAACGTTTAATTACGCATCGTCGCATGTTTTAGCCATGGAAGGTTCAAGACTAGTTTTGCAACACGGCAGCGAAAAGATGCACGCGCAGTCACAGGGAGCACCGACCTTTGTACTTACTTCCAGGACACATTTCAGAAGCGCTGTGTAAAGAGACTAGATTAAATAAATAGCACACCATTGCATATTTGAATATTGAATATTCAAACATTGAATATTTGTTTTACTTATTCAACAGCTCATGCAGGTTTTTCACTTCCAGGACCTTTATTTTTATTTGCTGTACACTTATATTTTGCCCTCTATACATATTTATCCTCACTTGTCTGCACAATTGCTATTATTTTAATTTCTGGTAGAAGTAAAGTGAGTAAAACTTAAGGCTGCAAAGAGAAGGGGGAAAAAACTATTAAAGATGCTGAGGAACCATTAATTGCAAACAGCCTGTGCAAATATACCTTTCTTTTAAAATAAAAATGTGCAATACCGTGTTTTGCGGTATCATCTGTTTTGATTTGATTTATGTCAACAGCTTTAAGCTTCTGTCGCCAAAGCAAATTCCTTGCAAGTATAATTCTAAGTAGAGCAATTATAGAAATATCGCAATATTTCATGAGAATGCGTTCAAACGTTTGCGCGGTACTGCAGTTCTGTATGAAAACTAGCAGAAGGTAGATCAAAGAGAATCGCAGCTTGAGAAAGCTAGTCTCATAAGCTGTCAATGAAACACCACTAGTTTTCATTTAGTCAAATGGATGTAATTTATTTGAAAAGATGGACATTTCTTGAGATCAATGCACACATACTTGGATATCTCCGATTCCCATTCAAGTGTAAGTGCGAACACAGCAAGACCCCGTCTGCCTCGTCCGAAAATACCTCAATCAAAATTCGAGCCCGATATCAGGGACGTACCCACTATCGCACTATCGCAGGCTGGAATAAACCGTGGCGTTTAGAAACACGAGTGGGTGGTAAATGGAGGATTTACTTCTTAAGGAGCCTGCGTTTTAAAAGGGGATATTGATATTTGCAGTAAAAGTGCTGCTCAGCTGCTGATAAAAATCTCGTGTCGGTCTTCTCCGCGCAGAGAAAAAGGCACAGAAAGAGGATTAGAACCGCATGAAACTCTGCAACGAGGAGGCCAACGAAAGATTAGGTTGAAAGATTAGGTTGAGAAACACTTCCGTGATTATTTGGCCAAATCCGGTTGAAAAGTAAAAATGGGTTTGAATCCGGGATAGTTGGTTCTCATTAACTCCGATATTACAGCACACTTTTCTCCAGTTCTACTTATAAAGTTTATGAAGATCTAAACAATAATGCTGTATTTGCATATAGTACATGGAAGAGCTATAATTATCCACAAAAGGTCTCTGATTTCGTTTACACACACACACACACACACACACACACACACACACACACACACACACACACAGCAGTAGTGCGAACTTCAGATCCTATTCCTAATTAACTCTCTGGAACCCAAGAGAATGAAATTTTGACTCTCATTTCTCATCTGGGTGTTTGTTTACCGGTGTGTGTGTGTGTGTGTGTGTGTGTGTGTGTGTGTGTGTGTGTGTGTGTGTGTGTGTGTGTGTGTGTGCAGACTCTCACAGCGAGTGCAGCTCGGTCAGCTGTCTGCTCCAGTCACACAGCAGGGACACGTCTACAGCTCCGTCGCACTCTCCATCCTTGTCCCACCAGCAGCGCAGGGAATCAGCCTCAGACTCAGACTCGGGGAGCAGAACGTGCTCAAGTGCATCATCCTTCGAGGAGCTGCAGCTGGAAGCGGACAAGGGCGCCACATCCGACCAACTCGCTGAGACTAAAGTCAGCTCTCAGCATCGAGGCCTGGTGGTGGAAGGAGAAGAGTAAAATTTGTGAAATGGCAAAGCTAATTAAAAAAAACTGTAATAAGAAATGCGTTCGCGGGTGTGTCTTGTATCGCTGTACTGTTGTTTTTTGATTCAGTCGATTAGTAGATCACAACTTCCAACATTTTATATATGTGCACACATTATATATATATTTAATATATAATGTGTGTGTGAGAATATGTATGTATGTATGTATATATATATATATATATATATATATATATATATAGAGAGAGCTAGAGAGAGAGAGAGAGAGAGAGAGAGAGAAGAGAGAAACAGAGAAGCCACAGACGTTCTGGAACAAAAAAATGTAAAATATTCGTTATCAGGTGCCGTGTACAAGGAATAAAATGAACACGATGTGCTGCTATGGCACACATAGCATCTAACAATTGGGGTTCGATCACCTCGCCTTCGCTCCTTTTTCCCGAACCTGCAGTTTGTTTTACTTCTTATATATCTGGTCACTGCATACCAATAAAATCTGTGCACTGCTTCAGACGGCTACTGACCTGAAGCGCACATAACTGGCATTAAATCAGATCCAAAATATTTTATCTAATTTTCTATCATGTATATATATATATATATATAAATCGAATGAAAATGTAGTCAGTCTAGAGGTTCTTCCGGACTACACCAATCACATTATGAAGAACACTGATCGTTTCTTCATAAAGGCATCTGTTAGTGGGTGGGATATTATCAGGCAGCAAGTGTGCATTTTGTCCTCAAAGTTGGTGTTAGAAACAAGAAAAACAGACGAGTGTAAGGATTCGAGCCAAGTGCGATTTCTAGACTAGCTATTGTTCGGTCTGCTGTTAATACTCAACAACATTAGGCAGGCGGTCATAATGTTATGCCTGATCTGTGTATAACTTTAATCTGTTCATTTCTCTGATTCAGGAGTTTCCCCCGGTTCCAAAAGCAGGTAACATGGATTTCTTGAACCTTGTCGTATCCTCACTTAGAACCCCGAAATGATCCTGTTGTTCTTATTTAAAGGAGGATGTGTGTGTGTGTGTGTGTGTGTAATGCTTTAGATTTACAGTTCCTCAAAGTGTAACATTTCGTCTGTATGATCCGTGTTACATTTGGTTATCAAAACCTTATATTTTAATGGAGAATTTAATTGGTCATAGATAATCGACATAATGCAGTGAACGCAGATTTCCCATGATTTCACACAAACGGGATTTCCCTGTCATTTAACATTTTTTTTTATGAAAATCCGCTCATGTTGCTGTTCATTGATTAATGTTGCCGAGCTTGACTTTTTATCTAATTGTTAATTGGAATTTGTTCCTGACTTTTGAATTGTCGATGAAGTGTGTTTCAATTTTCTGCTCCTTTTACACCCTCAATGAGATTTATGTGATTACAATGAACTGTTTATATATATATATAAGTATATATATATATATATATATATATATATATATATATATATATATATATATATATCTATATAGTTACGCCCTCTAGAATATAACATTCTGGCTAATTATCCTTACTGACATCATTCACCCTGTTCAGAAGGGAAGTAAAGGCTATAAGTGAAATGTGTATTTTTCTCTTCTTGATCGCCCTTGGTAGACCAGCAAAGCACAATATCAACCAGAATAAGGTTTTTTTGGACACCCTAACATAAGATTCCTAGGTCCAATAAATTCTTATTTTCAATTGAATTGAATTACAATCGATACTGTCTCAAAGCAGCCTTAAAGCAGTCAATTCGCTTATTAGTGTTATAAGTGTTTATGACTGATGAGTGAGCCATTGGTGAGTGTGGCAAGGAAAATGGTATGAGGAAAAAAGCGAAACCCGTCCTCATCTGGGTGGCACCGAATTCATTACACTTACATTACTGGGGTGTGTTGTAATAGATGCTTAAATGCAGAACCGGTGCTCCTGAGCCATTGTTGTAGGATGTTCATAATTAATTACAATCCGAAACATGATCCTATTATATATTTTCTTATAACAGCCTCCATCTTCTGGGAAGATGTTTCACCAGATTTAGATTTTTTTGCTGGTGGAATATTCTTGTAGCAATCAGTGTGAGGTAAAAGCTCTATAGCGGGTCAATCAAGATCTAAGGCATCTTGCAACTGGCTGGCTTTTTGCACAGTGGCGTTGTCATATAGGGGTTGCAGAATCCCAGTCTAAATGAAGAAGGAAATTTGTACTACAGCATCCAAAGACGCCGTGTACAATCGTGTGCCTCAAGCGTCTGGGTGAAAAACCACATACACAATCTACTCAAGCTGCGCACACTTCTCATGATGCTCCCGTGCAGAAAAAAGGATCTAATTCCTACAGGATGACATTTAAAAAGTGTATAAAATGGTTTGTAGGTGTGAACTTCACAGCAGCACAATTGGGCTTATACCAGCCGAATATATTTCCCAATCAAACGTATAAATGGAATTTAAAAAATGTCTAATAAAAAGTCATCATTCATTCATTCATCTTCTATTCATCTACCGCTTTATCAAAAATGTATGCATATAATCAAATCTAATCATTCATTCATTCATCTTCTACCGCTTTATCCGATCTTCCCTCGGGTCTCACGGGGAGTCCTGTGCCTATCTCATGCGTCTATGGGCATTAAGGCAGGATACAACCTGGATGGAATGCCCACCCATCGCAGGGCACACACACACACACATTCACACACACATTCATACAATAGGGACAATTTTCCAAGGTGCCAATCAACCTACCGTGCATGTTTTTGGACCGGGGGACCGGAAAGCCGGAGAAAAACCCCCTGAGGCACGGGGAGAACATGCAAACTCCACACACACATGACCGAGACGGGAATTGAACCCGGACCCTGGCGGTGTGAGGCGAACGTGCTAACCACTAAGCCACCGTGCTTAGTCAAACAATAAAAAAAAAAAAATATAATATATATATATATATATATATATATATATATATATAGATATATATAGATATATATATATATAATACTTTTAATAAATAAATAAAAAATGCAGCAAGATTTGATCTGCCAATCAGCTGCTTCATTTTAGCAGGAAACATAAATCCTAGATAAAGACGTGCACTTATCTAAAATATTAAATAGTGCTGCCCGGAGTGCTGCTTTTACGTTTTAAAACACTCAGCAGCACTCCTTTTACTTTCATTTACTTTCTTTTAAATATTTTTTATTAGTTCTCATACCGCCCTCTCCCTCTCTCCAGGTACATGTCGGGTGTATGAACTCGCCATGTTTTTAACAGCATGAATTTCTCCATCAGTCACCATCAAGCAGCTCTACATTTGTGGTGCCTGACAGCTCGCAGCTTCTTTTCTCTTTTTTGAACTTAAAAGCTTTCTTTTTTTTCTTTTATTACACTCAGAGGGGGAAAAAAATCACATATATATTCCTGCAGTGGCAGCAAAGTGCAGTTTTCCCAGCGGCGCACGAGTGTGTTTATTTCCTCGCAGCGGAAATTGAGTTGCGTGCCTCGTTTGGGTGAGGAGGGGGAAAAGAAGTAATGCGCTTTAAATACTTGAAAACATAATGGCTAAACTGTGCAACGACAGGCATGTTTTCAGGATAGGGCTTCGTGTTTCTCCGCCTGGGGCTTTTAATATCATAGACAAGATCACTTGAAGGTGGAACTGAGACGCAGCCACAAGTGTTAAAGCTTCTGAGCATTCACATCTAGTTCTGATAGTTCGCCCGACAGAGGGGGTTGATGACGGTGTGAAGGAAATGTCAGTGTCATCCTCCATCAAAACAAGAATCCCGTATTCGTTTTGGAACACTGCAGCAGATGGCGGCACGAGGCAGCACGCGCAGTCACAGGAAGCACAGACCCTCATATGTCACAACAGACATCATCCTGTGCACATTGGGAGCCGGTGATAATTTGACGACATGCACAGCCTCTCACCGAGCTCGCCACTTCAAGGTGCTCGAGATAGAAGACTTCAAGGGCACGTTGTAGAAGTGGCGGGAATGCTGGGAGCGCCGTACCGTTTGTGCAAAAACTATAACTGTTTTGAAAGTAATAACATGTGAGAAATAAGTCATTTCCTTTGGGCTAGATTATGAAGCTTTTTAAAGCCACTACATATAATAAAATAATATGGGCCTAAGAGAAACACCAAGAAGAAGAACAAAAAGATTTATAAATAAATACCATATATGCAAATCATACATTCCTTCGTTCATCTTCTAAGCCTGTGCCTATCTCAGGCGTCTTGGGGCATCAAGGCAGGATGCCACACTCAGATTCACACACATATTCATACACTAGGGACAATTTTCCAAGGTGCCAATCAATCTTCTGTGCATGTTTTTGGAACCCGGAGAAAAAAACCCTGAGGCACGGGGAGAACATGTAAATTCCACACACACATGGCGGAGGCGGGAATAGAACCCCTAGAATAGAAACCCTAGAATAGAACCCCTAGAATAGAACGGGGGTTGTGAGGCGAAATCATACTTGTACTAATGTGTAAATTTTTTTCTCTTTATTCTGCCATTATTATCTTTAATGCAGTTATAGTATGTAACTAATTGTTGTATGTTTGCGTGTGATAACTTGCTAACTTCCCCTTCTTTCAATTGCTCCCGTTAGAGGTCGCCACAGAGGATCATCCTTATCTACACCACTCTGTCCCTGTTTAGACCAACGGACCCGCATGTCTTACCCTCACCACATCCATAAACCTCAACTTGCTTTCTATTTTTAGGTTGCCTTTTTCAAAGTCCGTCACTGGGCAACATATGATAATTCGCCAATAGGCCTAACTCTGGATTATTTACAGTTCACTTCGCATGAAGTGTGAGGAAACTGGAAAAAAACTAACGATGCCATGAAAGCGCCTGGCGACTCGATCACGGCACAGGTTTGTGGAATCCAGCTATTCAAATGATATGTCGCGTTTTCCTTCATGACACATATTACTCGCACTCTCTGACCACAATTTATACTATGGTTATGTACATCTACATCATAAATGAGAGGCGTTATTTGTACATAATCAGTACTACAATACACCCTGGATATACTTTACAGAGTAAATTATTGCAAAACTAACTTTTTTTTTGTCCTCACTACCTGTCAGCATTGAAAACCATTCAGTGATGTTTTCTCCCAACATAAGAAATACTGTAGAAGTTTGTTTGGCAGAGCAGATAACACTGTGCTCAAATCAGTGCACGTATTTGATCAGTTTCACTGTTTTACTTTTCTAAGGTGGGTATGGTGGTAAAAATCCATACTGTAGCAGAGATTAGTCACACACACACACACACACACACACACACACACACACACACACACACACACACACACAAATGCACAAACACCATCACTCACACACACACACATATACTCAAACTTGGAGTGTGCAGAACTAACACACTTTGACTGACAATGAAGTCTGACTGCTGTGAATGCATTATGTATGAAGGTTTGGGTTTTTTTTTCATACCATTCCACATTCTCTTTTTAAATGATAATAATAATAATAGTAATAATAATGATAGTAATAATTTATTGATTGATTCATAAAAACTCCACAACATATTTCTAAATCATTTCAATAATTAATATAATCTAGAATATTTATTTATTTGTTTACATTATTTGGAGCCATTTTTAAAATGAATCCATGTTTGCTCACGACAGTCACGTGACCAGATTTGCACGCCGTCTCAGGAATGCAAAGCTCGTACAGGTGACGGATAAACAGCAAATATGTGATTTATGAGCAAATACGATTACGAATTAGATTCTCACGCGGCTCCCAAAAGCCTGAAAACTGACCTGCCGGCAGCATCTGCACTCGGGGGGAGTTTTTTTTCGCTTGTGAACTATAGATTAGAGATGGGACTGTAATGAATGCACATTTGGTGTTGAGGATGAGGTTCCCTTTTGAGTCTGGTTTCTCTTAGGGAAAGAAACCAGACTGCCATTGCAGAGTGTTTTATCTCTGGCACTTTCATTAAGACAATTATATGCAACAAATTGTTCTTTTTTTTTACAATACCTTTTACACTGGCTTTATCTCTGTAAAGCTGCTGTAAGACAACGTCCATTGTGAAAAACGGACTGAGCTGAAATGAGAGATCACACTGAGTCTGTGCACACTGATGTGCAGTTATTTCTGACAGCAGACGTGTTTTCACAGTCACACACTACAAGCTCTGTAACGTTTTAAAGTTTCAGAGAAATCTCACCATTCGGTAATTCAGTCCAACTTTTACACACAAGCACCAAAAAAAACAACTTCACACCATATCTGGAAGTGGCACCTGTTCCAGCTTGGTGCAGCCATCTGTTAGGAAAGCTTTATTAGAAATTATAATCGGTCTGTGTATAGTCTATAAACTTTCCATCAGGCTCCAAGTAATACATGAGGGACGCCATTATATAGAGAAAAATCGAGAAAAGAGCCAGCAGCCATATCACCCTGTAGCCAAAGACTGGTTCCCACTGAAGATAAGCAGGGATGTGCATAGTTAGTACCTGGATGGATGAACTCCTGGGGAAAAAAATAAGTTCCTGCTGGTAGAGGTGTTTGTGATGCCAGCAGGGGGCGCTTACCCTGTGGTCTGTGTGGGTCCTAGCACACCAATATAGTGACGGGGACACTATACTGTCAAAAAAGCAGACGAGATGTTAAAATGCGGAAAAGAGTAGAGGCGTGTCCTCGGCATCCTAACCATCCCCATATCTACTGACTGGCTTCGTCATTGTGTCTCTTCTCCACCAGTAAGCTGGTGTGTGGTGGGCGTTCTGGCGCATTATGGCTGCCGTCGCATCATCCAAGTGGATGCTGCACGCTGGTGGTGAATGAGGAGATCCCCCTCTCATAATGTAAAGCACTATATAAATGTAAAGAATTATTATTAAGAGCCGAGGCTGCCCGCACAGTCACTGGGAGCACCGACCTTCATAAGTCACTGTGCCAAAAGTCATTGTAGTACAGGTATGTCATATATACTGTATGTCAGTGCTAAAGACAATCATAGCATAGCCTTTAACTGTTACATATACATTACATCCCAGCTTGTTTGGAAGCTGGAGTCAGAGCGCAGGGTCAGCCAAGATACGGTGCCCATGCATCATAGGGGGTTAAGGGCCTTGCTCAAGGACCCAAGAGAGGCATCTATGTGATTACCGGGGCTGCTAAGCACCTTAAACCACTGAGCGACGCCCACTGAGCGACCCCCTCATCTCCAATCAATAAAATAATCCAGCACCATTCTTGTGAAAGAAATAGGACTGTGTGAACAATAAAAATTCTAGGCTAAAAGACACTCTTTAGAGTCTGATCTTGTTTTTTGTTGTCCGTTATATGCCGCTGTGGTTCAGCTCGGCTTCCTCCCACTCGAGCTGCAGAGCACACAGTGGAAAGGATGACTGGTCAACAGCATCTCTATATTCAGAAGCTGCATGGCGTTAGGGCTAAAAGTAAAATGACCGTACACTCCACACACCTGAATTCTCGGCTCAGGGAAAAGCTCCATCCGAACCACGTATCTTTGCATGTATTGTGTATTTTGGACGTCGTGTCCATAAGCACTTGTTATAGATCCCATTTAGCTGGGTTCTGGTCATCATAGAAGGCTTATGATTTGTGTTCACTCAGAAGGATACGTAACATCACAGTGAGGTTGGTGTGTTGAGGAGGATCTTTTATTCCAACCTGATGGAGATCAGGATTATTCATCAAGCTGGGAAAGTGCTTTGTTTCAATTAAGGGAAAGTTGTAATTCTACAGTATACAGAAACATTTAATACAATTGCATTAATACAAAGTAGCTCCTCTTTGGCATCCATAAACGAGACAAATGGAGTTTGCAACAGGTTTTGCCAGAGTTTGCTTCTTTCTTCATTTCGCCCGCGAGGAACGCCATTAAATCTTAACTGCGTAGCACCGTAAAACTACACGAACAATCAATAAAACCGATAAATACGACTTATATACAGAAAAATGCGGTAAATGATGTTCATATTTACAGAGAAACAATGATAAACTGAATAAAGTCACTATATAGCACAGAGTTTAATGCAAGCACTTGTTTTGCAAAAATGTTCTGTGTTTTTGTTACTGTAGTTTCTGATCGCAAATTAACTCACAAAAGATGTCTGAGGAAGGCTCAAAAAATCCCTGCTGATTTCAAATCCAAATACACAAATAATTAAATCAAAGTCCTGCACGTCGCCATGGTTCTATTCTACTATTGAACCATGGGGTTCATTTATGAACGTTAACGTTGCCTTAACGATCCGTTAGAGGGTGTATTAGGCGTCTCATCGGCCATCAACACAACCGCCGACTGTTTTATTTATTTATACTGTTTAAGTCTCCATATGTAGACGTGCGTTACCTAGCTGCAAGATGACACGCACTTAATTCTGTTCCCTTCTCTGCCGTTTAAAATGCTTGGATGGAAATTGAACGCAAATTGCTTGCAGCGTTTGTGTGCACAGGGGCGTAAATAAAAGATGGAGATAATATTATATTTTATTTCGCAGTTACGAAGGTGGAAAGGAGGCGGGGAAATTCCTGTGGTGAGGGTGGTTTCCTGTTACATACTTAGAATACACATTTCTGTATGCACAAATGAACAGATGAACAGATAAAGAATAGTTAAGTTATTTGTTTTTTTATGGGTTTTCACAGAGGAACGAAACAAAGATAGTGTACTGGTGCTAGATGGATCTATTTTTATCCTGTATGTGTGTAAGAAAAAAAAATCAGCGAAAAGATTGTGTTTTAGGGTCTTTTGCAAAACTGGGCCAAGCTTGATTGGAATAAGAGAGAACTCTTTGGGAATGAACAGATAGAGGGATGGACAAATAGATATTTTGATGTTATTGTTAAAGGCAAGAGCGAGGTACGCACGCCTCCGTGCCCACCAACCTTGGCTCATGAGGCAGCTTCTGAACGCCTCAAATTACCCGTGAAGCTCTGGCTTCATCATGTAAAATATCCAAGAGAGTTGTTTGGAGAAGAGAGGATGGTGAGACGGGGGGGGGGGGGAGGACTGTGTGACAAACAGAGTGAACATTGTGCCCAGGCTCATGTCCCTGGTTTACTTTCTGTGACCATCTTTCTCTCTCACACACAAACACACACACTGACACACACACACACACACACACACACTGACACACACCTTCCCACGCCTGATTTCCTCCCATTATCGCACTCCTTTCACAGGCTCTGAAGAACAGGTTTTGATTGGACGAGTGCATCGGAGGTCAGGACGCTTCAACAAAAATGAAAGCGGGCTCTGCTCCAGGTGTCCGTGCGATTACGGTTGTCTGCTCGTCAGAAGTCAAAGTTCAAATGTTTTAATGGCGCGAGACACATAACTATTCCTGAGTGCTTTTAAAACTCCCACAACTAGGATGTGAGACTGATACTAAATATCAGTCTGTCTGATAACTGCAGACAGACAGCAGACAGACAGATAGACAGGCAGACAGATAGATACATTTCGGAAAAGTGATATTACAGTGTAAATAATAGCAAGTCTGAGACCTTTTTTTAACATTTTTGAACAAATCTGAAAGAAATGTTGCGGGACTTTCCAGTTCCAGTGTGACACAGTGTCACAAACCACAAGCTAAAGTAGCAAAAAAGACATAAATGACTGTCTATGTTGGCAGGAAAAAAAGTCCATTTCTGTGTTTTTTGGACTAAAGTATACTAAACATCCTGTAAGAGAGACGTCTCGTAATTACAGCTCACTGCCGAAAAATTGTGCAGCCGGTGTTTTGCGTATTTATCCTGCTCCGTTACACCTAATTTACCTCATGAGTTTATTTGTAGGTTCAGTCTGTTTGTTAAATCGGTCCATTTGTGTGTTTAGGTAATGTGTCAGAGAAGAAACATCAGTAAACTGTTCTGGACACGGGATATAGCGGATCAACGCTGGGATGCGAGTTTTAACGTGGTTGAGTTGGCGCCCGGGAGGTTTCGCCGGTTATTGTTATGCTGGTTTGCCCTTCTCGTTCGCAGCACGTTTATATTCCTCAGCTCTGAATACACTTGACCAGGCATGTGCAGAGATGAAATATTCACACCACCATAATTGCCTTTTACACAGTTTGCTTCCAATTTAGTCATCGCCAAAATAACAAATGCCTTTAGAACACTTTTCTCCCGTATGGAGGAATTGTTTTCTCATGTTTCCATGAGTTTTACATGTAGCTCGACGCTTACAGCCAATTGCGGTAACATATTTACTGCTCGGCGTGAAGTACAGAGTGTATCTCTGCTTTCAAGGCAACACGGAAGACATACATGGACGAAAAAGTGCTGCATGACAACAAATACACTGGAGGACAAAAGATGAAGCCAGACAATGTATGCTGTGTAAAGACTTACCTACAAAGTGCTCATTAAACCAGTTTGTGATTTGAAGTCAGCATAGGTCTGGTAGTAAGGCATTACAATGGGGAGCAATGGGGAAGGGGTTAGCTCAGCACTTAAGGGATTGGACTATGGACGGGATAAGACAAGTTTAAATTGCAGCACCATTCTTTTAAAGAGAAGCAGATATCATTATTGGAAGGAGTCTCCAGTGTCAGCAGCCAGGAACAAATCCTAAAAAAAAGTGGTTGATATTGTGTTCCTTATGCAACAGATACAACAACAGATCCTTTTTTTTTTTTAAATAAACGTACTAATGAATTCACTTATAAACCCTGCACAGCTACATAAAACTCAGCAGTATTATGAACTGTTGCACACATTTTTCTAATTCCTTACTGGACGGAGCGAATGGATGTAGCTGCATGTGCGCGTGTGTGGTTTAGACTCCACCTTTCCCCGATGATGAGCGGGGTGAGCAGAATCAGGGTCACACTCCTTCCATCGCATCGCAGCCCATCGCCCAAGCAAACACGCGCATTTATGTACACACACACACACACACACACACACACACACACACACACACACACACACACATATATATATATATATATATAGACATACACGCGAGCACGCACTACAAAAACGCGCTTTATTATAAAGTGTACGTTTCATTTGCACCGAGCCTGAGCCTGCGCAAACTTTCAATTCGCCACGAGCTCTTTACTGACTGGACGCGTGACTTCAGGAGAGAGAGAGTGTGTGTGTGTGTGTGTGTGTGTGTGTGTGTGTGTGTGTGTGTGTGTGTGTGTGTGTGTGTGTGAATGAGTGTGTGAGTGTGAGGATCACAGCCGAAACGAGCCGGACCTGACCGTGGTATCATGAGGCGCGCCAGAGAAATGATGCGCTCACACGTGACGCGCATCTAGACTTTTCTTTGACTCGCGGCTTTCAACCGGGAGCTGTGGTGGGTTTCATCTGTCACTCTGGGTGTTTATTTGTTTTTGTTTTTTAAACCAACTTATAGGAGAGAAACTTCCACTGAGTGCTTTTTCTGCGGTTTGAGCTGGAAGGCAGGACCAACTTTCATCCTTCACAGGTAAGAAACCTGCGTGCGGATTAACGAAGCGCGCGTTTTTCAGCACCTACATTTCTAACCTCATTCACACACACACACACACACACACACACACACACACACACAAACACTGATCATGCTGTATCCTACCTCAAAACCATTTCCCGACACCTCGGAATCTCACTTTATCTGTTATGTACATCTGAGAGCAAAAGAAATCCGCGTGAACACTGTGATAATGAACGCTCTGCTCTTTGTGCGTAAACATGCGAACATGCAAGCTTCCCACTTCTTCAAGATACAGAGAGATAACAGAGATTTAAAAAAAAAAACAGCAGCACACAAAGACGAGTTGAATGCACGAATATCACCAGTTTTCTTCTTTATCCAGGGAAGTGATTACTTCGGATTTCTCCCAAACTAATATAGTCTGAGTGTGAGGTGTGGCGTTACAGAGGGGAGAATCTTTTTGTCAATGAAATTCCCTGAAAACTTAACTGTAAAAACACTGCTTGCTCATACAGCTTAAGACCATTCTCTAGAAACAAAGGAATCAACCTGTTTTTCCTTCTATTTTTAGTGCATCCTTCCCCTGTACACGTGCATGCAGTGTTCTTTATAAAAATAAATAAATAAATGAAAGACGCATAAATGGACCGCCTTAATGCATATATAATTGAAACAATTAAAGCTTCACACACACACACACACACACACACACACACACACACACACACTGCTGGTGCGAATCTCGCACCAAGGAAGAGTTTATTTTGATTTCTGAGATGGTATAAAACACAAACTTTAACAACAAATTCCTGCAATACTTGCACCAGTGTTCCAGGAATATCCAGGGTTTAGGCGTGTGCCATGAGTGAATTGGTTGGAAACAAAATTGAAATTCCATACATTGTTCCAATTTCTGGGGAGATCGGATTAACACTTTGAAGGTTGAATTAACCCAATTGCATAATATCAGCGTGGGTTTTTAGCCAGGTTGGTGTTAATTAAACACTGGGAGATTTCTCGATGGGAGAATTACTTAATGAATCATCTATCATATATATTTAATACACTATTTATAGGCCATTCTTGGTTTCAAAAGATCTCAACTTTAAACCAATTTCAAACAGGACGCGTGAATACTTCCTTAGGAATCCGAGTGACGGGAATGACAATAGCCTGTATGTATATCTGCCTTCCTACCTAGTAGTCTTTGTATTGCTATTCAGGATGCCTGGTGTGAGTTTCACGGCTGTCACAGTTCGACTGCGGGAGGCTTAATGCGTCTGTAGTGTTCCTGCTAAAGAGATGCAGTGTGTTGTGGTGATGAGGGCTGCACTTTATTCATCGCCTATACATCTACATACATACATACATGATATATATATATATATATATATATATATATATATATATATATATATATATATTACATAAACATGCTTAACATGACATGTATGGCAAGGTCTGAATCGCTTTTCTCTTTCCAGTTGGGGATAATAAAAGCCTTAATAACACACTTCTTTGAATTTTTTTTTTCTCCCCCTACACATGTAAAAAGAAAAGCCGAGTTTTCCCTAGACGCCTCTCCAACATCAAGCCCCACTTCAGCAGTCCTATAGCAGGTCAGAGTCTCTAGTGTCTTTATTCTCAGGAAGCCATGGTAACTTGGAGAGGAACACCAAAGCGACATGATAAAGACAACAGCATATGGCTTTATTTTTATGCGTATGAACGCATCCATCCAGCGAGCATTCATCCAGCCTGGCTTTCGTCCAAAGAATCGTGGGCAGTCAGGAACAAGAGGCCGCTCTCAATCGTTTCTTTTAAACTGCAAATGAACATTTTCTCCATGCATGTTGCAAATATTTACCAAATAGGTGCAATATTTACCCTTTTGCAATTTTAGATTCAGTAAATGACCTCAGCTGCTGATGAAATGCGAACAGGTTGTAATATCTCAGAAGGACCTGTTTCTCCGAATGTATCTTTGGCATAATTATATTAAGACCAAGCAACAGCTCCAGAATCTCCACTTCAATCCTACGCTCGGGTTTGAATCCGAACAAAGCCACAGTATTCACACATTGTTTTCCTACATTAAAAAAAAAAAAACAAACAAGAAAAAAAAACATGTACATTGGCGGAGATAAATTTGCCGAAGGCATAAATGTGTGTATGTGCGTGGTGCCTGATGATGAGCTGGCATCCATTAAGAGTGTGTTTTTTTGCCAAATGTTGCTGGGACAAACTATGGGTCCACCACCACCATAACCAGGATAAAGTGGTCACTAAATACAGAAAGTGAAAAGCGATACTAAAGTGATACTTTTTTCCACCAGTATTTCTGACGGAACCATTTAAAAGAAAAACCTACTTCCCCACGGAAAAGTTTCTCATGTAGAACCCAGTGAAATCAAACGCTTGTGTTTTTTTTTTTCAGAGAAATATTTTTTATACACTTCTGTTGGAGGATTCCGGAGTTTCACCCTCATAGCCTGAGAAAGATCCTGCTGAGATCCACCCATTTGTGTTTTTCCCACGTCTTCATCATGTATGCCATTATCCAGCTTCCCTGTGGTTACCTAGAAACATCCTTCGTACGAGTGTTGAATTCTCTGTCCGGCACTGCAGGAGGTCTAACGCGCAGACAAATCCAGCGTGGAACTCTCCAACAATCAAATTACCCCAGAATGAGGAAATCGCTCGGCAAACAAAGCCATTCGTTCTAATTATCGGTTGGAAATGTGACAAAAGTGAGAGGCTAGGAGGGCTTAATTTGGAGGCGTGCAATCAATCTCATGGTGGAGATTCGAATCATTTATGCAGTGCATTAACATAAACGCTCTTGTTTAATTCATGTGTAACACTGAGACTTAACATAGGCTTGAAACGACTGACGTTATTACCAAGAACTTCCTTAAAAGTGCTCTTCTCCATCACCACCTCCATCACTTATATGATCTAATAGTTCATGGGTTCTGCGATGGAGTTTGATGATGAACCTTACACTTTTTCAGTGCTGTTGTTCATTTGTTTAAACCGTCTATTGAACACAGAAGACTTTATAGACAGTTTTCTCAGAGCGTTCAGAAACTCTTCCACAACCAGGTAATACGCTCAACCCTGTGGTCGGAGATCTCTGCCAAAGTGGAACAAGTCCTTAAAGAAACATTTAAACTATTCAAATCATTCAAAATGATTTAAGTTCCTTTGATTAACACTGCACTACAATTCAATATAAACTCAGTCTGGGAGAACAATAGCAGTCAAACTCCACTTCCTTTTGTACAGAGATGTCAAAAATATACACATCCTTCCCTCAAGTAAAGGGAAGACACATTTATACTAGTTTTATACCTATATTAGTTTTAAAAGTGGTATACTTTTTCCCTCAAGGCAAAGAAAAGAAGAACTTAAGTAGCCATTAGTACGGCCTGGTTTAGTGTCACGCTGGTAACTGGACCTCACATCATATTCATATAATAATACATGGCTATATTATTGCCACTTAAATCAATGTATCCAGGCTGAACATCAATTATATAGAACACAAGCAGAGAAAAGATGATGATCAGGAAGGCCACAGTTTTAAGCCATCTTTACATACCGGTAGTAGGAAATGATACCCTTAGTTGAAAAAGACATGCAGTGACAGGAAATAGGTTCATGGGCAAAAAACAAATAGATTTCATCTACTTTAAAAGTAACACACCTTATTTGAAGAATGTAAGAAGTAGGAAGTTGTCAAAACAATAAATAGTGAAGTGATAGTGTTACAAAGATAAATCCACTTAAGTACCGTAATGAAGCATTCGTACTTCATTAATTCCCAACTCTGCTTTTGTATCATGATTTGAAAAAGACAACTCTCATCTCTGTAATATTCAACAGGATATTGTCCTGGAAGGGTTCATGGATGAAACCAAATCCCCATGCTCGAAATGTCGTAATATTACACAAACCAATGTGTATGCTGTCCCTATACCCACATAGGTTGGTATTACAAATATACAGCTACTGGTGATGGAACTGGACTTCACTAATATAACAGACAGAGCACAAACAAGTGAAAAGTTTGGGACAAGTAGATGATGAGATGTACAGGCAGCTAACATCTTTCTGTCAATTATTGTGTGACGGCGTGTGCTTTCGGGGGACGCGCTTCTGTTTGCATCATGTTGCACAAGGTGCCGTGACACGGCACTCCGAAGGGCTGTTACGAGGTTAAGAATGATTTAACATCGCCGCGTTCTTCTTAAATAAATAAATAAACGGCAGGTCAAGTTTTGCTCGTTATTTCTGGATCGGCTGGACGGAAAATAGTTTTGTATTTTTTCCCCTAGTCATCTCTTTCCTGATCATGCTGCATTACCTTGGCATCGAGTGTCCCATTAACTCTGGGCCCCATCCTTGTTGATGACTCCGAGAGCCCAGCTGCTCCCATCTGCCGTGCGAGATCCCCTTTTAATGCCAATTAAATATTTTGCGTGGCCGCAATTCCTGGACCACGCTGGTCGTCTAGGTGGTGGCGAGCCAACGCGTCGTCCGCGATAAGGGTGAGACAGATGTCAGGGATCTATGCCATTAAAAATCCCAGAAGACCCGGTGCATTCTGCTCACTTTGAGGTTTCATTTGAGAAAAACAGCAACTGTAATGGGCAATTCTGGTGCAACCTACATCTTGTAAGAACTTGTAAAAGTGTCTCATCATCTGCACAGTTTGAAATTTCCTGCCAGTAGGCCTCGCGGATAGAACTCGGACCATTACTCAGTGGTGTTTATACACATACTGTAATGCATCCTCATGCAGAAGTATTCGATTATTCATAATCAGTCAGTGCATTATTCTACTCGGGGTGAGGGCGGATTCATGATCTATCCCGAGAAAACGGGAAAACACAGCTAGAAAGGGACATTTTTTTCCCGGAGGAAAGCTGATCTCAGATTGCAGATTTAGTGTTATCCGTAGAAAAACTGGTAGGTATGATTTCATATCCACTGGAACTAATCAAATCAAGGATCAGTCCAGGAAGCTTTTCATCTTCATTAACTCATATATCAATCTGTACACATCTGTTTTGCGTAATTGCCCCGGATCAGCGTGTAGTGTATTTAATTTCAGACGTTAATACCTTGTTATTGCCGTCGTACTCATGCATGTGCGTGATATCTACGCTTTCTGTGTTTGTTCCTGCACCATGAAAGATCTCAAATTAAACGCTATATGCTGCTTACCTTTATCATAGCACCTTGTCCCACCCCCACCCCCCTTAACATACCCACGGTCTGCAGTTTCCATGGCAACGGAGGTCGAGGAAGAACACTTTAATAAATATGAGGATGTTGCTTCGTTAGACGAATGTCGAGAGTTTGGTGTGGAGGAAAAGACGAATCCATGCAACAGAAACACTAAATCTGTGTAACATTAGAAGCCGAGGATGCCCTTTGTGGAAAGTTTCTACACAGGATCATGGTGTCTGGGAAGTAGAAATCAAATTGTAGATTAGATCTAGGTCGCATTTGTCCGTTTTTAATTGAAGGTCAACGGGGACTGCTAATGAGTTTACAGAACTAAAACTGGTAGCTGTGTTTTTTTTTTGTGGAATTTGCATAGAAATGTTTTTTCCATAGCCAGTCTATAACCACTGCTTTTGGTTCTTTGGTGTTAGCTTTGGCAAGCTTTACTCTGATCTTTTTGAAAAAAAAAAAAATCAAACAATTAAATAAAATTAATGAGTCAATAAAAGCAGCAGAGCGTCCATGACACAGAGGTCAATCCAATTAAACAGCTAGACAGCTCTGTACTTTTTCTCCGCCTAATGTGATGATTAATGATTAGCACCATGTCTGGTTCTAATCAGAGATGTATAACTGGTAGGCAAACATCAGAGAGTGTTAAATGGCCCGATTAAACCATCACACTTGAGAGATACAGACAGATACTGATGCTCAATGGCATTAAACTCATTAGGATTTTGTTCCTTTTCCAGGTCCTGAAAGCGCCTTAAAAAATGCAAGGACATTCACTGGAGGCCTTCAAAGTCTATAAAATCCAACATCTAAATATCTAAAGTGACAGCTCCCTCCCTACAACCAAACATGCCTGTGCTTCCTGTAAGGATCCACTTCCCCATGGCTCCCCTACTTCTCCCCACGATGGCCTCTCTCCTGCTGATCCCTCCTGCCCTGGTCCGGGCCAGCCCGAGGTACGTCCCTGCACTACCTGGTGCCAAGCGCGAGATCATCATAGATGGCGACCTGGTAATCGGTGGCTTGTTCCCTGTACACGAGAAAGGCGAGGGCACGCAGGACTGTGGGAAGATCAACGAGCAGCGTGGGATCCAGCGTCTGGAGGCCATGCTCCTAGCACTTGATGAGATCAACCAAGACAACCGCATCCTTCCCGGCCTCAAGCTCGGAGCCCACATTCTGGACACCTGCTCCAAGGACACGTATGCTCTGGAGCAGTCGCTCGAGTTCGTCCGCACGTCACTCACCAAAGTGCACCAACCTGGGTTCATCTGCCCCGACGGCTCCAACCCTGTGCCAGACGAGGCACCACTGGCTATATCTGGAGTGATTGGGGGATCGTATAGTGACGTCTCCATACAGGTATAAATGATGATTAAGACTCTAGGTGTTTCATAGTTGATATTGATGGTAGATAACATTGATTTCCAAGTTCCAGGAGTGGCCAGTTCCATTCAAATCAGTTGTATTGTCATATACCGTGACCAATACGGCATTATCCAAAAAGTATGTTTATTCTTTTGGTTAATCCAAAATAGCTGCTCATATGATGATTCACAATTTGGTCCTAATTTGGTGATAGACAATGACCTAAGCACCACACCTCTGTGTACTGGCTGAACATTTTAGATTTAGGTCCCCTTTTCCCCCGTACAATAAGCTTGTCTCTTCAGGGACGGGTTTATACTAGACTTTTGAGAATGGTTTGGGCATTTCTGAACAGATGACTGGTGTAGGGTGAGAAGATCTGAGGTCCAATGTGTAACGATGTTCAGAGAAGCTGAGGTCAAGGTTCTGAGCTCGACCATGTGATTAAAAACTAAAAAACTAAAATTAAAACCTTTTCCAGCAAATCTAGCTTCCCATTACTCCAATGGTCAGTTTGGTTAAAACTAGGGTTGTCAATCGATTTAAATATTTAATGGTATGATTATCAAGAGATTACTCGTAATTAATTGCAACGTAAACACACATTTAAATATAAGTGTTTAATACTCTAATCAACATGTGCATGGACAAATATGGATGATTTATTTAAATGTATGTTTATTATTAGTGAAAGCAAACTCAACATAGAGCATGAAGACAAGTTTTTTTTGCATATGCTTTAAACCAATGTTGGTGGTTTAAATGACAAAAATCATAAGGACACCAAATGAAAATTTCTCTGTTTTAATTTAATTGCTTAATTTGAGACGTGGAGCATTATTTAAACAAATGTTTAGTGAGTAAATATAATTTGCATTAATCACGCATTCATAAAATTTGTTCTGTTAAAATGAATTTGCGTTACATGTTAATTTTGACAGCCCTAGTTTAAACAATTCTGCTTCTAGGCTACTAGCCATAAGATATAATTATGCATTAGATGAAAGTTGGGAAAGCTCGGGAAACGGAAGATGTACATCGAGGAATGCAAATCTGGACATTTTAGGCCATAATGTCTGTTCTTAAGATCAAAAGCAAAATTGGTTAAATCAGAGCGTTGTCTTAAACAATAAAAAAAATACCATTAAAATATAAACCTCCCTCGAGGTTATTGGGATCTGGTTTCATCAGGTTAGGGATAAAGTCTGAGTAAGTGTGCAATGGTTTACTGTGTATATTTAAAGCACTGCCGGATGGAATTCAGTGAGTAATGTGAATATATTAAATATATTTTCTGAACTGATACAGCATGTTACAACACTGACTGACTCTATTGTTGTACCGATTGTACGAAAAACAATAACAATAATTCTTTTGGACATTATTTATAGTTTTACAGGCACTTGAATACTATGATTATTTTAAATCGTAGAGAATTACAGTGTAATCAGATCAACTTGAAATGACGAAACACCCCTCGGATAGTAGCCCCTGCATTTGAATAGCTGATATGTCCATGGGCAGTGTCACAGCTCTATTGTTGTCCGAAAGCAATATTTGTGGTGGTATAAATTCTCTTGCCACTTTTGGAGTTTCCCGATCGGGGCTTTCAGACTTCCGAATCACCGACAGGTCTGTCGGCACCGAAGTGTCTTCTTGTTCCTGCGCTTCACTGCAGAAAAGCCATGAGCTGCGAGTGTAAGCATGGTTAATTATCGGCTCCTTCCTTTCGGCTGTCACTGCCAAAGAGAGGGCCGAGCTCTAATTATGCTGCTGTTGCATAATTAGGTTTGGTTCTGAGTTTCTCGACCACCTGAGGGATTTGTAGTGTTTGCTTCCTTTTTTTTTGGCAAATAGCTTTAGCACACTTAAAGTCGAGAAAAGCAAACGTTACCCAGTGAACCGCGCTTCGATAGTGGTTTGAAAACGACAAGAAACACATGCCAAGCTTCATTACTAAAGATGTAATTACTGCTCCATAGATAGCTAATTGGCATTTCTAAGCCCTATTCTTGGAGTGGTCTTATTTACATTGGTAATTGTCCCTGAAATAACTGTAACAATGCACTAAGCGGTGATTGGAGTTAACTACGTGCTATTTGTGGTGCATTAATCAAAGCTCCTTATCAGAGGGTTGGATTCAAGGGTTTGATTATATTCTCTCGGAGGAATTTTATCGCCGACGTCATGGATTTGTCGAAGGCTGAGGGTTAAACAGAGTAATGAACAGAACAAGGACCAGGACAGAGCAACAAGCTATGCACTAAAACACAAAATATATAGGGAGAAAGTTGTTGAGGAGAAACAAGAAATAAGCATGATTATTATAATAACAGGAACAGAAAGCACAAACTGTGTAAAGAAAGCAGGCAGGCAAAAGGGCCCATTAAGTTAGAAATATGTCAGGGAGTCAAAACAAAACTTACTGGCTCAACAAATGTGACAACAGCAACCTTCACAGGTTTCCGCCAAAAATTCAGAGCTTTTTTTGAAGCCTTCACCCACCTTATGATGTCGCAGTGATCTGTGGTTGGAGAGAGCGGAGTTTTTCTGTACTCAGGTGGAATGGTTTCTTTTCCTGTCAGAGGACCAAGTGTGCACACAGGGACATGTGTGTGATGCCAGGGAGAATTTTACTGATGGCGAGAGCTAGGTTGGATCGTACTTGCCGATACCTGATTAATCAACCGGTGCTTTTTAACATGGATAGTTAAAAAGCACCGGTTTTAAATAGTACTGCATTTTAAATAGTACTGAACAACAGAACAGAATATAGGTTACATTGGCAAAAGTAGGACTGATTAAGGTGTGAAAACAAACAGCACTTGGTGTCAGTGTTGTACAACAGCGGAAAAACTATCAGCGTGGATTTTTGGCGATAGCTGATTGTTCCGGCGAACTATTGATAGCGATTAATCGGCCAGCCTTCAATAGATAACAACTGTATGTTTGTCCTTTACCTGCTGTACTATCAGTTATTAGATGGATAGTCTTTCATTTCCCCGTGCTGCATGTCGTAATCTGAACGAGCACCCACTAAATTCTCCTCACTCTAGATCGTAACATGGTTCACAGCAGGTGGAATTAGAGCGGCTTCTCGAGCCGTTTCCTCCGTCTGTGGTAGGACTATCACAGCCCTGGAGACGCTGCTTTGGCAGAACCCGAGCCACCTGTCCTCCTCTGAGTCGAAGGAGCTAAGAGGAGCCTTCAGGCTGCCTGGAGCTCAATCAGCCTGCTGGCACAAAAGCGCGAGAGAGAGACGACGCTTGGCACGAGCCCTCAGCAAACATGATGTGGATGAACTCGCATATAAAACAGCGAGCACATGGCAACAGACGTCCCAGCCATTTTAGGAGCTGGGAAAGGTTTTTTCACACAAATATCTTTTTTCACTGCATGCCATCTGGATTGTGAGGTAAAATGGAAAAGACAGTATTAGGGGTCACTAAATGATGTGAAAAAGTCTAATGTAATGAGTGTGTGTTTGTATTACAAGCCTACACGCCACAGCTCTTGGGTTCTGGTTCAGATATGATCTGTCTATTTGCTGTGTTGCATCGGTTAATATGTATATATATGCATATCGGCTATATATATATATATATATATATATATATATATATATATATATCTTATATATATATAATATATATATATACATATATATATATATATATATATATATTATAGATATATATATACAAAGAAATTATGTACTGTGGCTTGAGAAAGTCAAAGTGAACAATGACAATGATGTGCTGGTTGTAAAGAGACACAGAGAGAAACAGAGAAGCCACAGTCATACAGGAACATTGAACTTATCGATAAGCAATTAAAAAAGTCATCAGGTGTCATGTACAAGGAATAAAATGTACAGGATATGCTACGCACAACACACACACACACACACACACACACACACTCATATATATATATATATATAATTAATAATATACATATATTAATGGGGAAATTTGAAGCTGTCTTACTACTACCTATCAACATAACCTAAATAACAGGTGTCTGAGTGCTGTTCCGGGTGTTGTTATAAATACTGGCTTCAGCTTCCCTTGTTTTAGGGTTAAGGTTAGGAGTGTGGGTGTGTGTCTGATACTGGATGACTGTACTATTTTTGGTGTGTGTGAGAGTGATATAAAGATCTATATTTGAGTTTATGTGTGGGTGAGATTGGCAGACTGGTTGTGTGGTTGTCTTGAGCACGAAACACCTCCTTTACCAGAGAGGGAAACAATAATGGAAACACACACACACACACACACACACACACACGGGGTTGCTTACATTAAACACTGAATTAATACAGTTACAGAATCTTAATATTACACAACAACAATCATGCATACGATTACAATTAATTCAGTTCGTGCAAATAGCCCGAGGTGCGCCAGAGTTTTTCGTTCCGGCTGCGACATTTCAGTCTGTATCTCTCACTCTTTCACTGTGAGTCTTCCTGCGCTCTAATTAAAGTGGCAGAATATTGCCTAGGTTACTGCGCGTGTGTTGTACGAACGTGTGGCAGATCCTCCACGCACGTCGTAGTTTGAGCGCGGCATTCGTAACGCAAAAACCGATCGCTAGTCTCGCATCCGCTTTCATCCTTCTGGGTCTCGCTGTTTTCTATGGCAGGTGAAAGAATAAATTACAGTGTATGTTTTGCAGAAAACCGACCTTCCGCGTGCGGAGCGTGGGGAATAATAATTGCCATGCTGTAACATGCGCAGCGAGAATTGTCCTTGAGCAGGTTCTTATTGGTTTTGCATATCAACACCTTATTTTTTTTTTACTGTAAAATCAATCCTATTGTTGTGCGGAATAACAGAAATTGAGACAACGTAATGCAACAATTTAATCATTTGCGCTTTCTATTCACACTATGGTAAAGGGTAACTGAGTGGATAGATTCAGATTTCCCTTTTTTTATCTCTTGATGATGAATGCAAGCGTATCATGTGGTCTGAACATGTTCCCTAGAGACTGTTTCCATAAATGTTTATGCCCACTGGAAACATTTCCACGTTTATTTAAAGTCCATCCACAAGTCCGCACTGATCTGTTGTTAGAGAATAGAAAGAATGACAACTTCTTAACAATGAGAATTGAGACTGGGCTGGAGTTTGACAGCAGGTAACAATGACCTAAAAAAAAAAAACCACTCAAATTCCACTCCGATCACACTGACGACGAAAGTCGAGGAGTTATTATTACAGCACCGATCCAAACAGGACTCGCAGGATGAGGAGTATTAATGATGTTGCTGGTGTAAAAATGAGCTGCACAAGGTCACTCACACAGAGACCTCACCTGTGCTTCGTCTTTTAGAGAATGCTAATAAGCAATATGCGTGTGTAAACTCTCTCTCTCTCCGCCAAAAAAACACATCATTTACAATACATCGAATACTATTAAAGGAATTAACAGCGCATGTGCTGTAAACGGAATGGCACCAAATTCCCAACTGACTTGAAACATAAATATGTAGTATGAGTTTTTTTCTACTAGTGTCACCTAAGTGACTGTTTTAGGGAGGGAGGAATCTTTTTCTTCTCTGGCTGTAGCTGCTGTAGCTGTGTGGGAAGCCCACATGCCTGGCGCCGGAGCCGATGAAACAGATGGGCCTTTCATGTTGAAAGCAGGACGGTAAAAAGCTGCCGAACTGCGTCACGAGACACTCCGCTTTCGGTTTCCTCGCACGCCGGGTCAAACCTCCGCACCGTTTCAGCCGTATGAAGCCTTTCAGGGTACCGGCCCTCTCCGTAGTGTGCGCCTCTTTTCTGTTTTATCCCCACATTCTCTCTATCCAGCTCGCATGAGCACTATTTTTATCTTTCTCATCTCACAAACACTTCCTGTGTTTTCTTTTCTCATCTCTCTCTCTCTCTGCCAGAAACAGTTTTCCATTCAGTAGCAGCATATATCAAAGCTCCTATTCTCATTCAGGACTGGTGCTGCAAAAGAAACTACACACTTCAGCTTTGTCAAACATTAATACTTTCAACCACTCTCGTAATGACAGCGGACCTGTACGTGGAAAAACTACCGGTAATACTGGTATTAGTATTAGCATTCATTCATTCATCTTCTACCGCTTTATCCGATCTTCCCTCGGTTCACGGGGAGTCTGTGCCTATCTCAGAAATCTATGGGCATTAAGGCAGGATACACCCTGGATGGAATGCCAACCCATCACAGGACACACACTCACAATCACATTCATACACTAGGGACAATTTTCCAAGGTGCCAATCAACCTACCATGTTTTTGCATGTTTTTGGACCAGGAGGAAACAGGAGAACCCGGAGAAAAAACCCCTGAGGCACGGGAGGAACATGCAAACTCCACACACACATGGCCAAGACGGGAATCGAACCCGGACCCTGGTGGTGTGAGGCGAACGTGCTACCATGCCCTATGTATTAGTATTAGCAATAATGATTCGACCACTAGCTCAAGGCACACAATTGTAAAGTGACTATTTGGATGCACGTCCCCTTAACTTAAACCAGGAGACCCCAACCTGTTACAATATAATAATGACCAAGTGCACAAAGTCAGCTCCATAAAGTTTACATGGTTTGGAGCAGAAGATCTTCAATTCTGATGCTGAACACAATCCTAATGACATCCAAAGTTTGTCAAAGAATGTAAACACTGACTGCACCCTGGGCCTCCTCACCTCAACTACATCAGCACACTTATGAGTGAATGACCACAAGCATACTCCAAAATCTAGTGGAAGCATCTTCCCAGAAGGGTGGAGGTTTTTAATAACAGCGCCAGTTTTATAATGGGATTAAAAGTGGAATTGGATGTTCAAGTGTTAAATACTGTTTAATACTCATGAACAGAATTGCTGAAAAATATTTCTTACACAGAGCAGGACTCATGGGAGCCTAAATTTGAACCTCCTTTCAAATTATGTTTGAAAATTCCCAAATTCTCTCTCTCTCTCTTTCTCTCCATCTCTTTCTCACTAGTATTAGGACAGTTGGACTTGATTCGCCTTTGTGAACTCAGACAGATGTCGGTGAACGCTTTGTTAGAACACCTGCATACATACATACAGAATGCAGAAATCATAAATATTCATTTCGGTGTGTGAATATATGAGGAGACAGGGAGGGGGGGATCCGATTAGTGATGTTTCCCCCTTTGCCGGCGCGTGTCTGGAAAGTGTGTAGGGTGATGGACGGTGAGCAACAGCTGAGCTGGTCTCTGTCAAACGCTCCAGTGCGGTTCTGAGACACTCCACTTGAGAGTATGCATGCCAAATGAAAGGGAAAGAAACAAATGCAGTGACACGCAAACAAAATCTTAATGCACAAACGTACTAGGCTTGCATCTTTTTTCGACATGATGACGACAATTCTGCCTCAGCAGGGAGTGGTAATAGCGGACCAGTCTTTTGGTCCTTATTTAGATTCACTCTTGTCTAAACAAATTACATTCCCTCAGAGTTTCCTCCTTAGGTCAGCGATTCATCTGGTCTCCAGTGGCCCTGAACCCACCATAGACATGGTTGTTGTGCAGCGTTCAAGATGTGAACTCTGAACATGTAACATCTAATGGCTTTCGGCACATAAAAGAGGCTGCACTGGGGAGTTTATGATCCTAGATTTTTTTTTTTCTTCATTCATCTGTAGTAAGTGCTGTGTCTTGGTCAAGGACACGTTGGAGGCAGGAACACACCCTGTATTTTATACCGCTCCTCGACATGTTTTTGGACAGAGTGAGATAAACGGAATACTGAAGAAAACACGCACAGACACAATAAGAACATGTGAATCTCAGACACAGACAGTAAGCCGAGCCAGGAAAGAAGCTGTGAAGCTGCAAGGCATCAGTGTTTCCTGCTGTGGCTCCATGCATTCATGGATACTGTTCTCACTGATAATGCCCGCGTTGTATCGTTTTTCACAGAAACCTCTGTTTCACAACAATATTCACGCTGTTTATTTACAACCACTGAACACTCCACACAACACAACCTTTTGATCCATCTTCACACTTGTCAACATGTCAAAAGAAGTTCTATAAAGGGAATGAAGCCAATGAAGTAGAATAGAAATCAAGGATTCCATCTAAAAAGGAATACCAAGTTAAAAAGTTATAAAGAACCAGAAACTAGATAAAGATAAGAGGTAATAGTTATTATGATGGTTTTTTTCCACGTTGCGTCTGTTGCTGTCGTTACAATAGAGGCCTGTAGAGGAGAATCACATCCATTATACGGAGAGAGACGGGTGCATCTAAAGTGCTATATTTTATTTATAATTTTTAAATTAGTAAATTATTCTTAGTAAGTAATATAATTTTTTTTACAGTATCCATTTCAAACTATCAGTTACTTAATCCGCAAGTATCTGTAAAATTCGACCGTCGGTTCATTTCCACTGAAGATCCCTTGAGAAACCTCCAAGAGATTAGTTTACAGTACAGTGGAACTTCCACAATGGCAGAAAATCATTTGGCCACATGTGACATCAAAAGATTGATTATAGACCGATCTATCAAGTTTAATGAAAACACTTAATGTATTCAATTTCTGTCGATTGATTTCTATTTGTTCAGTAGACCATGACCAAAGTGATTGCAATAGGTTATATTGTTTAATCGGTTTATCCTTAAATGGATTTTTGTACAACACTCGAACATTACAGACATTTTATAAAGCTGAGGTCCAATATCTTTTATCAGATCTATTCTAAACCATTTTGTTTAAAAATTCCCTTCTGTGTTTTGAATGGAAATTGCTCTGAGTATTTAACAGTGGCACCGCCATCCCGTAGCATTTTAGTGCACGTCCTTAAGTCTTATTCATGCAGAGACAGATACAATAACACAAGCCGTATGGGGGCTAAATTGGAATAGATTTGCTTTGGGTGGGACTCAAAATTGGAATTCAAGTTCGGATGAGGAAAATTGCCTGAAACCCCTTAGGAGTATTGTTATCAGATTTGGTCCAGTGGGCACTACTACGTCCTGAGCTCAGAAACCAAATGTATCGAGCATCTCAAAGGGAAGTCCGACCAGGGTCAGTTTGTGATGTCCGTGTAATTGCAAGTCGTTAAAACACAAAAGGCAAAAATTGATCCTGTAGCAGAACAATTTGGCCCGAGAAGCCTCAGACTAATGTCCTTTTAATGTGAGCAGCCTCACGCTATATGTGAATCCTCCTGGACACTGTCGTTCCATCATTAGCTGGCTCTCCCCATGGGCCTAATTGTCACTTCAATTTGCAGAGCAAACGGCTTCCCCGAGTTCCTCCAGTGATTGCACTGAAGCTTTGGGAAATAAGAATGTAAATGTAATATGCACCTGAAAAAGTTCACAAACAAGCGGCTGCCAGAATAAAGTTCGGGAAATAATGCCGCATCCAGATCTAAATTAATTGTATGTCTTCCTGCCAAGTGTAATATCCAAATACATGTATTTTGATATTATGCAACAAAGCTGAACAAACCGAATACAATGGCTGCTGGCATCCATTACGGTGAACCACTAGATTTCAACACCTAAATTTAACCTGATCATGACCTGGGATAAATATAACAACGTTCCTTATCAGTCGTTTTTAGATGCAGCTGTTATCTTGAGCAATCAGAATGAAACTTGCCCAAATTCCATGGTTCTGCGAGCAAAAAAAGATGAGCTAGATAACGAATGAAGATGCAGGATTTGTAGGACCCACATCCCTCTCCATGCCAAGCAGATATACAGCCAGAGGCAATCTTTCCATAGACTGGGGCATGGACAGGCGTGGAGATTGTAGTGTGTGGCTGATTGCTTGTCAACAAGCTTCGCAGAGAGTCCCTGGCTATCTATCTAAATTGATTTGTGAGGAGACAATGTGACTGGAGGCACAATGTGTTCGGAGGAGTCCGTCACTAGGTGAACTTGCTGAATAGCCAAGGTACATCCTGCTACGGACGCTGCTCTCTAGATAGTTGGTCATTTGACGGCACAACAATAGTAATTGCAAACTGAAGAGTGTGTGTTTTGAATGAAACATGTAGCTCTTTAAGAATTATTTCCAAAAGTTTTGATCTTTAGAACATTAAACAAGAGATTATACAGATCATAACATAGCTATAAAACTTTTTTGATTGGCCTTGATAAAGTTTGTCTACTCTCCTCCCCAAATGTCAACAGGTGGCCAACCTGCTGCGGCTCTTCCAGATCCCTCAGATCAGCTACGCCTCTACGAGTGCCAAACTGAGCGACAAATCCCGTTACGACTACTTCGCTCGAACAGTTCCTCCAGACTTCTACCAGGCAAAAGCCATTGCTGAGATCCTGCGCTACTTTAACTGGACCTACGTCTCAACGGTGGCCTCGGAGGGTGACTATGGCGAGACGGGCATTGACGCTTTCCAGCAGGAGGCACGTGTGCGCCAGATCTGCATCGCCACTTCGGTCAAAGTCAGTCGTTCTATGAACCGGGGCAACTATGAGACAGTGATCCGCTCACTTCAGCAAAAGGCCAATGCCAAAGTGGTGATCCTGTTCACCCGCAGTGAGGACGCCCGGGAGCTCTTGGTTGCAGCCGCGCGCATGAATGTTAGCTTTATCTGGGTGGCAAGTGATGGCTGGGGGGCGCAGGAGAGTGTAGTTCAGGGCAGCGAGAAAGCAGCCAATGGGGCTTTCACCATTGAACTTGCTTCCTACTCCATCCGTGAGTTTGAGGACTACTTCACCAAACTCACTCCGGAGTTTAACACACGCAACCCCTGGTTCCGAGAATTTTGGGAGCACAAGTTTGGGTGCCGTCTGCACGAGTCGGGATGTGCCAGAAACAGCCTGAGGGATGGCTCGTTCAAACAGGAGTCGAAGATCATGTTCATTGTGAACGCCGTCTACGCGATGGCACACGCTCTGCATAACATGCGGCAGGCCGTGTGCCCCAACACCACGCGTGTATGTGACGCCATGAAGCCTGGCAACGGGAAAAGGTTCTACCGCGAGTTCATCCTCAAGACAAAGTTTGATGGTGAGTGACGTGACGCGACTGTGTTTACTGCAGCCGGTGTGAAGGAATACTTCAGATTGAAAAGCAGTCGCTCAAAGCTAGTGGGGCCAATTAGCATGGATTTGTTTTGCATAATGATAATTGCCACCTACCGTCTTTCGTTCGGGCTTTTCAACAGTGTTTCTCCGCGAAGCATACATAATGGAGAGCTATTTTAATGAATGTTCATGCATCACTTCGATGAATGGTCTCCGTTGTATGTTGTTTTTACATCTGGTTGAAAGGATGCTGCTGAATTTTAGACGTAAAAACAGTAATTATTAGGTTAGCTCCGGTCTGCCTAACAGCATAGGGAGAAAATATGATGAGAAATAGAAGCAGAGAAACGATTTTAAAGCGGGATGATCCTGGAAAGAAGAAAATATTGATTCTGCCACAATTAGTGTTTGGATATTTCTTTGTTTTTTTAATCATTAAATGCAGCTCTTCAGGAATTCAAGGGAAAAGATCACTGTTTTCGTTTACAGCAATAAAACCCATGGGATTTCAGCAAATAAGCCGACCGATGGTATTTCATCTCTCTAAGATCAGATCTGTTTGTTCCACTCCCCAGCTGTGTTTTTTGTTTTGAAGCTAATATGATTGATGTCAGTGTTTACCATGGTCTTTGATGACCTGTAATAGAGATATTAAATCCGTGCACACTAGAAAGTGTTATGGCAAGCAGGTGGTGATAATTAGCAACCGTCGCACAAATCCCATTTTTCACAAACTTTCCTGACTGCAGAATGAGATCATTTTCTGCCTAGTGAATGTATTTATGAAGAATGTGCTATTTAAGTAAAACCATATCTTTCTAAAATTCACACTTATCTTTTGTTTTTCTGTTCCCACTGCTCCCAACTAGCTCCATTCAGGCCTGCTGACACAGAGAATGTGGTACGTTTCACCCCCTTGGGCGACAGCCTAGGCCGTTACAACATTTTCCACTATCGGCAAGAGAACGGAAGATACGTCTACAGGAAGGTGGGATACTGGGCCCAAAGTCTTGTTCTTAACACCAGCATTTTACACTGGGCTGGAGGAGCAGTACCCACCTCCCAATGTAGCGACCCCTGCCAACCCAATGAAGCCAAAAGCATGCAACCTGGGGATGTTTGCTGCTGGATCTGCATTCCATGCCAAGCCCATCAGTATCTCCTGGATGAGTTCACCTGTGATGACTGCGGCTTTGGAGAATGGCCTTTGGCCAACCTGACTGGCTGCTATGAGCTTCCAGAAGAATACATACACTGGTCAGATGCCTGGGCTGTAGGACCTGTAACCATTGCTTGTCTGGGAATGCTGTGTACCTTGGCTGTGGCTGGGGTTTTTCTGCGCAGCAATGATACTCCAGTGGTGAAGGCCAGTGGCCGTGAACTGTCCTACATCCTCCTGTTGGGGGTGCTCTTGTGCTACGCCATGACTTTTATCTACATTGCCAAGCCGTCTGCAGTCGTCTGTGCGCTGCGACGTCTCGGTCTTGGCACCTCGTTCGCCGTGTGCTACTCAGCCCTGCTCACCAAGACCAACCGGATCGCGCGGATCTTTGGTGGAGTCCGTGACGGCGCCCAGCGGCCTCGTTTCATCAGCCCCGGATCGCAAGTGGCTATCTGCGCTGCATTGATCTCTGCCCAGCTACTGGTGGCATTGGTGTGGCTTTTGGTCGAGGCACCAGGGGTCAGAAAGGAAGTGAGTCCCGAGAGGCGTGACGTGGTCACTCTGAAGTGCAACAGTCTAGACTCCAGCATGCTCGTATCGCTCACCTACAACTGCATCCTCATTGTCCTGTGCACATTCTACGCCTTCAAGACCAGGAAGTGCCCCGAGAACTTCAACGAGGCCAAGTTTATCGGGTTCACCATGTACACTACCTGCATCATCTGGCTGGCCTTTCAGCCCATCTTCTACGTAACTGCAAGTGACTACAGGGTGAGTGAACCTGCCTTTTTAATGCAAGTCATGATCAGTTCTTATTTAATCATTTCTCAAATGCAACCCACACAGGATTTGTGTTTGAGAACTTTTTACAGCTGAAAAAAATCATCGGAGCTTTTGAGCCCTGTGTTCATTCATTATCATCAATAATTTTAAGCTAGTTAAATGATGGATCTGAAGCCTATCCCAGGAACAAGTGGTGTTAGGGGGGCATCTCGCACCACCACAGAATGGATGGAAAGTTCGTCCATCAAAGAGCATGCATATTCCCTCAAATCTAGTTGCAGAAATTACCATTCACTAAGCGGCATAGTTATATCATATGTGAAGAAACATAAACCTGCCTGTTCAAATAACAAAATTTTGTGTACACATAGCTCCGATGTGCCACAAAGGACGGGGCATTAAGTGACAGATGGGCCTTTACTCCGGCTGCTTAACCAGATAAATCCCGCAATCAACCAATACAAACACGCGACGCACAGAGGCGTGAGCGCGTAACACTCGAGTGTGTTACGTGTCCCTCCGGGAGACTGTGGGCGGCCTGTCGCACTTTATCAGCCTACTCATTTTGCTGTGTGGTGTGAGATGTCAGAACTCGGTTAGCTCCACAGTACACAGAGTTATCAAGAATGGCCCAAGGCTGTGTGAGCGGCTATGCCAGGCCTGCCGTATAAAACAGCTGTCACAAGAGATCACTGTGCCAGGAGGAAAGCCAATGTTTCCTCATCAGTGCAAGAACGGAGCCTGAAGTGAGAAAACCACTGCAAAGAATCCCGGGACGTCATGTGGGGGTCATGTGGTATATAGTGAGAAAGACGGCAGAGGTATGGCTTTGGAAAGAAAACTCATAATGGTGCATTTGTGTAGTGCACAGGGAACTACAAAAGTTGTTGAATAAAATGGCAACTTCCCAGAAAAAAAAAACAGCTGAGTTTTTATTTCGCTATTTAACTACATAGTGCCAAATATATATGCCAGAACACGGCAATTAATATCACTTAAGAGATTATAACGGAGAAAGAACAATTGTCAGAAAACAACATAAAGAGATCTCACTTTAATAATCTTGGTCCGGTTAGCTGTTTCTGACAAGTTAAACCTCTACTTGATGAAAAAGGCCACCACAACACAAGTATTCCTGGCTTGCAATGGAGAAGAGCTCCGTTGACCCCATCTGTCATTGAAAATATCGAGACATGCACTCAAATTTGTTAATAAATTACTTTAGCATAGTTTAGCAAAAACAGAGCGATTTACAGTACCGTAATGTATAAACTATATAGTATACAGGTACGTTCCGGAAGACGCTTGGACAAGTCCCCATTTGGGAGTGGAGGGGAACACTCAGCTTGTACAATAAAACTGAGCCTAAATGCAAATGTTATGCTAGTCACTGAATATCAAGGTGTATCCTATTAAAACTTTCAACACACAGTATAACCTGTGAAAATATTATCTTGTCATTTGCCCCGATAAGAAGTTTTGTTTTTTTTTCCTTGATAAGAAGCATCTCAAAGTAGCATCAAGTGTTACTGTAGGTTTAATGTACAAAAGGCAGCTTCCAAAAAATGTCCTAATGCTGCCCATAATCGATAAACATTTGTAATGGTCACATTTGGCGTTATGCAAGAAACCTGATTTTACCAGCTGCTCTGTGTTTGTTGCAGTGAGTGCGTAGCAGGAAGCTTTACTCTGAACTTTTGTTGTGCGCATGACTTTTGCTTTAAAAAGTATTTATAAACGTTTTAAACTTTCATTATTGCCATGCTACATTGAAGACCTAGCGATCGGTTGCATCAAGATTGTTCCGACAATCGGAAAACTGTATTCTTACCGCCCTCGGCGATGTTTAAAATGTGGAATCATAACTAATGAGGAGTTCTTTCTCAGTGTGAAAACAGTTTTGAAAAGAATTAGTTTTAATGTATTCCGGCATAAAAGAGAGGCTCGCGGCGATGGGATTCAGCGAGGCAACCCTCGGCCTCACAGACAGGAGCAAAGTGCAGCGATTGTCAGCACAACAAAGAGATTTGTGTTTTCCACACTCTCCCCTTTCCTCCCCACAGCGGTTTGGCTCCTGTCAAGCCTCTCTTTGGTATTTTGTCCAGCATTTTACAGCTTACTGCGGCGCAGCGCGGGGGGCAATCCCAAATGAGCTCTGCCCGTCACACCGGTGTCTGGTGGGTTCGCAATAACAGCGTGGATGGAACAAAAGTTTTCATACAGAGAGATGGGAGGAAAGAAAAAAAAAGTGTTGGAACGCAAATGAATTTTGGAGCCGGTGCTCTAGGGAATGTTTTTAATCAGTGAGAATCTCAGCCCAAATGAGATAAAGTTACTGCGGGAGACATGGGAAAGTTTTCCAAACATCTGCCGGGTCTGAAAACCTCTGCCATTACAACAAATTTCACACAAAAATCGCATATTATAAAAGAAATCGTTGAAGACGAGATTTTATAAATCATAATTCGGCATCATTCGACATAATTCAATGTTCACCAGCGATTAAGTAATTTTGCAGCAAAACCTAAGAGTATGAGATGGTTATAAACACTCGTCTAAAAGTCACCAATGAGAGTACGCTGCAGCATGACACAAAACTCAAACTATAGCTAGAAATACTGATGGAGTGATGGATCATGTTAATTGCCTTGAAAAAATATCACCTCAAGCCCATTTGTGTGTTTATCTGCCCCCTTTTTCTTCCTTGCTAATGACGAATAACTAAAACTGAGCAACTCCAGTGACAATGGTGCATAATATAAACTGTGCTAAACGAGATGCTCAGATCAGTACATTCTTGTTGAACTTTAACACGGTGTTACAAAACTGTCACCTCAATCTTTCCTGCTGTACGCCTTGTATAACCCACGTATCTCTCTCTGCTCCACAGGTCCAAACCACCACCATGTGTATCTCGGTGAGTCTGAGCGGCTCAGTGGTGCTCGGCTGCCTCTTCGCCCCCAAGATCCACATTATACTATTCCAGCCTCAGAAGAACGTGACGACACTAAGAGCCAAGGACAACCGCTTCTCCACAGCCGTTACAGCCCCCAGCTCCACCTACTCACACGGTAACTGCCCCCTCTTTATCCAGTGGTGTATTTTCTGTATAGAAATCGGAGTTCCCTTACAAACATGTTAAGTGGCAGGATGCTTTTTTTTTGTAATCTCTAACTCACATGTAACTCGCGTGCAGTGATTCTGTGACTAGTCAATCAATTCCAGATACCTGATTTGTACTGCATATGAATAAATAACTATTTTGTGTGATTCTTAAAAGCAGACATTTGTTACATTTTGTTGATAGAGGTAAAACAATTTACTAGAACATATAATTAAAAGCATTATTTAAAAAAAATCACACAAGACACCTTATATAGACATATGTGTTATAACAAATGTAAACTATTTTTAAGTTTCTATTTAAGTTTTCATTTTATTTATATTTGATCCAATTAATTTGTTTCAATTTAATAAATTGATTATTATAAAGCTAATAAAATTATGTAACATATATTGTATTTCAAGTATATTATAAAGTATATTGAATTAATTTTATATATTTTTTTTATTTCATTATATTACAAATTCATTCATTCACTCATTCATTCATTTTCTACCGCTTTATCCGATCTTCCCTCGGGTCACGGGGAGCCTGTGCCTATCTCAGGCGTCTATTGGCATTAAGGCAGGATACACCCTGGATGGAATGCCAACCCATCGCAGGGCACACTCACACACACACACACACACACATTCATACACTAGGGACAATTTTCCAAGGTGCCAATCAACCTACCGTGCATGTTTTTGGACCGGGGGGAAACCGGAGAACCCGGAGAAAAACCCCCTGAGGCACGGAGAGAACATGCACGGTGTGAGGCGAATGTGCTAACCACTACGCCACCGTGCCCCTTATATTACAAATTATATTTTCATAACTTATTTTTTATTTATAGATTTTTGTAGTATTGCATTAATTAATTAATTTTGTTTATAAATAAATGATTCAATATTATATCATTAATTTCATATATTTAAAATTATAGTATTTAAAAAAAATGACAAACAATTTTATGTTTTGCATTTCCTTCCTAACTATACCAGGGTATATACACAACCATGGATTCTGTGTACTGTTACACCCCCTAATAAACATCCATTCTGAACTAGTAACATGTCGTTTACCTGTCGTTTTCAAACATACGATTTTTTTTTTATTAACTTCAAGAACAAATACTGCATTCCGTCTGTATATTATCTACAACTCCGTTCAGCAGATCGTGTCCGGGTGGAATTCGGTCTTTTGGAAACAATATAAAAGACCTTTATGTGCTTGACGGATGGGCACGCTTTCACCGAGATTGCATCATGTTTCTGTGCTCGAAAGGTTAATTGTTCGAAAAGTCTCTCACTTGAACTGACCGTGAAACATTTGGTGCTTTATCTCCAGCCTCAGCCGCCACCGTGGTTCCCACCGTGTGCAACGGACGAGAGGTCGTGGACTCGACGACGTCGTCGTTGTGAAGGAGGGACCGTACGACTGCACGCGACTCCACTCGAATACACCTTTTCCAGTGATGTCATTGATAAATCTTTTATCAAAACCTTTTCCACCAAGGGTGCTGCCATCATCCGTTTCAGGCACTCGAGCTCAAATTCTACAG